>CM076571.1:916642920-917202965 GCA_034641835.2 Pinus albicaulis | reverse complement strand
AATCCCAAGGCTTTTTGTTCAAAATTATCGAACATTCAACTTTTGTTTCAAGGTGGTAAAAGGTATCCAAATTTCTTTAGATTAAGTTTATGGTGATTCATCTCGGGTATATGAGAATGAGAATGTGATGGATTTAAAGGACATGACAAGGAAATAAGTAATGGAAGGTAGGCCTCAAGGACAAAAAAATTTATATTTTAAAACAAAGGAAAGAGAAGCTCAAACTTATGGTGCACGAGGATGTGTTTTAGGACCAAATCAATCATTTAAATAAAATCCTTAATTGAAAAATTTCATGGTCATTTTATATCAAAGATTTATTTAATTCAATGCATACAAAATCATTACAGATCGGCTTTGGGATATGTCCCTACCTTCATATTCTTGAAAAATATTTAAAAGCTTTCATTTCCAAGATAAATAAAGACTTACAGGGAAATTTGGTTATTGTAATTGTTTTTTATCCATTAATGATTTGGAGATTTGTTTTAATTCCCATAGAAGGTAGAAAATGTTGAGAAATTAGGGCTTTTATTTCAATTTCTCTTTCTTGATAATTACTTGTGATTTCATTATGCTTCTTTCACTTAGATATTATCTTCATTAGATTATTATGTTCTTCATCAATTCAATTATCAAATGCACAAGGGACACAATGTTTTTGGCTTTCAAGCCAGGGCCAAAACCTCTCCCTCTTGGAGAGGAAAACCTGATCAAAATTCTTCTTATAGATCTTTAACTGACGAGTACCAAGACCATGACAAAGACCCTTGACACTAGTATGCCTTCAAGACCCTTGTCACTACCCTTTGATGTATTCCTTGAGCTTCTCTTCTTTTCTTCTTCTTGAGAATCTCGATTCCTCTTTTCTGCACCGTCCTGCACCACACTTCTTATCATGCACTGGAGGAGTCTCAGTCTCCTTGTTGTTGCATCCCAAGAAAGAGATATCGGTCTCCTCATTGTTGCTGTAATAGGATTCTAGACATAGGAATTTTCACATAACAAAACCACACCCTTTGTCGAAGACTATTGCAAAGCCACTTAAGGATATTTTTTAATCCAAGTTTTCTTACAAGGCTAGAGATTTCGAATATTTTTTTCACAGGAATCAATTAGGTGTCCTAGCTTATGGCATGCAAAAAACTGGAAAGGTATTCTACAACAGTAAATTTTTTGATTATATTTTTTATCGTTATAGGCCAATTCTTCAAGGAGACCATCTCTTAGGTCTAATTCGACCTACACCCAAGTGACCTTGTGATCAAGCTTAGTAAAGAAACAATCCTCCAAACATACAAATGGCTAATTCGATTCTCAATTTAGAAAATTAAAGGCAACCCCAAAAAAAGAATGTGCGCATGGGGTGATAGGTTGTGTTGAAATCAAAATTCCACCATTGAAGGGTTAACATTGAAAACCCAAATGACCAGTCTTGCGCCAGCTTTTCAACTTCCTCTAAGGAATTCAAGATTGTGCAAAACCACCCATGGGCCAAGACATGGAATTGAGGTGAGAAATCTAGAATAGGAAGACAATGTTAGTCTATCCAATACCAAAGGGATAGGGGGATTACCATATTTATAACAAATCATCCAACCAAAAATATTTCCTAAAGAATGGGGATATGAGGGAGAGGAATATCATCCCCTACCACCATTTTTTCTTTGTCTCAACGAGGTTTCAGAGGATGTTTTGGAAAAGATATGAGGCTAGGGTTAACTCAAGCAAGAGTAGGGAGAGAAATAGGTCAGGAAAGTGCAAAAGGGTTTAGAACTGGTGAAGGAATGGAGCCATGTTTCGTTGAAGGAAAAATTAATGTTTTCTTATGTGAACTAGGTGGAAGCAAGGAGGCCTTATCATGAGGAGGGAGGATCGATGGTGGAAAAACCCCGCTATTAATTTATTCTAGGGATTTAAAAATGGTTCTACCATGTGGATTGTCCTCATCAAAATCAAAAGGCTCCTCATTCATGAATGTAGAGGAAGGATCCTGAACCACGCGTGCGATAAATTATAACAGGTGCATATAAGCGTGAGATGGAAAGTTGAGAAAAAATCAGAATAGGGAAAAAAGAAAAACCACGATGAACAATAAAAATCACCCTATGACAACTTGTATAAGAAGGTACCCCAACAAAAAGAAATTCCCCTCTCCGCCCCCCAACCCTCCCATCCTTCTCACTTACTAGAATCCTTTCAAATTCTGGAATCTATGTTAACTACATTATAAACAAATGCAATTAGTTTTGATTGCATATTTTTTTTCTTTCTAGAATTCTACATATCTAGAAACTGTGTAGGTTTTAACCCTGTACATAAATTATCTGCAAACGAATCTTAAAAACATAAAATAAACAATAGTGAGAGAATAAAACATAAAACAAATATACGCAAATATTTTCCCCTGGATCCCAAATCGGGGTTACCAGGTTGAATTTTCATTATATTCCTTTTAGTGTTACAACACATATATATATACATGTCGAAGCATTCATAAACCCTAATCCATTAACCCTGGATTAGAACATAATCGTAGTTCCCTTGACCATATCTACAAAATACCAGGGGCCGAAAACCATGATGCCCCAAAACCATGTGCAAACCCATGCACAAAACCATGGGTTGGTCCGCCCATCGAAAAATACGGTCCAATTTTTTTTTCCTGGGGCGCTACCTTGGACCCCACGCAGGGGGCTAACTGTCCCCTACAAACCCTCAGACAGGGGGGGCTACCACCCCCCTGTTGTGCTTGGCGCAACGTACAAGAGGATCTGTCGCCCCCCCTATGACCCCCCCATGAGACTAATCGTGGAAAGAATATAACGCATACCCAACATACTGCTTAGACTTAGGAAATAATCACACACACACATATTAATAAATTTAAGATGCCCCTGCATCAAACTCCTGAGAAGAAAAGTTCTTCATGGAATCTTATCCATAAATTCTTCATTGATGTTTCCATCACTTAGAAGTCTAAAATAATAAAATGTTTTCTCCAAATATTTTCTTCTTGGATCCCAAGGTATGTTTACTAGATGTAGAACTAGTTTGATTTTCAATTGGACTGCAGTGTTTTGATTTGAAAAGTTGTTTTCTTCTCAAAATTGGGAAAAAAATAATAATACTGTTTGCATAACTAACTTACTTTCATGATTTATTTCTCAAGATTTTATCTTTATTATTTTCTTGTCTTCTTTAATTTCACCTACACATGAAACAAATATGTTTAAGAAAATAATGTGTTCATTTAGCTTCTAGAGCCCATTGTCAACCATCAAAATCACTCCCATGTATATAACTACTAGGACAAGTTGAAAGAAAGTTGTCTTCTTATTTTGCTATCCTTCCTTCCTTCCTTTTTTCCACACATATATGCTCCAATATCTCATTTTGAACCTCACATGCATGGAATTGTACTTGTATCACTTGTTCATGATCATCCTTTCTCAAACCCACGAATACTTCCTCTTCCACAACCTTCTCACTCATATAATTTTCAATATCAATTTGAGGTTTCTCACACAAAAACTCCTTGTTGTCTCTTAAGAGAACCTTTTGCTCTTCATTTTCATGTTGTTTACATGTCACAATTTCTACACTACTTCCTTCCATCACAATCTCTTTTTGAAAACTCTATTTTGTAGTAGATATCATTGGATGACATGTCCTTGTTCTCATCAACACTTCACTAGACAATTCGTTAGTCATCATACTATCATGTTCAATTTACAAAATTTGATTTTATAAAGGCAAATCAATCACCTCAACAAATATATTTGTCTTGTCAAGCAATGCATATCTTGTTTCCTCTTCACTTTCATATTTCAAAAAATCCTTCTTACTCATCATTAGTAGTTGAATACTAATCTCTACTACTGCACCTTAATTCGTTAATGGTATCAATGTGTGTTTCTCACCATCCTTTTTAGAAGTGTATGTGTTTCTCCTTATATTTTGCATTTCTTTCTTGTCATATTGCTAAGGTTCGCCTAAAAATGTTACATAAATTCACGAGCATCACGTCACAAAGTACTTTATCTTTGTAGAATCCAATCTGGAGCTCTACATCTCAGTTTACCAATATTTGATGTATTTTCTACAACCATTACATTTAGTATGGAGTAGTATGCAAGTTTTCTTTAGCTTTAACCAAGTTGTTAATACTTGTAAATTTATGTAGATGTTCTATGCTTGATGCAACTTTACTTTCACTACAGTAATCACATAAACAATCAAGTAAAGTGCTGATAGAACATACCAGTAGATCAACAGAAGACAAACCAGAAACAGATAAATGTGTTGGTGGGTTACGCCGGTCAACAGGATGCTTCAACCAACAAAGTCTCCTTGGTCAGCCAACCCAGCATGTGTCACAACAACCCTCAAAACAACCACACGGTCAACTCAAAGTCAACCCCAGAAAAGTCAATTTTGCCCAGAAAAGTCAATGCAAAACAATAGCAAGCAGCACCAACAACAGCACCAGTAGCGCCACCAGCAACAGTAGCAACAACACCAACAACAGCAGCAAAATTCTCTTCGTCCTTCTTTCCCACGTGTGAACCGAAAACTGCCTCCAAGGAGCTCGAACCAATCAGAAGAGGAGAGATGATGTGTGAGGATGAGATGAGTGAAATGTCCTCCAATTTTGACTCTATTTATATCAATCACTGAGGGTGTGCGACACATTTGTTGGGGGTGTAAAACCTTAAGGCCGACTTGCACATATTTTTAAAGTATTAAAAATAAATTCAAAATAAATGTTATGCTCATCGAATCAAGATGATCTTTAGATCAATCTTGCACCTCTCCGAAAGAGGAACCCAATAAAAATATTGGTGTCTTCATCTGAGCATCACAACATGGATTTTGGACCTAGTTGTCCAATTTTAACACTCCCTCTCAACTAGGGAGAAATCCATCCACCTGTGCAATCAAACATCGTGCGTCATCCCGCCGTAACTTGCTTTGTTGGCCTCTTTATTTCAGAACAGAAGTGGGTTAGTCACAAAGGCATCATTCCCGGCTAATAGATTCATCCCAAAGATTTGAAACCTCTATAGGACTCACAAAGAGTCTCATACCAACCCGAAGTTGGTTTACCTGACCCAAAGTGAGTTGGAGGTCCGAAACCTCACATGGACTCAAAGAGTCACATACCAACCCAAAGTTGGTTTATCTGACCAGAAGTCAGTAGAAGGTCCAAAAACTCACTAGACTTGATCCCAGATCAAGTGGTTGGACACGTGTCATCCTAGAGAGAGAGTAAGAAAATCTCTGATGCGTCCATCAATCTTTTCTACTAGTCTCTAGCTTTTTCCACTTCATTGGCAAAATGAGAGGTACTTCCCATGAGTCCGGAACTCAATGGGTAGGATGCATATGGGGAACAGATCATGAGATGCGAACCAACTCAATCATCATAACGGTGGGGCAGAAGTACCACAAGGTTAGGCAAGCCTAGCCCTGTGTGTGCTTATAGCTCCGAGAAGCTATCCCCAAAGCCCCCTAGAGCTCCAAGAGCTCATCGTCCAACAAGACCCTCAGAATAGGGTCGTTCCACGATTCCAAGATTATCACGGAAGGTTAGGAACATGACCTTCCCCAAGGGCATTGTGAGAGTATCCGCAACCTGCTCATCAGTTCCTATATAATCGAGCCTTACGACGCCTCCCTGTACCATATCCCGGATAAAGTGGTACCGACCATCAACATGCTTGGATCGTTCATGGAACATGGGATTCTATGACAAACTAATCCCCCTCAGGTTATTACCAAGGATAACGGTGGCATCTAGCACATGCTCGAACAACTCACTGAAGAGATTTCACAACCAAGTGACTTCACAACAGGCCATATATGTTATAATGTACTCGGCCTCAGCAGTGCTCAGGGCTACCGACTTCAGTTTCCTGCCCAAAGCAGATCTACGTGTGAAGCAACATCCATATGTGCTCTTGCGATCCACCACACTGCCAGCCCAATCGACATTAGTATATCCATGGAGTGTCATATTCCCGACAGTGTATCTCAGCTCATGGTCTAATGTGCCCCAAAGATATCTCAAGAGTTTCTTGGCACCAACCCAGTGAATGTTATGATCAACCATGTGTTGACTCAAAGTGTTTACTACACAACATACGTCCGGACGGGTGTTCACTAAGAACGTCGGGGCCCCTACGAGTTGACGATATTCAGTAGGATATGCTAACGCGGGCCCAGTAGTGCTGCCACTCAACTTCTTAAATTTGAGCTCCATTGGTGTTGACACGGACTTGCAATCCACCATACCAAATCTTTCTAGAAGCTTCACAATGTATTTTCCTTGAGAAAGGAAAATCTCGCCAGGTCTCTGCCAGACCTCCAGGCCTAGGAGATATTGCATTAGTCCTAGGTCCTTCATCTCAAACTTAGCAGCGAGCTCCCTCTTGCACTGATGAATGAGAGGGTCAGCACCTTTCAGGAAGAGGTCATCCACATACAACACCAGAATGAGAGGCTTCTCCATGTCAACCTTGAAGTAAAGGTTCGGATCAACATTACTACGAGTGAAGCCCAGCTTCATCAGGTATCTATCTATCCTCTCATACCAAGCTCTGGGTGCTTGCTTCAGCCCATAGAAGGCTTTCTTCAACCTGCAGACATGGGTGTCCCGTTCCTGGACTTCGAACCCCAAAGGTTTCTCTACATACACCTCTTCCTTTATCGCACCATGTAGAAAAGCGGTATTCACATCCATCTAATGAAGACTCCATCCTTGCATAGCAGCAAGGGCTATGATAGATCGAATGGTGGTATATCATGCCACAGGTGCGAATATGTCATCATAGTCGATGCCTTCCTTTTGAGAGAAGCCACAGGCAACGAATCTTGCCTTGAACTTTTCAACACTTCCATCAGATCCATGCTTGATATTGTAGAGCCATTTCAAGGTGACAACTGCTTTGTCCTTCGGTCTTGGAACTACATCGCAGACATCATTCTTCATTATGGACTTATACTCTTCGTGCATAGCATCCTTCCAGACTTGATGCTTTACAAGTTCCTCAAAAGATCCAGGCTCAGATTTTACAGTAGTACTCATGGCTACTAGATACCTTGGTATCTACTCGGCTTCTTGCTTTCAAAAAATGTCCCCCTTTGGGGCCGTATGTCCCTCAACATCCTCGAGAGTGTCCCTGAGCCATGATGGTCTCTTTCCCAGTGAAGGAGGTGGATCAATCGGGTCCATCGGTCCTTCAACATCAAGCATCGTCTCATCCTTCAGTTCTTCTTGATTTCCAGGCCTTGCTTCATGATCTTCCTGGGATCTCAGAAGATTGATTACTTTCTTCAGGGAATCATATTCATCAAAAGTGACATCGTGGCATATCTCCACTTCCCTTTGACCAGGAACATATACTCTATAGGCCTTCGAAGTTTCACTGCAGCCCACAAACATTCCTTTCTTCCCAGAAGCATCCAGCTTGCTCCTCTTTTCTTTCGGCACATGAAAATAAAAAGGACATCCAAAAAGTATAAAATGTGAGACGTCAAGTTTCTTACTAGAGAAAACCTCTTCAGGAGTTTTGGAGTCTAGAGAGGAATGCGGGCATCGGTTTTGTATGTACACAACAGTGTTTGCAGCTTCTCCCCACAGAAACTTTGGTAGACCTTGGTCACATAGCATGGCACAGGTAGCTTCCACAATGGTCCTGTTCTTTCGTTCAACAACACTATTTTTCTCGTGAGTATATATATAGTTGTGGTCTCCCTCTTAATGCCAACTTCTTTGCAACAATTTTTGAACTTGTTCGTCTCATATTCAGTGCCATTGACGGTTTGTCGGATAACATCTCATGTCATTTCTCCCAGTGGACTTCCTTCAACCTGGTAGAGTGTATCAATTCTAGACCCAAACGTGATAGCTCCCTTGAAGCTCTTCTTCCACATGCACACCTTTCCATCCATGAATGCCACATTGAAACTTTTTTCTTCCATGGCCGATATAGACACAAGGTTCTTCTTCAAATTTGGTACATAGGGTACATCCTGCAAGCAGAGGACTTGACCTTGAGACAAGTGGAGGGTCACAGTCTCTGTCCCTTTCACAGGATATGTGGAATTATATCCAAGGACAATTTTTAGATTATTTTCCTTCTCAACCATATCATAGAGTGCTTCTTTGAACCCAGTGATGCACCTTGAGGCACCACTATCTATCAACCAGACATCCATAGTGTTCGGTGGAGATGCAACGGAGAGGGCAGATACAAGAATGTATTCATTTCTTTTATCAACAAAATTTGATTCCTCATACCTTTGGTTGTTGTTTTTGTCATCACCATCGAGAGAATCCTTCTTGAAAGGACATTCTCTAGCATAGTGACCAGGCCTATGACAAGTGAAACACTTGCCCTTATTTCCCTGGGCCCCTGGTTTTCCTTTGTTCTTTGGACCACCAAATTTCTTCTTTCTAGAATGAGAAACGTAGGCAACATTTCCTTCATTTTCATACTCCTTTATTCTTGATTCTTCTTGAACGCATCTCGATAGTACTTCATCAAAGTCAGGTATCACATTATTATTTAAAATGGTAGTTTTGAACACATGCCATTCAAATGGGAGCCCTCCAAGTGCGGTGAGTACCATCTCTCGATTAGCTATTGTCTCCCTAATAGCCAACAGATTGTTCTTGATCTTGGTCAGCTTCAGAAAATATGATTGAACAACCTCATCCCTGCCTTTCCTTAGATTCTTCAATTGATTCTTGTAGAATAGGGCTTGATTCACATTGTTGGCCTTGAACATGTTGAGCAAATTATCATATATCTCTTTGGATGAGCCCAGCTCAGAGATGTAGCAAACTAGACTCTTGTGAATTGAGTCCCTGATCATTAGCTTTGCTTTGATCTCCCCCTTCTTGTACTTAGTTTTGGCGGCAGCAGTTACAGTGGATGGAGGCTCTTGGATTTTACCTTGCACATAGTCCATGACATCTTGGTCTTCCAACATAAGATCCAATGTCATCTTCGAAGTATGGAAGTCATCCTTCCTAGTCAATTCGTCATCGGCCTTGAAGCCATTGTAGTTTGAGGAACCCATCCTCTTCTTCGGTGATTGCACAAATTAGGAATTTGTCTTCACCTCAGCTCTGAAACCATGTAAATTTATGTAGATGTTCTATGCTTGATGCAACTTTACTTTCACCACAACAATCACATAAACAATCAAGTAAAGTGTTGATAGAAGATACCAGTAGATCAACATAAGACAAACCAGAAACAGATAATTGTGTTGGTGGGTTACGACAGTCAACATGATGCTTCAACCAGCAAAGTCTCCTTGGTCAGCCAACCCAGCATGTGTCACAACAACACTTAGAACAACCACACGGTCAACTCAAAACTAACCCCAGAAAAGTCAATGCTTCCTAGAAAAGCCAACGCAAAACAGTAGAAAGCAGCAATAATAGCAGCAAAAACACCAATAGCACCAGCAACAGCAATTGCAGTAACACCAGCAGCAACAACAGCAGAATTCTCTTCGTCCTTCTTTCCCACGTGTGAACCGAAAACTGCCTCTAAGGAGCTCGAACCAATCAAAAGAGGAGAGATGATGTGTGAGGATGAGATGAGTGAAATGTCCTCCAACGTTGACTCTATTTATATCAATCACTGAGGGTGTGTGACACATTTGTTGGGGGTGTAAAACCTTAAGGCCGACCTGCACATATTTTGAAAGTATTAAAAAGAAATTCAAAATAAATGTTCTGCTCATCGAATCAAGATGATATTTAGATCAATCTTGCACCTCTCCGAAAGAGGAACCCAATAAAAATATTGGTGTCTTCATCTAAGCATCACAACATGGAGTTTGGACCTAGTTGTCCAATTTTAACCACTGTCAGTAACAACTTTACAAAATTTACCTTTTGATTTGCAGATGGTTGTAAATAATGATTTTCTTTGCAAAGGCTCCTTAATCTCCTTGGCAGGTTTCAAAATGGCTCTTTTCATTATCAGATATTCTCCAACCTTTGGTGTGTTCTCATGTAGGTAGGACTTCACACATTTTGTATTTGTATGTGTAATGTGCATGCTTCTTGTATTTATGAAAGTGTTCTCTATACATTCATTTGATTTGTGGATGATTATGTTGCATGTGTAACATCTAACAACAAAATATCTCCCCATAACTCTTTGATAGGGTCTTCTCCCTCTAAAGTCTCCTCCTCTAGATGACTATTATGGCAGATATAACTACTTCCTTCTTTTATGCGGGCTGAAAATATTCGTTGACTGCTTGTCTGTCCTTTGCTTCTAATTGTACCTTGATCCTTTTCTCTTTGGCTTTGCTTCCTCGCAAGTTTCTCTTCCACCTTGATAACTACTTGGTATGCTTATTCAACAGTTCTTAGAGAATAAATAGTATTATCATCTTGGATTTCATATCTTAAACCATTAATATATCTAGTAAAAATTTGCCTTTTAATTTTTTCACTGTTCAATCCTAGCTAGTAATATTCTTCTTGCATTTCCTCTCCTCTGCTTTTATATTGTCTCACCATAGTGAGGCATGTCCCTTCAATCTAGTGACTACAAATTTCACCTTCTTATCCTTGGGTACATTCTCATAATCAAAATATTTATCCACGACACTGATCCATTCGATCAATTCTTTAAGGTTTAATTTTCCTTCATACATAAGCACTTCCAATCATGGTTTGGTGTTTAATCTTGCAATTATCTTAATCATTCTTTTTGCTTGAGTTTATTCTTTGGCATTGGTTTCTTCTTCTCTTGAGGACTCTTCTTATTGTTGATGTTGTCATATTGATTCCTCTTCTTTGTGTTGTCTCCACTGCATCTAATCTTGTTTGTGTGCTTCTTACTTCTTCGAGTAAGATTTGGTTGGGTATTGGTCTTCCTCAACGTATTCCCACTCCTCTGGCTCTATGTGCCAAATTTTGCACAACTTATAAGTAATTTCTATTTTATTATTATTATTTAATAAGCATATAATAGTGTTTTTTAAACAAACTTGAAATCTGTATGAAGTGGCAGCAAATATAGGACCATTAACTAAAAGTCTTAAAGTCTTCCTTTTGTAACATCAAAATCTACATTTTCATCCATCCTCGCATCTAGGAATGTTCTCATGATTCGTGTGAAAACTACAAAAAGATCTCAACGAGCTTCATATTGAACAATTCTTCTAGTACGTTTCCTGTATGGGATGCGAGAACCACATTCTCTGCATTGAATCACATCACCTTGCTTGAAAGAATTCTCAAACTCCACAATGCACATATGAATCTCCATGTAATTGCCACTTCAATCTTCAATTTTCATGCATTGCTCCAAACACACGTCACACTTAACGCTCACACCAGGTTGCAGCTTAGGTTTTCTCATAATCTATGCTTCGAGTTGAGTCTTCTCTCACTTTTTTTGTATCTCTATTTTCTTTCAAAAAAACAAATCAAATTCCCAGAGTTTATCAACTACATCCTGTCATCTAGAGACTCTAGCAATAGAAACAGATTGAGTAATAGAAGATTCGAAGGATGAATTTTCCTTCTGATCGAGTGACTCCATGTACTTGAAACCATGATGGGTGAATCTCGTCATTCAAGCTCTGTAGCGCGAAAAACCAAATAGTAGATCACTACTTCACAAATCTTGTCAAGAATTTTTGCTTGGAATAACATGCTACGTGATATCTAGCTATAATTTCCCTTATACGACAAGCTGTGCATAAAATTACAACATTGATCTAAATAAACAATTCGACATTGTGTAAATACTCATCCCCAATTTTATTTTATTTTTTATTTTTTATTTATTTTTTTGTGAATTTGGTAGGTCCTTACTATTTTCTATTTGTCATCAAAAATAGGTTGCATCATATACAAATTTAGTGGTCTCAACCTGCCCGAAGGAAACCAGGTCTGTTGGCCACCTTAACGCATTAAAATCCATCCAAAATTGATATTGTTTCCTTCTTCTACTTGCCGCAATGGTGATTTGACTATTTAAAACATTAACTAAGTGACAATTAAGAACGTAAACACTATCCGCAAAATTCATAAAGCAAGCTTAAACTGGGTCACTACCTATTTGAAGAGTCTATTGGTGTAGGATCCTTCACAGTGGAGCCAAGCATGCCCACTTGCTGCATCTGCTGAAGCTTCTTCTCAATTCGTCCTACCCGAGCTGTCATTTGATACTATGACATCTTGATTTGCTAGAGTTGAATAATAATATCTTGAAGAAGTTCCATTACTAATGGTGTTGCATTCCCTTGGCCTGGATGAAGACTTTGCATTGCTTTGGCCAGTACACATTTCATTATCCAATATGTGTGAACAGATTGGTTAAACAGCGAGAGACGACCTCTTGTATTTCCTGGATCAGTGATAAAATCCATTGTTTTCTCCTCCACCTCATTATCTTCCTCGTTACTATAGCTTTCTTTTTCCCATCCCTAGATGATATTTCTGATTTGTGGAGGGTTTCCAAGATAATATGCTTGTGAGATATTCTGTAACATCTCTTGCTTAGTATTCCTTCCCCGTTTGCTAGTCTCAGCTGTAGATTTTAACATCTTCTGCTTTCCTTTGTCTTGAGTGTTGACCATACACTTCTTCTTTTTCCTCTTAACCATAGTTTTATTATGGATTTTCTTCTGAATAAAATCTGTGTAATCTATCTGTGAGCCTCTATGTTGGGAGGACAGAAGTAGAACAATTAAACTTTGAAATTTCCTAAACAAATCTTCCTTTGGTACATAATTTTCTGAATGATAGATACATTGCCGAAGACTGAGGTAATTCTCAAAGTGATTTATATAATTAGTGGGACAAAGATAGAGACAAACACAGAGCAAATTTTTTATCTTATCCTGTAGAAGTGACACTAACCAAACAAAAATCCCAATTTGACATTGATAATTTAAACTACCAGAACATAGTCTATGAGATTGACCAACAATATGACTATCAATGGTTTTCAGAATGCGCCCCTTCCAAGACCAACCTAGGTAGACACAGTAATCACAAAAACGACTTTTAATTTCCCCTATGGTTTTATAGATTAGCAAGCAATGGGTTTTAAAATTTTTCCCTTGTTTAGACCAGACGCAGCATGCATAAAACCAACAACAACAACCCCAATTAACCCCCAAATCCTTAAAACATAAGCCCAACCTGAGGCAAGAACACTTTCTAGATCCTTCAAACGATGGAAATTGATCAATATAATTAGAATGAACACCATGTATGAAGAAATCATAATAATTTGCAGACCATTTCAATTTCTCAACTGAACTAAACTTGCATGCATGCATGAATGAACTGAAAGATACCAAATAGGACTTCAGAACCCTATAGGGATCTCGAAAACAAGGCTGAATAGCCTCTTTCAGTATTAAGAAATTTCAATTCCTGAACTTCCTACAGATGAGGACCAAAACCGTTCCAAAGACTTCAAATCCTCCTTTATCCTGTCTCATACTAAGATTAATGGCTAAAAACATAAGGTGGGAATGAAAAATAACATACCCCTGAACCCCAGCTCGAAGCCCCTGAACACTATCGTCACCAGTATCTGTCTGCCTCTCCAAATCGTTGCGCTTGCGAAATTGAAATGGGTTCTGTAAATTCCAAATTAGCCTTCTAAGGCTTTCCGTAATCTGTGTTTTCCAACGCAATCCTGACACTCCAACTTGTATTACTAAATGCGCCATCATGAGAAAGGATTCCGCGTTTGCCTCGTACCTCATGAAACGGTGATGTGAACGCCAACTTTTAATCTCATGCATGAACCATTATTCATTCATTGCAATAATCTTCCACCTGCCCTATAGCACCTGACATCGGCCAACCCGATCGAGGTTCTTCTCTATCTGCTAGATCGCGATCTGCAATAATTTGGAGAGGATGTAATTCAATATTCCAAATTATGGCACTTGGAGTCACTTTTAACTGTCTTCCTACATTGCGACATCCCCAATTTTCTAAATAATTTGCTGCCTCATTCCTTGTTCTACGAACATGTGAAGGTATCAGGTATTGAATTTCTTGAATAAGACTAGTTGTCCTGCAACGCTTACTTATCCTTTCCCATAGCGTCCCTTGCTGCAATTTCCTTAACACCCCTGTGACCATTGCAGAATTGCCTTCTAGTATAAGTTGATGAAAATTTTCTCTTATTGCTATGTTTAGCCCTTGTTTTACAGTTGTGAGCTCTACTTCATTATTGGTTGCGTAACCAATGTCCACGGGATAAACCCTACAAGTTTTCCCATAAGAATTTCTGAAAATTCCTCCAGCACCTGCTTGACCTGGATTACCTTTTGACGCCCCATCATAATTAGTTTTATGAATCCATTCTGAGGTTCCTTCCACTTATGTACAAAATTTTGTCGAGGGGGTTTAAATTTCCAGAGAGTTATTGATAGCATTTGAGGCTTCAAGTTTAATCTGGCAAGGATATCAGTTTCAATACCTTCCTTTTTCCACTCATCATCTGTCCATTTCTCAACCAATATGGTTTCTCGAATATTCTCAATAATATTCTGCCATATTTGAGTAGTATTAGTGGATTCTCCTATGAAGATACCATGATTCCTTTGTTTCCAAATACCCCATAATATAAATCCTAGGGACAAACACCATGCTCTATTCAATGCTTCACTTTTAAAACCTCCTTTTCACCATTTAATGATCATCTCATTTATGCTTGTATTATCCCTATCCATTTGCATAAATAACCTAGCATTGCTATTCCATATAGTCTCTGCTATTTCACAAGTGTTGAGAAGATGTTCTATTGATTCCTCTGTTTTCCTACACATATAACAAAGAGAAGGCCCATGCATTCCTCTTTTTTGTAATTGTTCCCAGGTTAAAAATTTTCTATGACTTAGAATCCAGAGAAAATATTCCACTTTTGGCCAGTGATTGATGGACTAGATCTTTTTCCATATTGACCTTGCAATGTTAGGTATATTTTGAGTATGTACATTATATCCCTCCTGTATAGTAAACATACCTCTACTTTGATAGCCCCATCTAAGAATATCATTTCCAGTTGTCGTAGCTAATTTCCTTGTTTTCAATTCTTTCTCCAGATTAATCCATTGTACCGTTTCTGGTGCTCTTGGACAATGAATTTTTTCCTTCCACCTTCTCCATTGACTAA
The DNA here is from genome assembly GCA_034641835.2 of Pinus albicaulis. NCBI lineage: Eukaryota > Viridiplantae > Streptophyta > Pinopsida > Pinales > Pinaceae > Pinus > Pinus albicaulis. Next base: position 917,187,774 of record CM076571.1, on the reverse strand, counting down.
TATGTTGATGACACCGACAGTTGTTTATCGTTCTCCTAGTAGGGGTGTTTGTGAATAGGAAGAGTTCCCCTAAATCAAGCCGACTGAAAAGTTTTTCTCTTTGTTGCCACGAATCCTCCCAAAAAAGAGCTTTCTCCCTTCCCGCACTTCCCAGAAACTATGTTGATGGATTAAGTTCCTATTAATTGATGCTAGATTCCAAATATTAGATCCCTTCGGAACAATATCTACTTTTAATTTACCTGTTGCTGTTTGGGGCATGTCATATTTCGTCTCCCAAATGAGTTTCCAGAGATCTTGTCCTCCTTGAAGCCATCGCCACCACAATTTTTCCCCCGTGACTTGGTTTAAAGCAAAGGGATCTCGGAGGCCTAATCCTCCTACTGATTTTAATTTGATTAGTTTTTCCCATGACAGAAGTGCCCATTTCCTAGAATCTTGTGCTCCTTGCCAGAGAAATTTCTTAAATATAATCACCATTTGATTGCAAATATTTTTAGGAGCCACCCTCCCTGATAATTGATAAACAGGTAGTGATTGTAGAACAGATTTAAGCAAAATTAATTGCCGTGGAGCATTCAAAACTCTGAATGCCTAGTTGTGTAATTTGTTTTGCAATTGCGTAATAAGGTCTTTCCAATCTGCAATTCTTAGAGAAGATGTATTCAACGGAACACCCAAGTATTTCATAGGGTAAGTACCAATATTAAAACCCAATGTTCTAGCTAGAAATATTTGCATAGCATCATTAATATTGAAAAAATAAACATTTAATTTATCAGTGTTGACCAAAGTACCTGAAGCTTCCATAAATATTTTCAGAACATTTAAAATTGCTTTTGCCTCCCGCAGAGATGCCTGACAAAACAAAAGGATATCATCAACAAACTGTTGGTGTGTCAAAGAGAGATAAAGTCCCCATAAGTTTAACCCATGTAATTGTCCTCCCGCTAAGTGAGCTTTGATTAATCTTCCCAGTCCTTCAGCAGCTAAAATAAACAAGAATGGCGATAGAGGATCCCCCTGTCGGAGCCCTTTGGAAATATTAAATGGTTTAGATGGTATTCCATTGAGCAGTATTGAAAAATTTGGAGATGATATGAATGATTGTAGCCATGGTATCCATCTATTGTCAAAACCAAACGCTTTGAGCACAACTATCAAATAAGGCCAACTTATACGGTCGTAAGATTTCGAGAGGTCCAATGTTAAAAGCATACCTTTCACTTTGAGCGTCCTTAAAGAATGTATTGCTTCCTGGGTAATAACAATACCATCTAATATTTGTCTTCCCTTCACGAACCCGGTTTGTTCTGGAGAGATAAAGCTGGGAAAAAGAGGTTTCAGCCTATTAACCATAAGAGTCAATACAATTTTATAAATTACATTGCATAAAGCTATTGGCCTAAATCCAACAGGTGTGTCCGGATTTTCCTGTTTTGGAATAAGGGTGATGAATGTTGCATTCAGCGTAGGACAAACATTTCTATTCCTCCTAGATTCCTCTACCAATTCCTAAATATCCTTTCCCATAAATTTCCAGGTGGCCTTAAATAATTCAGCTGTAAAACTATCCGGACCCGGGGCTTTGTTTTTAGGCATGTGCTTGACTACTTCTTCGACCTCTTCCAAAAATTTTTCTCCAATAGGGCTAAGTTTTGATCTCTGGTTACAATTGAAGGAATGTTGTTTGTTATTCTATCAATTGCAGACTGTCTATTCATATTCGGTTCCCTTAAAATATTTTTGAAAATCCACAAGTACCTTTTCCATATCCTCATGTTGGAGCAAACGATTACCATTTTGATCTTTCAATGAGAAGATTCTATTGTGTTGTCTCCGTTGTATCATTGTTTTGTGAAAAAAATTAGTGTCCCTCTCCCCTTCCTTCAACCACTGGACCCTTGATTTTTGCTTCCATAATATCTATTTTGGTTTCCTATGTTCTTCTAGGAGACTGAGAGTATTTCCTTCTTCAACAACAAGAGCCTCTGTTCTTCCATTGAGGATCATATTCTGCTGGATATCTTTCATTTTTTCTCTCAAGCGAACCTGTTCCTGATGGATATCCCGAAATTCTGATCTATTCCATCGTTTTATTTCTGACTTTAGATGTTTCAATTTGAGCTGAAAAGAATGCATTTTATTTCTTCCCGTAATCTGATTTGTTTCCCACCAATGTTTTGCTTTATCTAAAAACCCAGGATCTCTTAGCCAAAATAGTTCAAATCTAAAAGGTCTATTCTTTGGTCCTTCTTTAATATCTATTTCAATACAAATCGGCCAGTGATCTGATCCGAGTGTTGGTAAAATTGCTGCTTCATAGGACACATCAAGACTTACTAAAGCCTCCAAGGCTAAAAATTTATCTAACCTTGATGCAATTTGATGTCTTTCCCCACATCGATTATTCCAAGTGAACTTCCCATTCACTGTGGGTATGTCTACCAATATGAGATCTGTCAACAAATCCCGAAATAATTCCATCTCCGGATCTTTTTTTTTTTTTTAGAAAGATTCAATAACATATTGAAATCCCCACCTATGAGCCAATATTTTTCCTGATGCATGTTATTTAAGGTCCTAATACTTTGTAAAAACTCCTCTCTTTCTCCTAGAATTGGAGGCCCGTAAACTGCTAATATAAGTATATTTTCTTTTGTTCCAATTTACCGGAAACTGCCTGTTAATATTCTCAAGAGACCTATCCATCCTTCCACTATTATTTTTGCAGGATTCCATAAAATAGCTAGGCCTCCTGCCATTCCTCTCGAATCTATAGCCATAACCTCAAAATAGGGTTTAAACGAATGAACAATATTTTCAAGTTTCCAACCAAAGACTTTGGTTTCTTGGAGCAACATTACTTGTGGTTTTTCATTATTCAACCTTTCTTTAAGATACCTTTGTTTTCCTTTACTATTAAGGCCTCATATAATCCAGGAGATTACTTTCATTGGTTAACTTTGGGGATTTGTTGGAATACCGTTGTTAATGGTATTATCTTTCCTGTATTAATCAACATTTCTCCAACCAATTGTATTGAGTCATGCAATGTCCTCCTACCTTTTTTCTTAGTTCCTTTGTGTTGTTGATTAGATCCCTTAGAGGCAATTTGTTCTGAGTTACTTACTTCCTTTTGCGCTTGGGCTGTCAAATAATGCTCGAATGTTTCTTTATAGAGTTTCTTCTGATCTTCTGGAATGAATCAATCATCTAGATTCCTCCATTCATAAAATAGGCGTTTGAGTACCCTTTCTTCTGCACTTAAATCTTCTTTATTATGTTCTATGTCCATTGGTGTCTGCTCTACCAGACTGTTGTCATCTACATCAATGATTTCCTGGGGTGCTTTCCTTTTTGATGTCTGAGTTTTCTGATTAACCAACCCTTGACCACACTCAGGGCTATCTTCCTCTGCATGTGAAGTTTCCCCTTCCTCTTGCAAAATGTCATAGCGGTTGCTGGAATTTTTCTGGACAGATAAGCTCTGCATACTGGTATGTCGTTTGTTATTTCTTTTTTTGTTCGTAACTGTTGTAAATCCATCCTCCCGTTCTCGCCCTTGTTCAGATTTTATCTATTGACAGTTAGATTGCTGCTTAATAATGTTGAGGGGACATGCTTTATAAAGGTGGCCATACTCATGGCATCTCCGACATCTAAAAGGAATATGTTCATAGTCAAGGAGCTACTGCCAGATTTTTCCTTCGTATTCTAATTCAATGGTTTCAGGTAATGGCTCAGAGATATTCATATATACATATATTTGAGCAAAAGAAGTATAACGGCCCCGACGTGTAGTTTTTTCTATTTTAACAAAACTTCCTAAAGAATTTCCTATACCCTCCAAAATGTCCGGATCCCAAAAATCCATAGGAAGGCCAAATAGACGTACCCATATAGGTGCTGCTAGAATTTTTTCTTGGTCTGGGTTATAGCATTCTTCCCACTGTCTGAGAAAGAGACCTGCATTATTATAAAAGTATGGTCCCCCTTCAAAAATTCTTTCCTTATCTAATAAATTAGTAAAAATTATTGTAAAAAATACTCTGGCCCCAAATTTCAGATCAATGTGACCTTTGGGTTGCCATTTTATCTGTATCCATTTTAATAAATATTTCTTTGTAGGCCAAATACCAATAAAATTACATATAAGAGCGTGATCCTTCATGTATATTCTGTATTCATCCAATTTGTTTGCAGGAATTATAAATCGAGGTTTCTTCACGACTCTCGGCAAACATTGTCCCTTCGTCTTTTCTTGCCAGTCTGCCCCTAGTACAGGAACTATCTTATGATGCGTGCCTCTAGATTGATGCTGCAACCTACTCGATTTCTCTCCGGTCATTATGTTTCGATAGGAGGAGGCGCCCCCCCCCGAAGCCGCCGCCATGCTTTCACCAGGCGCAGTGTAGGTGCTTTCCCTCTCAGTACTGCTACCAAACTTCGAAGGTCTGAAACCCTAACGGATCTCTGGTTTCTTGGAGCTCGCTCCCATATTAATCCTACTCATCCCTTAATTTCTTTTGGAAAGATGATTTGGAAATATTGGACCTCTTCAAACTGACAGACATGCTCTTTGCAAATTGAACTCCATCCATGTCAAACCATGTGTCACTTCAAAACTCTGCACTTCGGTGATGGTGACTTTGAACAGATCTCTACTTCGACACTTCAACAGTCTTGAAAACAATTATTTTACTTCCCTCAAAAGTTATAGATAATGACTGCTTGTTCTTCATGTCTGACATTTTCAACAACGACTCTTCTCTTTTCAGTGTTGAATCAACTGCAACAACTGGGATATATTCTCTCATGCATCAGTTCTCCTTCAACTATTGTAGTTTCCAAACAATCCTTAACAAAATTGCAATTTATCTACGAGGAATAAGTGTTTGTCACCCCTTACGCAACTCTTTCATAGTTCTTGACCCACGCTCAATCCCACTTTGATACCACTAATCGATGGCATCTAAACAAACACAAGATTTCATACAAAGATCAGAATTTTATTTATTATTAGAGGTTTAAACAAATGAATTACATCTATATTTGAGGAAGGAAACATCTCAATGGTTTAAGAGATAATTCCTTTTTTATATAATTGGAGGAAGTTGAAGGGAATCCCCTCAAACTTAGGAAGTTATCTTAACTATATTCAAAACCAATGCAATTAGTTTCTATTATATATATATATATATATATATATATATATATATATATATATATACCTTAAGATGTTCCAACGTATTATATATATATTTTGCAATTTCACACACACACACACACACACATATATATATACCCCAAGATGCTCCAACATTAGATAATCTTATGTCCACATTAAGTTTACAAATCTTACTATGAACCCTTATATTAACAATACATAATAAAAAAGTAGTTAACATTATAAATTGCACAAGAAAGAATATCATCATAGTAAATTTTAACAACATTACAATAATGTTTTTCCAATAATAAACATGCAACTGACCTTTATAAAACAAATGACAAATTAAGCAATACATTTACATTAAGTTCCATTGAAAATCCAAAAACACAATTGCTCAATCATATTTTTCTTATGCCCTAAGGGGATGCTAAAGGTACACCTAATGCAAGGTGTTTTGATGAGCATTTGGTGGCCTACAAAATTTACAGTTTATTAACAAGTTGTCATCATGAGACAAACTATGTATTGCATCCACAACAAAAAAGTTGGATGCATTCCTGTTCATGAAGAAATTTTTGTCAATAGAGTGTTCCTCAAAGGAGAAATTTGTTTCAAATAATGAGTACCTACAACTATTTATGAACCTTGAAATGTTCCCATGAGTTTGTGGATGGCCATAGACATATAACAATATTTTCCTATTTAAGTTTCTAAAATAATCATTGTGTTAGCACTGGAATCAACACTTGGACTGCATCAAGCACTTGACCAAACACATCTTAAGCTTGAGGGCTATTTCTTATGATTTGATTGGGTTTTTTGGAAAGTGGTTGGATCTCAAGCACTCAGAAAGGAATTTTGAACAAATAAAAAAGCTCTGACACATATGAGGGCACTGGTTTATGATGTGGTAGCAAAATTGAGTTTGTAGGCTGATGGTTAGAAGAATGGAAGAAAGACAGTGGGCCTCTAGAAAAGAAATCCACTACTGGGAGGAAAAAATGACACAAATTTCAGATATGAAATGTATAGTGAAAGAATGCTTTTAAAAGACTTACAATAATCTCACTTTACATTTAAAGAATCCCATTACAAGGAATGCTTCTGACTAACATGACCTCATGAATCAGGAATGCTTAGTGAATCAAGACTAACAAAAATAGATTAACATGCATGCTAGATCAAAAGGCTTACAAAAACATGAAACACAGTTTAATTCCATCTCAAGGAATGCTTATGAACAATCTTCAATTCATACTGAATCACGAAATCTTGGAACAAGACTTACATAAATAGATCCATATGACTTGGAGGTTCACAAGACTTATAGAAACATAAGATAGAACTTTTATGATAAACCTAGAAAGACAGATAAAGTATTTAAAAACAGAAGGGAAAACAATACACACACCATATGATTTTGTGAATCCTCAAGAGTGTAACTGAAATATATTATGTGTTCGACAATGCACTGTTCAGGAATGTCATGAGAATCAACAACATGGCACTCAGCCCTGTGCCACCAACCATCTCCTCCCCCATTTTCCTACATCTATAAACTGTGTATTTATATATTTACAATGGTCTTCTAGAAAGGCTAGACTCTCGAATAGCTCCATACACAGGGATTTTATTACAATCCAAAGGAATATGGAGTTTTTGTTTCTAATTTATTACAATAACAAGAAAACTTTACAGAATACTTGGCTGATATTAATCGATTCTAACAACATTGTGAACGTGGTAGTTTTTAATCCTGAACTGTAGGTGAAGAAGTAAAGGGTCTACTAATATTATCTTAAATGCCTAAGTAATTGCTGCCGAGGTTCCTGTAATGCTTCCAATTGTCTCTTGAATGCTGTCTGGTGCCTTGTTGAAATGTACTAGTGCTGAGAGTAATGGTGGTGCAGGTTTAATGGAAATATGTTCTGGAGGAGTTCTGTCACTATTTTCATTCTAAATGGTGGAAACCCAAAACCTTTTGGATAAAATGGCGGAGATAGGTGGGCGCATTAACACAAAGGGTTGAATGCATTGTGGGGGGTGTATAAGCGGAGTAATGAATGAAGGGGTGCGATGAGAGGGAAATATTGACACATTGTAGTGGGTCAACTTATCATACGTCTATTTAGATGTGCCCATTTATGTTAAATCCAAAATGGGAGAATGGGGTTGAAATAAAACAAGAGTCGCTGATTAAAGAAGTGGGAAAGATCTCGAGGCGGAATAGGTTGCCGGATATATCACAATTCGGGAATTGGAGGAGTTAATCATAAAACACAAAAGGTAAGTTTTGAGGATTGCGAATTGAAATGGGCGGTGAGATGACGTGGCAGGGAGGGGTGGTCCCACTTTATATCGCAATCGGGAGAAGAAAGCGTTGAAGCATAAGACATAAGCGGGAGGGAATGTGATTTGTGATGGGGGTGATGATGTGGCAGGGAGGGGTGGTGGTTTCAACGACGTGGAGAAATGGAGCGAGAGTGGTATCGGAGCGGGGGGTAAGGTGTCAGACAATTAACGCAAATGGGACAAGCGACACAACAAAGGGCCCTACAGATATCGCAATCGGGAGTTAGCAGTGGCAGTGGGAGAAACAGTTTATCGCAATGTCACAATTTTGCAGATTTACCACATTTGATCGCCCAACTACATTGCATCGCAACATAAAATACTTAACTTGCAATATCTTAATAATAAACATAAAAAATCACCGATTGTGATATGCCATGGGCCATGGGGAAAGGGTAATGTGGAAGGAAATGGGTCCCACTTTATATTGCAATTGGGAAAAAAGGAAAGGCAGAGGTGAATGGAAAAGGTAAGTAATGTTGTGATCTTGCAATGTGAAAAGGTGATGGGTCATATTAAAGGCTTTTAAAAGAGGAAAGTGAATATTTTGTTAAGTCATGGTAATATGATAAAAAGACGCCCAAATCATAATAAAAAGGGTTTATAACGTATTCGAGGCATATCAAAGGGAAATATGGGTCCCATCATTATCGCATCGGGAAATTGATGAAGCGACAAGTGAAGGTGGCAAGGATTTTTGCGATAGGACGATGCGAAAAGGTAAGGAATGCGAAGTTACGCAAATGCGAACGGAGGTGATGTGGCAGAAAGGGTCCCACTATACCGCATCAGTGTTTGAGAGAAACAACGAATGGAATGTGGCTAGGACTGTTGCGAAATGACGATGTGAAAAGGAAAGGAAGGGGTCACAAGGTTTGCTGCGGTAAGGTAAGGCTTATGCGGTTTCTGACATAGACGTTATATATATACATATATCAAGCCGGCTAGAGTGGGGGGAGGAGCTGAAAGGTATGTATTGGTGCATAATATGAAGTCCCAAATCTTTATGCATGTGGGTTTTGGGGGGTTTTATGAAATGGATAGTGCCACCCAATGCATTTAGGCTTAGTTTGGATTATATTGGAAATGAAGTGAATACAACCATCCTTTGCCTTGGTTCCTAGAAGTATCTTCTCGGAATAACAGAATCAAAACCAGTGCTAACAATGGCTCTAATTGGGGATGATATGCCCCCTGCGGGCTATCAAGAACCATAGACTTAGTGCCTTGAATCCAAATCTCATCTCTCTAACCAGCGATCCTGCTCATTAACTCAAAAAGACCAGCATGCCTAGCCATTGGGTAATGGAGTCAAAAGCATCATTTTCTTTCTGCAACTTATTTCTCCAAATTGAAGCTGGATTCAAACTAAAAACTGAAATCTATATTTTCTGAAAAATGCTCAAAACAATGAGCTTATTCATTCTCCTCCTTCTAATATGATTTGAATGGTAATCTTCATGTAATATGGAACTTTTCATACAACCATTCAAATAGCTGAAAAAACTCTCATATGAATTTTGAATCTTAAAAGTAGAACTGAAAGAATCCATATCATGACATAGTGCAGCTCATGATGAAAATAATCACAACGCGGGATACTCATAAAGCATGGAATGTATGCATTATAATAATACTCCAAATCATCAGCTACTGAATGACAAAAAACATTAAATGTTACCTCTGCAATGATGTCCCTTTCAGAATTCTGAAAGGTGTAGCTGTTTATCCAGAAATTCCACTGAGAATCTGATCTCTGCATCCCTGTGAAGTCGCCACTAGATCTGGAACAATGGAGCTGCCAAGTGAAAAACTGTAGTCCTCTTCAAGTTATCAATTCATGTTCACCTTCAAGAATCAATCTTCATCAATTAAAACAAGGGACTCAGAAGAATACTTCATTTCAAGGCCTTCGTCTCCTGGCAGATGCACCAAAATATGTTAGCGCTAGAATCAACACTTGGAATGCCTTAAGCACCTGACCAGACACATCTTAAGCTCGAGGGCTATTTCTTATGATTTGATTGGGTTTTTTTGGAAAGTGGTTGGATCTCAAGCTCTCTGAAAGGAATGTTGAACAGATAAAAAATCTCTAACATATATGAGGGCATTGGTGTATGATGTTATAGAAAAATTGAGTTTGTATCGTGATGGTTAGAAGAATGGAATAAATACAGTGGGTCTCTAGGACATAAATCCACTGTTGGGAGGAAAGAATGACACAAATTCCAGATCTGAAATGTATAGTGAAGAATTCTTTTAAAAGACTTACAAGAATCTCACTTTACATTTAAAGAATCCCATTACAAGGAATGCTTCTGACTAACATGACCTCATGAATCAGGAATGCTTGGTAAATCAAGTTTGACAAAAACAAATTAACATGCATGCTAGATGAAAATACTTACAAAAACATGAAGCATGGTTTAATTCCATCTCAAGGAATGCTTATGAACAATCTTCAATTCATACTGAATCAGGAAATCTTGGAACAAGACTTTCAAAAACAGATCCATATGACTTGGAGGTTCACAAGACTTTTAAAAACACAAGATAGAAATTTTATGATAAAACCAAAAAGATAGATAAAGTATGTAAAAACAGAAGGGAAAACAATACACACACCATATGATTTTGTGAATCCTCAAGAGTGTAACTGAAATATATTATGTGTTCGACAATGCACTGTTCAAGAATGTCATGAGAATCAACAACATGGCACTCGGCCCTGTGCCACCAACCATCTCCTCCCCCCTTTTTCTACATCTATAAACTGTGTATTTATATATTTACAATGGTCTACTAGAAAGGCTAGACTCTCGAATAGCTCCATACACAGGGATTTTATTACAATAAAAAGGAATAGGAGTTTCTATTTCTAATTTATTATAATAACAAGAAAAATTTATAGAATACTCGGCTGATATTAATCGATTCTAACCGCATTGTGAACATGGTAGTTTTTAATCCTGAACTGTAGGTGAAGAATTACAGGGTCTGCTAATATTATATTAACTTCCTGAGTAACTGCTGCCGAGGTTCCTGTAATGCTTCCAATTGTCTCTTGAATGCTGTATGGTGCCTTGTTGAAATATGCTAGTGGTGAGAGTAATGGTGGCACATGTTTAGTGGAAATATGTTATGGAGGATTTCTACCACTGCTTTCCTTTTAAGTGGTGGAAACCCAAATTTTTTTGGATAAAATGGTGGAGAAAAAGATGGGGCTGGCGACATTAACACAAAGCGAAGAATGGTTTTCGGCGGGGGGGGGGGGGGGGGGGTATGTAAGCGGTAAGTATTTTGAATGAAGGGGGGTGCGAAATGATGAGAGGAAGACACGTTGCAGTGGGGTCGGATCATAATACCACCAATTTTAGACCCCCCATCTATGTTAACGCCAGAATGGGAGAAGGGGGCCGAAATAAAACAAGAGTCGTTGATTAAAGAAGTGTGGAAGATCTCGAGGCGGAATAGGCTGCGGGATATATCGCAATTCGAGAATCAGAGGAGTTAATAATAAAACATAAAAGGTAAGTTTTGTGGATTGTGAATTGCAGTGGGATGTGAGATGACGTGGTAGGGAGGGGTGGTCCCACTTTATATTGCAATCGGGAGAAGAAAGCGTTGAAGCATAAGACATAAGCGAGAGGGAATGTGATTTGCGATGGGGGTGATGATGTGGCAGGGAGGGGTGGTGGTTTCGACGACATGGAGTAATGGAGTAGGGGGTAAGGTGTCGGACAGTTAACACAAATGGGACAAGCGACGCAACGGCGACCCCTACAGATATCACAATCGGGAGTTAGCAGTGAAAATGGGAGACATGGTGATCGCAATGTCTCAATTTCGTAGATTTACCTCATCGCATCGCCCAACTACATTGCATCGCAACATGAAATACTTAACTTGCGATATGTTAAAAATAAACATAAAAAATTGTCGATTGCGATGTGCGATGGGCGGTGGGGAAAGGGTGACGTGGCATGAAATGGGTCCCACTTTATATCGTAATCGGGAAAAAAAGGAAAGGCAGAGGTGAATGGAAAAGGTAAGTAATGTTGCGATCTTGCGATGCAAAAAGGTGATGGGTCCCATTAAAGGCTTTTAAAAGCGGAAAGTCAATATTTCATTAAGTCATGGTAATATGATAAAAAGACGCCAAAATCATAATAAAAAGGCTTTATAATGTGTTCGAGGCGTATCAAAGGGAAATATGGGTCCCACCATTATCGGATCGGGAAATTTATGAAGCGGCAAGGATTTTTGCAATAGGCCAATGTGAAAAGGAAAGGAATGTGAAGTTGCACAAATGTGAACGGAGGGGACATGGCAGGAAGGGTCCCACTATACTGCATCGGCGGTCCAGAGAAATAACAAATGGAATGTGGCTAGGACTGTTACGAAATGTCGATGCAAAAAGGCAAGGAAGGGGTCACAAGGTTTGCTGCGGTACGGTAAGGCTTATGTAGTTTCTGAAATATACGTTATATATATATATATATTTTTTTTTTTTTTTTTTTTTATTTTATTTTATTTTTATTTTATTTTTATTTTTAGTTTACGAAATGGATATGGATTTATATTAGAAATTGAAGGACACGGCACGGCGGGGAACGCGAGGCACGGTTGGACGCGCGTCGGGAAACGCGAGGCACGGTTAGCGCGATGCGGGAAGCAATAGGAACAAGAGGAGCGGGGGCCACTGCGGGGAGCGGTGCGGCCGCGGGGGCTGCGGCGGGGCGCCGGTGGCACGGGGCAATGACGGCGCGGCCCCAGGTCACGCATCTTCTTTATATATATATATATATATATATATATATATATATATATATATATATATATATATATATATATATATATATATATATATTTGTCAAGCTGGCTAAAGTGGGGGGCCAAGATGAAACGAAGGTATCATTGCTCAATATGAAGTCCTAAAACTTTATGCATGTGGGTTTTGGGGGGTTTTATGAAATGGATAGTGCCACCCAATGCATTTAGGCTTAGTTTGGATTATATTGGAAATGAAGTGAATACAACCATCCTTTGCCTTGGTGCCCAGAAGTATCTTCTCGGAATAACAGAATCAAAACCAGTGCTAACACATTGTTTATGGACATTTTATACATGGAAATGCTATGTTTGTATTTGAAAATATTCAAGTAATTAAACCAACTATAAACATGACCAGGAAATGGCATAAGTGCTATTGATTTTTTAGGAGGAATAGATACATATGAAATGATAAACAACTGAATATTTGCAACATCCATTTTAGACTTATAAATCATACAATTTTACCACAAAATGAGAATTTGGTTCCAACATCGAGCATAGGCATGGAAGACAACCAAGCACCATACAAATCATAGTTGTAATAAGTTTGATATTTACTTTGTGGATGGGTATGGAGAGGGAAGTCAACACTACCTCCCAGCAACTGAACTGACTTTGGTGTGCACTTGTACATTTTTGCTCTCAACTCATACAACATTTTGGATCTATTATTAGATATGTTTTGGGTAGTATTGATATCATACTTTGGATCACAAGAAAATTCTATTGAATCAACAAAAGGAGCTGGGTTGCTCAATTTAGGATGAATCTTAGTTTATTTAGCTTCCAACTTTTCAAAAAAGGATCATATGGAAGAGTTTCTATGTGCCTTTTCTATATCACCCGTTGGATTCTTGACTACAATAGGAGGTATTATACCATCATATTTGTATAGTTGGTCATTATAATTTTGGAACAATGTGACATGTTGACGTCTCTCCATCAACCCTTTACATTTTGAACAACCACACAATATTGGTATGTCATAAAAGATATCCAATTCACTAGGTAGTTGTAACCTCCCCTTCCCACATTTACCCAATTTCATCGGTCTGCCAGGGTAAACATGAGATAAAGAGTTACTATGACATGACTCGACCTCCAAGCTCTAGTTAAGGAAGTGGGGCTGACAAATTGACCTCAAAATGACAACTCACAACATCCCTCAAGGCTATATAACACTCAAGGGCCAAAGAACCACCCAAGGTGACCAAATCTTGAGCTGGGGCTACTTTTCAATGATCTAGACCTCCAAACGCATGCATTCCAAGGCCTGGGTGCGGTTGAAGGCCTCCAACCAGATGCACAACACTGCCTCCATGTGGTTGTGACCTGAATTTCCTAGTTTAGAGGGTGCAGTCCCGTGATTTGCACCACAATTCTACGTCAGACTCCAGACCGCTGCCTAGAATTGCCTGAGACTTTCCAGAATGATAATTTACATGACAACAAAGCTAAACATTCAAACTTGGAGGCAGAAATTGACCCAGACTGCTTAGACCACACTAGACATTTAGTTAAACACATGGAAAACATATAAGCTATAGGTCATGAATGCATATATGAACATGATAGTCTGAGATTCATTTGAGAATCACCAAGAAGGCCGTATTCCCTCTTCACATAGCTGCAACAAAACTCATTAGTCCATAAATTCATCAACCGATCAATAACTAAACAATTCATGGCAAGACCAATAAATAATACACATCATATAACTAACATATAACCAAAAATTAACCAACATAAAAACCATGGCAACTCAGCCATAATATCACCAACATAATCACTACAAATGCTCATAGATCACAATAAAAAAATGTTTCATATTAACATATGAAAATACCAACCAAGTTAGGGACTTCCACGTACCACCCGACCATAGATTCGGTTGAACCAAATCTCTCTTTCATCCAATCACCCTTGCACCATATTCCAATCATGAATGCATGATCTCATGTAATAAAAAAAACAAAACCAAACCAGGGCTTCCATAGGTAAAACCACCTCAACCCTCAACCAATGATTCCACCTCTAGGGTTATCCTTTATTTTGCTCTATAATTAAGGATAACAATTATTCCTTATCTTTCTAAATTATTTCTAACTCTAGTGTTTACACATGTTCCACAACTGGAATTTTAAGATTTCTTTTGAGCACTTGAATATATGTATCTCTTGATTTTATCAAGGTTTGTATTGAAGAGGAATCTATTGGATCTGGACCCAATTTGATTAATCTGCTCCAAATTATCAATTTTCATCTATTTAGTTTTGGTGGAAATTTTCCCCTGTTTCAATTGGATAGTTACTTTAGTTAACATGTTTTCTAATTTTGAAGCATTTGTTGATGTATTGGATAAGCTCTTGCGTAACGTTTCTGTAACCACCCATCCCACATTTACCTAGTTTCACTGGCCTGTCGGGGTAAACATGAGAGGAAGAGCTACTATGACATGATCTAACCTCCTAGATCCAATTACAGAAGTGGGGTTAACTATTAATGATAAATTGACAACTCACAACATCCCACAAGGGCTATAGGTCACTCAGAGGCTGAACAACCTCCCGAGGTTGCCAAACCTTGAGCTGAACCCATTATTCTTAGCCCTAGCCCCACAACCGTACCCAAAATAAGGCCTCCATGTGGTTGGAAGCCTCCAACCACATGCACAACACCGCATCCATGCGGTTTCAGCCCAAATTCTCCAGTTCAGAGGTTGCGGTCCCAGATTCTGACCCACCAATTTCGGCTAGCCTCCATACCACTACCCAGAACTCAGTGAGATTTTCTAGAATGAAAAATAACATAAGGAAAAAGCTATCCATTCTAAACATGATCAAGGACTTGAGTTAACCATGCCTAACCATGACAATAATTTCGTCAAACATATGGTGAACATGTAATCTATAGGTCATTAATGGATATATGAACGTAGGGGTCTGAAAGTTATCTGAGAATCACTAAGAAGGTCTAATGCCCTATCATAATAGCTGCAATAACATCTATTAGCTCATGCATTCATTAACCATTCATCAACAAACCAAAATATATCAAGAGTCATAGCTAGAACCTGTTATGGAACCATGCTTATAACTAATATATAACCAGAATAATAACCATGACATAACAACCATCAAGGCAACATAATAATAAGTACAATTACTCATAGAATAAAATAGGAAAATCACTCTTATTAACATATGTAAAAGCCAACCAATTCAGGGACTTCCATTTACCACCCGACCATATATTGAGTTGAACCAAATGTTTCTTTTAGCCAATCACCCCCATGCTATATTCCAAGCACGAATGTGGGATCTCATTGAATAAACCAAACAAAATCAAACCAGGGATTCCATAGGTAAAACCACCTCAACCCTCAACCAATTATTCCACCTCACGACCGCACATCACTAACACCAACCTGATCGGTCTCTACCTAGCTATCTAGGGCTCTAGTAACTAGTAACTCAACCCACCACCTTCTAGGGCTCCAAAGCATTTTTCCAACCAGGCTCCAAGACTAGTAACTCAACCCACCAAGGGCTCAAGGGTATTGTCCAACATAGGCTCCAGGACTAGTAACACAACCCAAGTTGTTCCAGGGCTTACAAAGAATTTGTTCCAACCCAAAACCATAAGGAATTATGAGCACCAACTGGAAAACAATCAAGTGGAAACAACCCACAACACCATGGCTATCTAGGAAATGGAAAGGCAAGGATAAAACAACTATCAATGGAGGAAATCCTCCATGTCAATGAAAAAACATAACCAAATAATCATATGCATCTACCATGCATCAAGGAAATCATACATGCATCCTGTTACCTGTAAAACAATCCAGTTGTAGCTGTTGATCCACTTGTTCCCTTGCACTTTCCTTCTTTAGTAAGACCAAACAAAACTACTACAAACTCATAATTCCAATACCTAGTATGAAATGCAGTTTTGTAGATGTCCTCTTCTTTGATGCATACCTAATGATATCTCGATCTTAAATAAATATTTGAGAACATTGTTTCTCCCTTCAACTGATCAAACAAGTCATCAATCCGCGGCAAATGATACCTGTTCTTGATTGTCACGTTTTTCAACTGCCTATAATCAATACACAACCTAAGAGTACTGTCATTCTTCTTCAAAAACAACATTGATGCACCCCAAGGCAACATAATTGACCTTATATATCCTTTATCAAGCATTTCCTTAAGCTACAAATGTAGAAATTAATGTGTAGATTCTAAACTACTCATGAAATTTACTAAATCACAAGACTAGAATCTACTCTACCAATATGTGGAAGTAAATTCACGATCGAGAACACAAATCATTAACATGCATCAAGATTGAACACACATACACATAGATATATCTAGTGTTAAGTCCCTATAATACTAGTGTATCCCCCTTATTGTTATTGTTAGTGTAGCCCCCTTATTGTTATTGTTGTGCCTCATAGAATCCCACTATTGTTATTGTTGTGCCCTTACATTATTATTGTTATGTAGGCTCTGATTATATTGTGACCCCTTAGACTCCTATATATACAAATGAGGTCTTGTCAATTGTATCATCCAATAATTGTTCATTTATGTAATGTAAAGGACATTCCCCCATATAAGAGGCTATTTCTTAAATCATTGATCTATCTTTTCTCTTTTTTGTGAGCTAGTTGCATAACATTTGGTATCAGAGCTTTGGATTCTAGGGTTTCAATGCTTCAAATAGACCATCGTGGAATTTTCGTTATAATTTTTTTAATATGAGGCTTCAAAAGCTGAAATTGAAACAACGTGGAGTAGAGATATTGGTGAACTGTGTATACTAATTTTAGATATTGGTTCACTATATTTTTTGGAGATATGATCCGAGGAAGTTAGGGTTTTTGCAGACTCTACAATTCCATATCGAACATGTGACCTAGGGAAAATTTTCATAATTTTCATTTCAGGCATTGGATTTGAATTATGTAAAAAGTGGCTGAAATCACACAAACTTTAGTTTTTCTCGTAGAAATTTTTAGGGCCAAATTTTGAAAAAGTGACACGTGGCATCCCGTACAACTTCTCTCTACTGAACCAATCCATAATCAGCTCATCGTGGGAGATTTGGAATAATTATTTATTGCAGAATCCAATATTGGTATGACTTTTGGCATTGGAAGAAAATTAAGAAGGCCATCGTGGGACCAAATTTCAGACTCTTGTAAATTGAAATTACAGAGATACAACAATTTCAATATCGAGCTCTAAAAAAGCAAGAAAAAGATGTGTATTTTTTATTTTTTTTTTAAAATTTTCATAACTTTTGTTTGAAAAATCAGTTTGAAATGATTCAAAGGGAATATTGAAGCATATATATCAATATTTGGTACTAAAATAACTAAAAAAAAAAAGAATTATACATCCGTTAAGCCCTCAGAAACTCTACTATGACGCATGAAGAGGAAGAATTACAACATGATATATCAAAATTACAGGACCAAGTGCAACAAATTTCGCTCTCACAAAGAGAAACCAAAGATGACATGGATGGTTTAAAAGAAGAAATGGAAGGTTTTAAGGATGGAATGGAAGCTAAGATGGATGGTTTGAAAGAAGACATGGAAGGTTTGATAAAGTTGTTGCAATATAGGTTTCCCGGTGGTGACAAGGTAGTCCATGAAAATCATGATGATGACAAAATGAATACAAATTATTATTTTAGAGACTCCAATAATGGGTTTAATAACCACCATGTTCCAAAGATCGATGTGGGGAAGTTTGATGGCAAGTATCCGATAACATGGATACTATTGATGGAACAATATTTTGACCTCCATGATGTTCAACACTCACAAAAGGTACGCATTAAAAATTTATATTTATAACCCAATCAATTTGTATATTATCGATGGATTTGTTCTCGTAAATCAGTTTTCACTTGGTCAATTTTTACGGAGGAAATGATACCACAATATGAGGATACAAAGATTAATACCTTCTTTAGCCAATTGATAAATCTCAAACAAAAGGGTTCAATGGTGTAGCACATTGAGGAATTCCAAAAATTGAATATGAGGGTAACAAATATTCCAGAGGAGCATATGATTGATGTCTTCATAGGTAATTTAAAGGATAACATCCAGCATGAAGTTCACCTTTGGGAACCTGATTCATTGGAGAAGGCATTCAAGGTGGCAAGAAAAGTGGAAAGCAAAATTATGGCAACAAGGAAGTCTACTACTCACAACTATAAAGATGGAAGTGTTATTTCTCTTAGACTTACACAACCTACAAGGTTTACACCACAACAATTGGTGAAGAAATAGCAAAAAGGCTTTGTTATAATTGTGATAGAAAATACAATAAAGGTCATAAGTGCGTTGAGAAGAAATTATTTTACATAGATTGTGAAGAGGAGGAAGAAAATGAACAATAAACATCAAAATAGGAGGATATACACCAAGAAACAACCCAAGAGAAAGAAGAAATGAATTCGACCATATCTTGTAATGCATTGGCAGGAATTACCACTCCTCAAACTCTTACGATAAAGTAATTAATTGGTAATTTGCGTTGTGTTAATGTTAAAATAATTTCACTTGATAATTTGCAATTATGTTGATCTAAAAAACAATGGCGTATTATACAAAGTTTTTTTTTTGTATGTAAGATCATAATAAAATAATGATAATTCTAAAGTACATGAATTTATTTGCATTATTTTCTAAACTTTATTATGTTACAAAAATTCATATTATAATATATATTTTGAATTAATTGGTAATTTGCATTGTGTTAATGTTAAAATCATTTCACTTGATAATTTGCAATTATGTTGATCTAAAAAACAATGACGTATTATACAAAGTTTTTTTTTTTTTTTTTGTATGTAAGATCATAATAAAATAATGATAATTCTAATGTCCATGAATTTATTTGCATGATTTTCTAATCTTTATTATGTTACAAAAATTCATATTATTCTAGAATTATTATTTTACAATTATTTATAATTTTACAAATTCAAAATTTTTAATAAAATCATTTCACATTAATACAATTAAAATTTTACAAATATTTTACATACAATAAAAATTAAAATTACAATTACAATTAGAATTACAATTAGAATTACAATTTTACAATTTCACATACAATTACAATTACAATTTTACATATATACCATTGCAATTAAAATTAAAATTACAATCACAGTCATTTCACATTAATACAAGTTTCGAGGTAGGTTACCAAAATTTTACATTCAATTACAATCATTTCACATTAATGCAATTGAAATTTTACAAATATTTTACATACAATTACCAATTACAATTACAATTAAAATTAAAATTTTACAATTTCACATACAATTACAATTAAAATTAAAATTACAGTATTTACAATTATAATTTTAGAATTTTACATACAATTACATTTACAATTACAATTACAATTATTTCACATTAATATAATTAAAATTTTACAAATATTTGGCATTCGTCAATTACAATTAAAATTACAATTACAATCATTTCACAATAAATTAAATATTACAATTACAGTTAAAATTTTATAAAAAATTTATATACAATTACAATTAAAATTACAATTACAAATACAATTACAATTTTACAATTTTACATTCAATTAAAATTAAAATTTCAATTACAATCACGACATAATATTTAATAAATATCATGATTTAATATTAAAAATAAACATCACGATCATGATAACTATCATACAAACATCATATTCGACTAAAAAACACATTCAAATTTGCTAACGTCATCTAATCATCGTGATCATGATCACCTAACAAAACACAAGAATTTTATAACGTCATCACAACACAAACATCAAATATACATCTCATGTCATTAAATGAACATATCTAACATGACCTAACAATATACACATCATGCTGATCACCAACATGTAAATTAAGTACAACTGCAACATGAACATAAAATACATAGACCATATATATATATATATATATAATGTCAAAATATACAAATATAATAGTAGTACTAGTAGAGGCCTTCTCAGTCAATGGTGCAGCCTCGACAAGCTCAGATAGATGCCGATCATCACGTGCTTGCTGATCTGGTGGTGCCTCATGCTGATCAGGATCAATTGCTTGCTCATGATGTTTCGACGTGGATGGTCCAGTGGCCTGCTCATGATCATGAGTACTGTTGGATGATGTAGGCTTCCGATCATCATGATGACTCGACATGGATGGTCCATCCTGCTCATGATCATGACTGCTCATCTATGCTGCACGCTGCTCATCTGCGGTGTGAGGTGAACGATGATAACTCCCCTGATTGTGATCATCAGATGATGCATCACTACTCGACTGTCGATGTACTGCGTCTCGACCATGCCTACATCGAAGGGCCCTCCTAATCCATGCCACTAAGTCGATAGCTCCTATGACATGTCGCATCAGGGTCAACATGTCACGTGGCATGCCTTTCCACATCGCTATCAGCCTATCATCAACTTTTATCTCTCTGATAGTGGCTGGCCTGACTCCATCCACCACAAGCAGTCGACAGAGTTGGTTGCCCAAATCCATCCTAAATCTAGTGTCAGGCCTATACCTCACACCAGCCAGTACTTGCGCAACATGAGGATCAGGTTTGTCTGCACCGACCTGATCCTCGACATCTACCATCTCCTTATCGTTATCAGGATCTACACCTGGATCATTTGGTGGTGGTGGCATCTCATCGCCATCAAATGACCTAATGTCTACAATATATATATAAGTACACACCAATAAATAATTAGACAATTTCATTAAACATTTAAATAAAAACAAGTTAAAGAACATGTTAGAATAAATTTAAAGAAAACACTAATATTACCTCTATCATCTGGTGGCTCATCATCTGTGAAGAGGATGTTGGCACACCCTCACCAATCCAAACCAGAATACGGACAAGGGACCAGAATTTAGGCATGCTCATCAACACTGGCTAGAAAATCCAGTGCATCACGTAATATCCTCGCAGAAAAATCTGACTTGCCCCTCTTGGGCATCATTTGTCCCCACATCTGCATCTGTACATGCAGCATCGGCCTACGAGGCTTTCGAACAAAAGTAGGCATTGCCTTTGGAAGCCTCTCAAAAAATAAACAAAATAGCTCTAAAAAAAAATGGAAGTTCACCCTCCCTTGTGCCTGGGCACGACATCTATCTAAAGTTGTACATAAATGCCACAAAAAAATGGTAGGCCACCTCATAATTCGTGGTGCTTGTAATAAAGAATCAACATAAAATAGAAGCAGGCAACTAATGCTTTTCCCGTCACTAGTATGGTGTGCAATTCTCGAAATCATTAGTGAGAGGCACTGCACCTCGTCTCCACCAAATGAATAAATATGTAACTGACCCCTGGAGACCTGAAAATCTGTAGGAGACAATATATCTGCGCTAATGTATCTCTCGGAGTACACCAAATGCCTCCTTGTTGCATAGCCAACAGGGACCTCTGGGAACGAAGGCAAATCCTCCCCTCTCCTTGACAGGGCAGTAATGAAATAGATGTCCTCCTCAGTGGGCGTGTACCACTGGCTAGGAACAACCCGGAAAGCTTGTCGATGGGCATTCCTCCTGTGGATAAGCTGTCGCAATAACCCACCATGGACCTACAGGAATGTAGCCTCATAGTACTTGAGGAGGCCTATCTCCCTTAGGAGCACTTGGGTGGCTACCGTAATAGGGCAAGGGCACATATCTCTCTCCCTATCTCGTGCCTCCCATAGGCGAACCACATTATACTAGTCTTCCTGTTGTTGCTGTTGTTACCTCTCTTCTCTCCTTTAACGTCGCTGAATGATTCACATATTAAATACATTTATTTTATTAAATGAGACATGTATTTAGGAATATATATATATATATATATATATATATATATATATATATATATATATATATTTTTTTTTTTTTTTTTCAGAAAAAATCAAACTTTTTATAAATAGTTACAAAAAGTTACATCGTATATGCCGTAGCATTCCATATGATTGCTTGCCTTGTCAAAACAGGGCGAGGGCAGGTCAAAGACCCTAGTTACACATTGCCAGGAACACTGGACTTATCTTTTTTGCCTTTTTCCTTTTGAACTTTTTGCTAGTCGTTTAGTGAAGAAGTAGTATGAATAATGGCCAACTCCATGCTGGGGGGAAGTTGGACATCTTTTTCTGAGTCAGAGCTTTTAGAAACATGTGCACGCTTAGTGCCAATCACCCCACGGTCACCGTTTTTCTTGCCCCGTTGGGGATCCACATCCACATGTGCGGATGTCTTCTCATCAATTTCCTTGTTCTCTTGTGACTCTTGTTGGTTTTCTTACTATTTTGTTGTTTCTGTTTGTTGCTGATTCACTCCGTTTTCCTCTGCCTCTTCATATAATAGTGGAAAATCTAGGAAGTTCCAACCTTTATATATATATATGTTAAAAAAAAAGAAGTCGGTGCGCCAAAAAAAACAGGCATGCACTGGTAATGGTGCATCTGTTTTTATCTCGCACTGGACGCAGTGTACCCGAAAATTTTCAGCGCATCGCAAATCATGACCTATCCTGTCTCAAGCAGTGCGTTAACTAAACGCACTGCTAAACATCAGCTAGTGGTCAACGGTGTGGTCGTTTAACTGATCGCACCATTGACTATGAACAAATTTAAGAGGGCGGTGCGCTGACGAAACTAATCGCCCCGGGGCAGATAATTTCATCAGCGCACCGCCTTCCTAACATCATTACACGGTAAATAGTGAGGTGGTATAACTAACCACACCATTGACTATGTACCAGTAACGGGAGGGTGGTGCGTTGACCAAACTATGACCCGGGGCATATAATTTAGGCAGTGCACCGCTCTCCTTACATCACTACATAGTCAACGATGTAGTCATTTACATGACCACACCGTTAAATATGTCCAAGTTCAGGAGGGCGGTGCACTGGCCAAAATATCGGCCCCGGGACGCATATTTCAGTCAATGCACCGCATTCCTGCGCTTCAACATGGTCAACAGTGCAGCCGAGTAAGCGACCACCACGCAATTTTTTCAATTTAAAAAAAGCACGATGCATCGTTTTGGTATCGCCCTAGAACCAGTGCGGATACCATTAGCACCGGTCGCGATGCGACTTGTAAATTTACAGGCAGCACCGCGAACTGGTGTGAACCGAATGGCTTGAGCGCATCGCACGAGAATTTTTTTATTTTATTTTTATAAATAAGGTGAATTTTAAGTTATTTTAGAAAACTAATCCGTGAAAAGGTTTAATTATGGAAAACATGTAAAATACTTGTACATTTGGGCGTCGAGGAGGCATATTGACTGTAGAATTTTCAAAACTAAATTTTCCCATTGTTTTGCAAAATTCGAAATGGAGATGGTGGGTAATGGACAATAGCAGTGCGTGTAATGGGAACATCGATGGCAGGGTGTCTCACACAAGGTAAATTTGCACCGGTGCTTGAGAGCTCTGGAGCACTGAAAAGCGAAAAATGCGGATTTTTGGCTGCAATTTATTTATTTATTTAACCCTGTTACGGTGTGAAGGTTTTTGAGGCACATCGGGCAGTTCCTTCGAACTGCACCGGGCTGTTTCATTTTTGGCGTGGGATTTTAGGATGCACCAGGGCTAAATCTGTGTAGAGCATTGGTGCGCTACAGTAATTAGATGCACCAGGAGGGTTTGTACCGAGCACACGATGTCCTAGTGTGACAATTTTTAGTCTGCATTGGTGCTTTCGCTAGTGGAACACACCGGTGCGGTTTAGGATGAGAAACACACCGGATAAAAAACATTCGCAAAAACCTCCACCCACCAACCTCCTCTAGTAACCTCCGCCACAAACGGATGTTTGGGCTATTTTTATAAGGGGTTCCTCAAAAACATCTGCTAGAGGGTTTTTTCCTTGTAGTGTTAATACCATTTACAAAATATCACAATATAAAAATTAAATATGTTTACTTTGTATTCATTCTCTTAATATAAATAATTATTATTTTTTTTTATTAACTCTGCAAGTTCTATAATGGAAATTATATATAAAAATAATAAAAGGATAAATAAAAAAATAGAAACAAGTCCAACACCACTTATTTCAAAAGACAATATATCATTGATAATAAATATTTAAAAGCATAAGCTATTTTTTTCATAGAACTTTGTTAGTGAGTGCCTAAATTTTTGATAGGCTACTAGGAAATGATGGCATCTAAATGAACACAGTCCTTCACATAAAAAATTGACTTTTATTTATTATTAGAGGCTGAGACATTTCTGACACACTCAACAAATGAATTGCATTCCTATTTATACTTGAGGAAGGAAACATTTTGATGGTTCATTAGATAATTCCTCTCTTATAGATTTGGAGAAAGTTGAGGCGAATCCTCTCAAAAAAAATTTCCCATAAGGAAAAAAAACATATTTCAAAGAGAAATATACTTTATGCGGTCCACCAAGAATAATTTAAATTTCTCAGAAAGTATATTAAAAAATTAAAATACAGGTAATTCGTAAAAAAACACACACAAATTATCCTAGTACATGATTGTATAAAATTTCAAGAGGAAAAGCAAAAAGGTGTTCGCTAATAGATTAAAAAATGGAATTCCTTTCTGTTTATCCTAATGTCCAAAAGTGCTTGCTAGGAGCTGAAGAACCTCCTTGGATAATTTATCTGCCTCCTGGTTTAGTTCTCTGCATATGTCAGAAAAATATGTTCATTCAAAAAAATCCATTTATGACGATATTTCTCTAACGATATGACTTATACTTATAATATTACCATCCAATTTCTTATTTTGCAAGTCAATCATGAGCTTGGAGTCTCCAAGTACCTGTATTTTTTTATCTTCAAGATGTCTAGTTGTGTATAGAAGAGTTTAGATGGAAGTGAATTATGCCTTTTCGTTAATTCCTCTCTGAGGATCATATCACAGAATATAATTATGGATTTGGTTAAGAAATAAAACAATTCCTACTCCACATTTTGGAAAATCTCCTTAGCTAACGCCATCGAAGAACTCCCAAGGAATCTGTTTATCAAGATCTAGCATGATAGACACATGAGATTTCTTTCATTTTTTCTCTGAGAAAAATTATTTACAAAACTTTTCAATAATCCCGCTAGTAACTTTGGGACGAATTAGTTTGTCATAGAAAATAACCTAATTGGAAGTCCACTATATGTTATAAACGAAAATAGCTAGAAAAAATGGATAACATTGAGCCAATGAATCTACCCATTCTTGAACACATTATTCTAAATTTATTTTGTCCCAATGAGGAACAAAAGGGGAGAAGATAATGCAAAGGATGTTCCATGCCTTTTCTACATATGGACAAGAAATAAAGAGATGAAAAATGGATTCAGATTCCATGTGGCATAAGGCAAATTGACTCAGGTAATTCAATCACCATTTGATGAGATTACATGATGTTAATAACTTATTTTTAGAGCCAACGACAAAGATAATTTGTAATTTAGAGGAATATTGTGTTTCCATATGAAATTCCACCACCGTTTATGATCATTCATGGGGAAGGATTAAACATATGCCTTATAACTGAGCTTCATAGTGTACTTGCTTGAGGAAGAATTTGTAGACCAAATAAAATGTTCCAGGTCATCATCAACCAATCAGATAAGTGAAGAGAACAACAACCTTACTTAAGCTAACCAATTGGAGCTTTGGGTTCAGGGAAGGAAAGATATATAACTGACATACAAGCTTGACTGCCCAGTGCAATATCACGATGTGATTTTGCGGCTACTAGAACATATATCGCAACTTGTCTTCAAAGATGGATACAATTTTGCGACAATTTGAGTTCTACACCCACGCTAGACAAAGGGTCTTCCTCGACACTTACACTTTTTCCATCCCCTATCCTCCAAACCACCCAACTTCGAAAAAAAGGGAAAATATTTGGTTAAGACCCTCCAGACAATGGCAACATTGTTACATTTCTTGTGAGTATCACTGAACTAGTCCAAAATAGATTTGTCCCTAAGAGATTTTTATTTCAGATTACACTCCCATAAAGAAACATTGTTGGAGAAGCGAAAAAAATTGTGAGAAACGAGGGGTTGACTAAAAACACATATATTATTTAGTCCCTAGCCTCCCAAATATTTTGTCATCCACAAAATACGAGGACATCCCTAAGATTTTTCTTTTCTAGACTAAAGAAATCTGAAAATTAGTTTTCAATTTTTTAATTGAATCCCTTTAGGGACCAAAGCAACATAGATCCAATAAACTGGTATATTTTCAAGAATAAATTTCAACAATATTAGGCAACCTCCCCTAGAAAGAAGTTGGTTGGTCTAGACCAGAATATGTTTCTCCACCTTCTTAATTAACTAAATCCAATCTTTGAATTTAGAGTCATTTGCTTTCACCACAAAACCCATGTACTTAACTCATTTGTCTGTGGACTTGATCCAGAATTGGAACAAATCATGTATGTAGTAAGAGGATCTCTTAGAAAGGTTGTGAATGATCATCCATGATATTTTTATATTAATGACCATACCAGTGACTAAATAAAACCGATCTAAAATGTGATTTAAAGTCTGTAAATATAAATCATATCCTAAAACGAGTAGAAATGCATCATCATAAGAAAAAAATATGAGAAGTGGCTACACTTTGCACGCTGTTTACCCCTTTAAGCTCTCCTTTTCCTATTTCATTGTGTATAATTTTACTCAATACTTCTGCCACCAACAAAAATATGAGAGGAGAAAGAGGGAATCTGTGACATATCCCCCTAGAAGCACTGAAAAAGGCAGAAGGACATCCATTGATAAGTATTGTGAAGTTGGACGACTAGATACATCCCATTATCCAATTCATGGACCCCATATTCATGCCTAGTCGAATCAACACTAGTTGTAAAAACATCTAGTTCACCCTGTCATATGGTTTTGAAAGGTCGATTTTGATGGTAGTTTCACTGATATTCCTAACTTTGATAGAGTGAAGAGCCTCATGGGTCAAAGAGACCACATCATGGATTTGTTAATTATGGAGAAATACAAATCGTTCTTTCGAAATTATTTCATTAAGAAGAGGCTTCAATCTAGCAGATATAATTTTCGTGATTATTTTGTAGATCACACTACGACAAGAGATATGCTATAAGCCATTAAATGAAATTGAATTCTGCTAAAACCTTCCCTAAATCTTGAGATTCCTGCACTACTTTTAGGAGATCAAATTTGATAAGATCGTAAAAACCTATGAAAAATTATACGGTCATCCCATCCAAACCTGAGCTTTTTTTTTTTGCATGGAAAAAAGAGCTCCCAAAAGCTCCCCCTCTGATACTTTAGATGACAAGGACTCATTCATTTCATCAAAAATTGATTGAGGGAACAAGGATATAATACCCAAGATTTCCTGAATTGGACACCCTTCATGTTGGGAGAAAAGGTATATGAAATGTTGAGAGCCCAAACATGCAATGCCTTGAAAGAAGGAGTGAAGGTAACCCTCCTAGTCCTTAATAGAATAAATAATGTTGACATTTTTTTCTATAATTTCCATAATTGTGGAAAAATTTCATGTTGTTATGCCCTTCTCTGATCCAGATTGCCTGAATTTTGAGTCTCCAAGATTTCTCTTCTCTGGCTAAAACATCTCTTTTTTTACACTCCAGAGAGTGAAAAAATTCAATGCCTACCTCAAAAACGGAACCTGCATCATCTAAATCATTAAGGTCATGAATTTTTGTTTCCAAATCCTTCAACTCAATATTTGATCTAGCATTGTATTCCTTAGCCCTAGAGTTTGACATTTTTTTGATAAGTTTTAAATTCTCTGCAAATTGTTTCATATATGATCTTCATCATTCCAGACTAGGAGGGGAACACGAATCCTTGACCAATTTCTTATAATCCCTGTTGAGCCCTAAAGTTGTCCTTTCATTTCACCAAATTTCACTTCATTCCATTTGTCCTTTATCAGTTATAGGCTTAAAATATCAATAGGAATGACTAAAATCACTTTAAGAATGCATGCAATGACTGAATTATTATACTTTTGTGGTTTTGTTGTCATAGTGGTCTTTGATTAGACTTAGCTACAGAATGTAGCCATTCTGTAGCTAGTCGCATATTCTGCAGCCATCTTTATGTTCACACAGGTTACAGGTGTCATTTGAGGGAAAGATGCATATGGTTAAATTCCAGAACTCTCCTACATCATTCCTTGTCCTCTACGAAGGCTGAGCAAAAATCTGAAAGTGGTTATGCACGTGGATAAAGCCAAAACTAAGAAGCAAACTTCTACAAGGATAAGGACTCTGCAGGTGTCTTCAGCAAAATACGAGTCCTCAACAGGAGTTCTAGTTCAATTTTGATTATAAAAGACACCTATGCCTATTTCTACTCAATGAAAGTTATGTATTTGCTTATAAGAATAACTCGGTGAACCGAGAAACAATTAGTTGATGTTTTGTTGTTAGTTCTTAAAAGACTGTGATACTTTGTTTCTGAGCGTTTTTCATTTAATGAAAGAAGTACAACTTTGATGCATGATCTGAAGCAATATTAAGAAGTTAAGGATTCGTGTGCCAATCTGATGGTAGAGGGCCCCTACTGTCCGAAAGGCTTTGTGCATATTTTCTAGATAAGTGACCTTTAACTCTGTTTTGTTCTTAATTTAGGCAATTTTCTGAGTTTATCCTCTTGCATCATGCTTATGTCATTTACTTATATCGAATATTACAGTCAATCTTGCTCTCATGAGCTGTTCCAATATATCACTAATGCGTGAATGAGATATAGCTGTAGTACTCTTGAGTTAATTGCACTTTAGTTCAGTTTTGTTCATTGTATTTCAGTTTTATTAGTTAGTTGCATTCTAGTCCTGTTAATTAAACTTAAAAGACCCTCATTATTTTATAAGCTATTCTTGTTCTTAACTTCTTCTAACACATCATTATCATATAAACAAGAATTAGTTATATCATTTTGAGTTCTTGACTGTTATGCAATTTCTCATAATTTTACAAACAACCTCTTTCCAAAGTTATTCCAAGAGATCTCTAATCCTTGAATGAGGCCTAATAGTAACATTTTGAGTTGCAGAATGAGTTAATTCTAGTGTCATAAGTTATTTTAGCATAGGATTCCTTACTATGTTGTAGATAATCTTTTCTCAAAATGTTCCAACAAATTTCTAACAATGGATGAGATTTTCTCTGTGATATTTTAAGTTGTTGTTTACTAAAGAGAACCTCATTACATCAAACTTATCCTTTTCTCAAGTTGTTCCAACATACCTCTAATGAAATGAATTGGAATGAGCTTAATGTTATGAGTTACTTTTCTTATCAGCTTTGCAATCTGTGGATTAGCATTTTCTGTTCTTAGGTGCCATACATAGTTTAGAGTAGATTTTGTTCTGTTTTAGTGTGATTAGTAACTTCTCTTTGCTAACAATTTAGTTCTTTTCCTCTTAACATAAAAACACAAAACCAAAAACACTAGAAAAACACTAAGCACAACGAAGTAGGAAGAAGATACCTAGGCACATATAGTGCATTTCACTTCAATAGTTTACTAGCCCTGGTTGACAATTTATGACATCAATTTAGGAACACTAAGTTAAGAAGACAATCCCCTTCCTTAATCAAAACTTGATTGAATTTGAATAGGGTAGGAGGTTTGATTTAACCTTGGACAGTCTCCAAGACAATGAAACAATGGTTCAAAATGCCTCATGCTTCCACCCAGGATTTTGGTCTTATAGGAAGAAAAGAGATTTAGATATGAGGAACCAATACAATTGCTTGGAGATAGAACTCTCATCATTTTTGAGGTATTTCTAGGTGGGGACAATTTTAACGGGTTCCAAATCAATTTGTTTATTTTAATGAGAAAATGAGAGCAAAATTCCTCCATTGAGAAAGGATAGGCACCTCAAACTTCTCTTAGAGACACAATGAGATTTAGGTTACCCTTGACAATCAAGAATTGTAAGTTGAGAGTGCCTAAAGCTACTAGATCTTCCAAAAAGGGTTTTTGATCTGATTAAGTACTATAAACATTCAAAATTACAAATTTTTAGTTGAATTCTCAAACCTCCATGTCGACAGAGATATAATAAGGAGAAGAAGATACCAATGAATTTATGAAACTTGAATTCCAAGTTGTAATGAGATTGACAGATAGACCTTGGGTATTGATTGCAAAGAAAGACCAATTTCTAAGCCAAAGTTAAATAAAAGTTGTGGCTTTACAACCATTTTTTATATTTTCTTGTAAAAAAATATTGTTGGGCTTATTATTATGAATAAGAATTTTGAGGGCGAGTCTTTTAGGAGTTCCCCCAAACCCCCATAAATATAGAGAAAGAATCTTAATTTAGAGCCCCATGAGGGGCCTTTTCCTCTAAGCACCCTGATAATCATGGTTTGTTTTATGCTTTGAATATCTTCTATGATCCTTTGTTGGGTCTTCAGAAATAGGATTTTATTCCTACGTGTCCCACTACTAGGGCAACTTGAGAATGAAGTGTATATGACCTCCTTTCAGATTGTATAAAACCCGAGGAGACCTCTAAACCAACCTCCTTTATGGAGTTATCCTCAAGTATGTGAGCCTAATGACTCGAAATGGGAAAGGAGGATACAAATTAAGGGGAAAGGGCCCACCAAGGAGGAATACTTGACATAAATTGAGTCATATGAAACAACCACCTTGCCCACGACAGGAGAAATAAGAGAGAGATTCACTGTCCCTTCAAAATTTACATCCGAAATATTTCCAATTTTTTGGAAATCATCATTCAAAATTTCACTGTTATTATGCATGTAAACATTTAGGATTTAGGAGGAGAAAACATAAGAAAGAATCTTACTAGGCTTTGTATCCTAACAAGCAGGATCAAATTGAGGTTTTGCATCTACTATATTCCCCTTTTATTTGTAATTTTTTTTTTTGTAAATTTGGTGGGACCGCACTATTTTCTATTTATAATTATAGGACAGGCTACAAAATATAAAATTCAGTCTGTGGCCTCAACCTGCCCGTAGGAAACCAGGTCTGTTGGGCACCTGAAAGCATGAAAAGCAAACCAAAATTGAAATTGTTTCATTCGTCTATAAGTCACATGAGCTATTTGTCCTACTACTGAAGTATCAACATACGTATGAAATAAAGGGAGTTCATATACAACTGAAAAGTGCATCAAAAAGCATAATACGGAAAAAAACTAGCCATCTGATGAGGAAACTGGAGTTGGGTGTTTCACTGTAGACCCAGGCATATCAACTTGCTACAGTTGCTGAAGCAGCTTCTCCATACGGCCTACCCGATCATCCAATCTGCTAATACGATCAGTTGCCTGATATTGAGTGATCTTGATATGCTGCAGCTGGTTCTGTATGTCCTAAAGCAGGTCCTGAAGGCGAGGTTCTATCTTTGTCGGGTCTGCCTTAGCTTGGACAGGCGGGAAACTCTAAATAGCTTTTGCTATAAGACACTTGAATATATAGTATGTATGAATAGTCTGATGGAATAGAGTAAGACGACCATGAGTATTGCCAGGGTCAGTAATGAAATCTAAGATCTCAGCTTCCGCTTCATTATCTTCAGGATCAGTCTGGATATCCCTTTCCCAGCCACGTATTTCTTGGCGAATAGTTGAATAATTACCCATCACATAATTAGCAGCAAGGGTCTCCAGATGCTCCTGGTTGGATTTATGACCACGTTTCTTGGGGACAGGCTCAAACTGGACCTTCTGTTTTCCCTTATCAGACTCAGACCCTGAGCGTCTCTTCCCCATGGTTAGAAGAATCCTATTCAGTAACACAAACAGGCAAGATGGAACAGTGAGGGAATGAGTAACAGTATCTAAACATCCAGTGCACACACTTTGATCATAGATAGCGTGTCTATCAGAGGAGCAATGAAAATTGAACCACTGAACCCAATTCTGTAACCAATGCGGAGAGACAGAATATCTACCGAGAAAACAGAGGACCGCAAACCCCTTAATCCTATTCCAAAAACAATCCCGGAAGAAGATGGGTCGGGTAACATTAAGCAGAGTTGACCGCATGTAGGAGAAGGTGGCCGAGCACACTGGATATGCGAGAACAGTACTAAAGACAAAGAGAGCATGGAGCCTTTTAAGCATTTGAGCCCAATTCGGTAAGCTGTGAGGAGAATCAGTTTGATTTTCAGGGGAACAGAGGACCACAAATTCCAAAACCCAATTCCGAAAACAATCCCGGTAAACACTGGGCCTAAAAGCATATAACAGGGTTGACCGCGTGCAAAAGATGATGACCCAACACTCTGTATAAGTAGGGACAGGATAAAGAACGAAAGGGGCATGGAACGTTTTTAGTATATGAAGCCCAACCCAATTGCCATCCCAACAGAGAAAAACCATAATTGGACGAATTCGAAACATTCTCAAATTATCCCGGTGAGTGCCTGAAATAGCTAGTAGTAAACAGGGCCATAAACTACTCGGAATGACAACAGAAATAAAAGGGGTGGCGAGCAAGATACAGGGGTCCCGGAAGCAAGGTTGAACTGGTTTCAACATGGGAATAACAGAGCAGAGAATCATTAACAGGACCGAGACATCCATAATATACAGCAACCGGAACCATACCGTGGCAATTGCCACCATGAATGCGAGTAAAGAAATAGATACATACCCCGACAAGGTTGAGAGGTTGACGGATTGAGTAGCGCTCGACTTCCTCCGCTACTGCCTCCAAATGCTTGCATGCAAGAAGCATTGCATGAATGAATGAAGGGAGGGAGGTAACCTACTTACCTTAACGGAAACATTCCTTCGACGATATGACAAAACAGCATGGCCACACTGCGAAATCATGAAAATCCGAGTGGTCGCACACTTCATTGAGCTGAACTGATGATGCTTCATTATGATCCTTAATTACAAGGAGGATGAGCACACGCCAAGTTGCCATGGTTAAGATATCCGCCCTGACACCTGTACACCCCGATTGGGGGGATTTTATTTGTAAATTGATTGACAATGAACCTCTAACAAAACCAAACCCTTTGTTGAAGATGAATGCAAAACCACTAAAGCTGATTTTTTAATCCAAGTTTTCTTACAAGGCTATTATTATTATTATTATTATTTAATAAGCCTATAATATTGTTTTTTAAACAAACTTGAAATCGGTATGAAATGGCAGCAAATGTAGGACCATCAACTAAAAGTCTTAAAGTCTTCCTTTTGTAACATCAAAATCTACATTCTCATCCATTCCCGCATCTAGGAATGTTCTCATGATTAGTGTGAAAACTACAAAAATATCTCAACGAGCTTCATATTGAACAATTCTTCTAGTACCTTTCCTGTACGGGATGCGAGAATCACATTCTCTGCATTGAATCACATCACCTTGCTTGAAAGAATTCTCAAACTCCACAATGCACATATTAATCTCCATGCAATTGCCACTTCAATCTTCAATTTTCATGCATTGCTCCAAACACATGTCACACTTAACTCTCACACCAGGTTGCAGCTTAGGTTTTATCATCGTCTATGCTTCGAGTTGAGTCTTCTCTCACTTTTTCTGTATCGCTATTTTCTTTCAAAAAAACAAATCAAATTTCTCAGAGTTTATCAACTACATCCTGTCATCTAGAGACTCTAGCAATAGAAACTGACTGAGTAATAGAAGATCCAAAGGATGAATTTTCCTTCTGATCGAGTGACTCCATGTACTTGAAACCATGATGGATGAATCTCATCATTCAAGCTCTGTAGCGCGAAAAACCAAATAGTAGATCGCTACTTCAGAAAGCTTGTCAAGATATTTCGCTTGGAATAACATGCTACGTGGTATCTAACTATAATTTCCCTTGTACGATAAGCTGTGCATAAAATTACAACATTGATCTAAATAAACAATTCGACATTGTGTAGATACTCATCCCTAAATTTCTTTTGGAAAGATGATTTGGAAATATTGGACCTCTTCAAACCGACAAACATGCTCTTTGCAAATTGAACTCCAACCATGTCAAACCGTGTGTCACTTCAAAACTCTCCACTTCGGTGATGGTGACTTTGAACAGATCTCTACTTTGACGCTTCAACAGTCTTGAAAACAATTCTTTTACTTCCCTCAACAGTTATAGACAACGACTGCTTTGTTCTTCATGTCTGTCATTCTCAACAACGACTCTTCTCTTTTCAGTGTTGAATCAACTGCAACAACTGGCATATAATCTCTCATGCATCATTTCTCCTTCAACTATTGTAGTTGCCAAACAATCCTTAACACAATTGCAATTTCTCTACGAGGAATAAGTGTTTCACACCCCTTACGCAACTCTTTCATAGTTCTTGACCCACACTCAATCCCACTTTGATACCACTAATCGATGGCATCTAAAAAAACACAAGATTTCATACAAAAGATCAAAATTTTATTTATTATTAGAGGTTTAAACAAATGAATTACATCTATATTTGAGGGAGGAAACATCTCAATGGTTCAAGAGATAATTCCTTTTTTATATAATTGGAGGAAGTTGAAGAGAATCCCCTCAGACTCCAGACTACTGCCTAGAACTGCCTGAGACTTTCCAAAATAATGAATTACATGACAACAAAGCTAAAAATTCAAACATGGAGGCATAGCTTGACCCAGACTGCCTAGACCCCACTGTACATTTCGTCAAACATATGGAAAACATGTAAGCTACAGGCCATGAATGCATATCTATCATTACAGTCTAAGATTCATCTGAGAATCACCAAGAAGGCCCTATCCCTCTTCACATGGCTACAACAACAATCATTAGTCCATACATTCATCAACCGATCAATAAATAAACAATTCATGACAAGAACGATAAATAATACACATCATATAATGAACATAAAACCAAAAAATAAACAACATAAAAACCATGGCAACTCAGCCATAATATCGCCAACATAATCACTACAAATGCTCATAGATCACAATAGAAAAATGTCTCATATTAACATATGAAAATACCAACTAAGTCAAGGAATTCCATGTACCACCCAACCATAGATTGGGCTGAACCAAATCTCTCTTTCATCCAATCATCCTTGCACCATATTCCAAGAATGAATGCAGGATGTCATAGAATAACCAAAACAAAACCAAACTAGGGCTTCCATAGGCAAAACCACCTCAACCCTCAACCAATGATTCCACCTCTATGGTCAGACATCACCAACACCAACCAAATCGGTCTCTACCCAAGCTGTCCAAGGCTCTAGGAACTAGTAACTCAACCCACATCCTTCCAACGCTCCAGAGTGTTTGTACAATCCGGCTCTAGGGACTAGTAGCTCAACCCACCAAGGGCTCCAGAGTGTTTGTCCCAACCTAGGCTCCAAGACTAGTAACTCAACTTCAACTGTTATAGGGCTTCTAGAGTGTTTGTTCCAACCCCCAACCATAAGGAATTATGAGCATGCATTAGAAAAAAATCAAGTGTAAAAACCCACAACACCATGGCTATCCAGGAAATGGAAAGGCAAGGCTAAACAATTATCAATCCAGGAAAATCTACATGCCCATGACAACAGATAACCAGGAAATCACATGCATATACCATGCATCTAGAAATCAGCAAGGACATCACACATGCAACATATTACCTGTAAAGAAATACAACTATAATTGTTGATCCAACTTTTCCCTTGCACTTTCCTACTTTCCTTTGCCTTCTTTCTCCAAATCTAATGTATGCCAAAGCACTCCAAGAATGCTCCAAGAATATTCTAAGTGTGCAAGAGTATGAGATAATGATAGGATAAAAGAGAGCGTTTTTATCATTGATGTCTCTATTTTCTTCATTGTCCTTCATTTTCCCTCTCATGCAAATCTATGTCTCTTCACATTCCTTTTATCCTATTTTCCTTTATTTCACAAATAAGATGCCAATTATTACCACTTTTCCTTTTCCAATTTCCATAGCCATTAATTAATCACCTGTGATACCCATCACTATATTTTTCCCAAAATTTGTCTTAGAATACGTGTCCCATGACCTTGGTTTTATATTTTATTTACATGGAAAATCAACTAGGGGTTGTTACAAACCCCTCCCCCTTGGGGTAACACCATCCTCCTTGTTAAATGACACCTATAACCAACGAACCGCTAAAACACAAAACACACTACCCATGGAGCTTTATAACATTGCTTGATGTAGTATTTACAATGAACACTACTGTAAACCATGACCAACATAACAAACATGGCAATCATACCGCTTATTGGAGGTTTATAACATAGGTCATTACAGTATCTCAACAAAACCCATATATATACATACATATACCAAAACTCATTCACTCGAAACAAAAGTAATAATCTCCTTCCATAAAAACCTTCTTGCATCAATGAAAGGTTGAAATCCAATTAGCTTCTTTTTATAGAAATATACTTGACTTTGTAAAGTTGCTTTAAGATTTTGATCAATGCTAATACTGTATTTCTATCATCCAATTCCTCTTTGGTCTCCCTTATTTCATTATTATTTATCAAAAGTAACTTTTTGAGGTTTTTGATATCCTAATCCTTAATACTAAGTGATGACATTGTCTTAAACAATTTTTCTTAGGGATCCACGTTTGTAATTGTTGCTTAAGATATAATTGCTACACAAACATGCTCACTCCTCTCCATTAATAAAATTTCAATCTGTTGCTCTTGGTTTTCAATCTGTTTATTTTGCTCTATAATTAAGGATAAAATTTTTTCCTTCTCTTTCTAAAATGTTTCTAACTCTAGTGTTTACACATGTTCCACAACTGGCATTTTTAGATTTCTTTTGATAACTTGAATATATGCGTCTCTTGATTTTATCAACGTTTGTATTGAAGAGGAATCAACTGGATCTGCACCCAGTTTGATTAATCTGATCCAAATTATCATTTTTCATTTGTTTTGTTTTGGTGGAATTTTTCCCCTGTTTCAATCGGAAAGTTACTTTAGTTAACATGTTTCTAATTTTGAAGCATTTGTGGATGTATTTGTTAAGCTCTTGCATAATGTTTCTGTAACCACCCATCCCACATTTACCTAGTTTCACCGGCCTGTTGAGGTAAACATGAGAGGAAGAGATACTATGACATGACCTAACCTCCTAGATCCAATTAAGGAAGTGGGGCTGACTATTGACGACAAATTGAAAACTCACAACATCCCACAAGGGCTATAGGTCACTCAGAGGCTAAACAACCTCCTGAGGTGGCCATACCTTGAGCTGAACCCCTTCTTCTTAGCCTTGGTCCCACAACCATACCCAAAATAAGGCCTCCATGTGGTTGGAAGCCTCCAACCACATGCACAACACTGCATCCATGCGGTTTCAACCCAAATTCTCCAGTTCAGAGGTTGCAGTCCTAGATTTTGACCCACCAATTTTGGCTAGCCTCCACACCACTACCCAAAACTTAGTGAGACTTTCCAGAATGACAAATAACATAAGGGTAAAGCTATCCATACTAAACTTGATCAAGGAATTGACCTAACCATGCCTAACCGTGACAATAATTTCGTCAAACTTATGGTGAACATATAATCTACAAGCCATCAATGCATATATGAACATAGGGGTCTGAAACTTATCTAAGAATCACCAAGAAGGTCTAATGCCCTATCATAATAGTTGCTATAGCATCTATTAGCTCATGCATTCATTAAGCATTCATCAACAAACAAAAACATATCAAGAGTCGTAGCTAGAATCTATTATGGAACCATGCTTATAACTAACATATAACCAAAATAATAACCACGACATAACAACCATCAAGGCCACATAATAACAAGTACAAGTACTCATAAAATACAATAGGAAAAACACTCTTATTAACATATGTAAAATCCAACCAATTTAGGGACTTCCATGTACCACCCGACCATAGATTGAGTTGAACCAAATATTTCTTTCAGCCAATCACCTTCGTGCCATATTCCAAGTGTGAATGTGGGATCTCATGGAATAAAGCAAACAAAATCAAACCAGGTATTCCATAGGCCAAACCACCTCAACCCTCAACCAATTATTCCACCTCACAACCGGACATCACTAACACCAACTAGATTGGTCTCTACCTAGTTTTCTAGGGCTCCAGTAACTAGTAACTCAACCTACCACCTTCCAAAACTCTAGAGCATTTTTCCAACATAGGCTCCAGGACTAGTAACACAACCCAAGTTGTTGCAGGTCTGACAGATAATTTGTTCCAACCCACAACCATAAGGAATTATGAGCACCAACTAAAAACAATCAAGTGGAAAAAAACCACAACACCATGGCTATCTAGGAAATGGAAAGGCAAGGATAAAACAACTGTCAATCTAAGAAATCCTCCATGCCAATGAAAAAACATAACCAAATAATTACATGCATTAAGGAAATCATACATGCATCCTGTTACCTGTAAAACAATCCAGTTGTAGTTGTTGATCCACCTGTTCCCTTGCACTTTCCTTCTTTCCTTTGCCTTCTTTGTCCCAATCCAAAGTATGCCAAAATTCTCCAAGAGTGCTCCAAGAAATCTCTAAGTGTGTAAGAGTATGAGAGAGTGAGATAATAGAAGATAGCTCCAACATAAAACTGACAAAAGGTTACACACATTGACAAAAGCTATGAACTAATTCTCATAAGACTTTTTATCATTGAGGCCTCTATTTTCTCCATTTTCCTTCAGTTTCCCTCTCATTCAAATATATGACCTTTCATATCCCTTTTCTCCTATTTTCCATTACTTCATAAATAAAATGCCAATTATTGATACTTTTCCTTTTCCAATGCCTTTACAAATTTCCATAGCCATTAATTAATCACAAGTGATCCCCATCACTATGTTTTTACCGACATTCAACTTGGAATACATGTCCCATGACCTTGGATATTATTTTTATTTACATAGAAAATAAACTAGGGGCTGTTACAAACCCCCCCCCCCCCCCTTGGGGGAACACCATCTTTGGTGTTCAATAACACTTATAAACCAACAAAACATATGCTTCCCATGGATATTTATAACACAACTCATTGTAATATTTACATCACATTATACCATTGAAGACATAACCAATATATCATGAACACCATACCTCTTATTGGAGCTTATAATATAATTCGATGTAATATTTACATGTATATGCATAAACAAGCATAACAAAAACACAACATCCAAAGCATATATCAAAATACATCTGTTCAACCAGTGAATAGAGAACGATACATAGCCTGCATTTGATGAACCATATCCCATGTAACTTCATCGGGCCCAAAGTGTTTCCTCTGCACTTTAACCTGCTTGATTTCTCTGTTCCGGAGCATGAGTTGTTTCCTATGCAATATGAATTGTGGTTATGGCTGGAATTCTCCCTATGGTTCCACCTGCAATACAAACCAGTCAATCACATGATCAACATACTATACATACTTCTTAAGCAATGAAACATGGGAAACATCATGGAATTTCATTATCGAAGGCAGTGCAAGTCTGTAGGCCATTGGTCCAATCCTCTCAAGGATCTCAAAAGGTCTAAAATATCGAGGTGCCAAATTGGAACATGATACAATCCTCAATCAGATCCTCTTGGGCTGAACGTACAAGTACACATGATCCCTAACCTAAAACTCCTTAAATGACCTTTGCTACTCTGCATAACTCTCCTTCGTGTCTTGTGTTGCCTTCAAATTCCTTTCAATAACCTGCATTTTATGTTCCATCTCTACCAACATATCTAGTCCAATCAACGTCGTATTCATTGGATCACTCCAGGTGATGGGAGTATTACAAATTTACCCATAAAGTGCCTCAAGCAAACTCATCTTCAAGGACTCCTGATACCCATTATTATACACAAACTCTACCAGTGGAAGATACTCTTCCCACTTCCTCTACGGATGCATGACATACATCCTCAACATATTCTCAAGAATCGTGTTAACCCTCTATGTCTGTCCATCTATTTGTAGATAATAAGTTGTACTGAAGGCCAAATATATCCCCAAACTTGCAAACAACTCCTTCCAAAACCTTGAAGTGAACTTGGCATCTCTATCTGATATAATTTTCTTGGGAACACCATGCAATCTCACTATCTCCCTGATGAAAATCTGAGCTACCTCGCTAGTTGAATTCGTAGACTTAACTGTTATCAAAGTGAGCTACTTTAATAGACCTGTCAACCACAACCATGATGGAATCATGATGCTTCAATGTCCTCAGCAAAAATGTGATGAATTCCATGGAAATGACCTCCCATTTCCACCATGGAATCAAAATCAAATGTAATAAACCACCTTAATGCTTACACTCTGCTTTTAATTATTGATAGTCCAAACATATTGCAATAAACTCAACCACCTCTTTCTTCAAGTTTGACAAATGATATGAATTCTTAATTGTTATCAATGTCTTCTATCTCAGGTGACTTGAATACAGGTTAACACAAAACTCCCTTAATATAAGCTTCTTGAGCTCACTGTCATATG
Source organism: Pinus albicaulis (assembly GCA_034641835.2). Lineage (NCBI taxonomy): Eukaryota > Viridiplantae > Streptophyta > Pinopsida > Pinales > Pinaceae > Pinus > Pinus albicaulis. The sequence continues at coordinate 917,146,848 of CM076571.1, read as the reverse complement.
GTACATAGATCTTGTTCCTGAATCTGACCAAGCCATTTGTCGTGAGGTGATACTCCTCATCCCTATTACCTTCACCATGCTTCTGTAACCTGTGCCTCAATTGTTAAAACCTTTCATCATGTTTTCCTGCATGCAAGATCCGCTCCTATAAGTCTGTCCCATAAGAAATCATTACTGTAATGTGATTCACCTGCACTCTTCTACTAAGAGAATTTGCAACCTTTTTCTTCTTTCCCTTAATGTGCCTGATCTTGAAATCTAACTCATTGCGAGTATCCAACCATATAGCTTGCCTGACATTTAGATTAGCTTGGTCAAACAAGTACCTCAACCCACTATGATCACTCATAAAGACAAACCTCTCGCCAAGAAGATAATGTCTACACATCTTCAAGGCATGAATGATAGCTGCCAACTCAAGATCGTGAGTCACATAGTTCTGCTCATGCTCATTCAACTTCCTTGACTCATAACATACTACCTATCCTTTCTGCATAAGGAATCCACCAAGTCCTCTCTTGTAAGCATGTATACATACCACAAACTCTTTGTCTAGATCTGCAATATTCAAAGCCTTAGCATTTTTAAGCAAATGATTCAACTGCTTGAAACTAGCTTCACACTCCTCAATCCACTACAAATTATTCCCTTTTTGCTAAAAAGATGTAATAGGATATACAATCTGTGAGAAGTTCTTGATGGACTGCCTGTAGTAACTTGCTAATCCCATGAATGATCTGACCTCATCCACATTCCTAGGAGCTGCCCACTCCATGATATATTTGATCTTTTCCGGGTCCACTGCTATACCTTCCTTGGAAACAACATGTCCCAAGTAATGAACTTTTGTATTAAATAACTGCACTTACTAAGCTTGGAATACAACTGATGGTCTCTCAACAATTTTAACACTGTTGCTAGGTGTTCTGCATACTATTTCTCATTCTTAGAATATATCAATATATCATCAATGAATACTATCACAAACTTGTTCAAATAAGGACACAACACACGATTCTTTAAACACATGAAAGTATCTGGAGCATTAGTAAGACCAAACAGAACTACTACAAACTCATAATGCCCATACCTGGTATGAAATGTGGTTTTGTAGATGTCCTCTTGTTTGATGCATACCTGATGATATCTCGATCTCAAATAAATCTTTGAGAACATTGTTTCTCCCTTCAACTGATCAAACAAGTCATCAATCCGTGACAAATGATACATGTTCTTGATCGTCACCTTGTTCAACTGCCTATAATCAATACACAACACGAGAGTACCATCCTTCTTCTTCACAAAAAACATTGGTGCACCCCAAGGCGACATACTTGACCTTGTATATCCTTTATCAAGAATTTCCTTAAGTTACAACTATAGAAATTAATGTGTAGATGCTAAATTGCTCATGATATTTACCAAATCACAAGACTATAATCTACTCCACCAATATGAGGAAGTAAATTCATGATTGAGAACACAAATCATTAACATGCATCGATATTCAGCACACATACACAAAGATATATCTAGTGTTAGGTACCTATAATACTAGTGTATCCCCCTTATTTTTATTGTTAGTGTAGACCCCTTATTTTTATTTTTATGCCCATGTAGCCCCCATATTGTTCTTGTTATGCCCCATAGAATCCCACTATTGTTATTATTGTGCCCTTACATTATTATTATTATGTAGGCTCTGATTGTATTGTGACCCCTTAGACTCTTATATATACAAAGGAGGTCTTGTCATTTGTATAATCTAAGGATCATTCTTTTATGTAATGTAAAGGAGATTCCCCCCTAGAAGAGGCTATTTCTAGAATCATTGATCTATATTTTCTGCATTTTGTGAGCTGGTTGCATAACATTTGGTAGCAGAGCTTTGGATTCTAGGGTTTCATTGCTTCAAACAAACCATCATGGATTTTTCGCTATAATTTTTTTTAATACGAGGCTTCAGAAGCTGAAATTGAAACAACATGGAGTAGAGATATTGGTGAACTATCTATACTAATTTCAGATCTTGGTTCACTATATTTTTCGGAGATATGATCCGAGGAAGTTAGGGTTTTTGTAGGCTCTAGAATTCCATCTCAAACAAGTGACCTAGGGAAAATCGTCATAATTTTCATTTCAGGAATTGGATTTGAATTATGTAAAAAGTGACTGAAATCACATAGAATTTATTTTTTCCTGTAGAAATTTCAAGGCCAAATTTTGAAACAGTGACACGTGGCATCCCGTACAACTTCTCTCTACTGAACCAATCCATAATCAGGTCATCGTGGGAGATTTGGCATAAATTTTTATTTCGGAATCCAATATTGGTATGACTTGTGGCATTGGAAAGAAAATTAAGAGGGCTATCGCAAGATCGAATTTCATACTTTTGTAAATTGAAATTACAGAGATACAACAATTGCAATATCAAGCTCTAAAAAAGCAAGAAAAAGGTGTGTATTTTTTAAAATTTGCATAAATTTTGTTTGAAGAATCAGTTTGACGTGATTCAAAGGGAATATTGAAACATATATATCAATATTTGGCACTCAAATACCTCCAAAACAAAATAATTATACACCCATTAAGCCCTCAAAAATCTCTACTCTGATGCATGAAGAGGAAGAATTACAACATGATATATCAAAATTACAGGACCAAGTGCAACAAATTTCGCTCTCACAAAGAGAAACCAAAGATGACATGAATGGTTTAAAAGTAGAAATGAAAGGTTTTAAGGATGGAATGGAAGCTAATATGGATGGTTTGAAAGAAGATATGGAGGGTTTGAAGGAAGGTTTGATGAAGTTGTTGCAAGAAAGGCTTCCCGGTGGTGACAAGGTAATCCATGAAAATCATGATGATGGAAAAATGAATACAAATTATTATTTTAGAGACTCCAGTAATGGGTTTAAGAACCACCACATTCCAAATATTGATATGAGGAAGTTTGATGGCAAGTATCCGGTAACATTGATACTACATATGGAGCAATATTTTGATCTCCATGATGTTCAACACTCACAAAAGGTACGCATTGCAAATTTATATTTAGAACCAATTCAATTTGTATGGTATCGAAGGATTTGTTCTCGTAAATGATAACACATTATGAGGATACAAAGAGCAATACCTTCTTTAGCTAATTGATAAATCTCAAACAAAAGGGTTCAATGGCAGAGCACATTGAGGACTTCCAAAAATTGAATACGAGGGTAAAAAATATTCTAGAGGAGCATGTGATTGATGTCTTCATAGGTACTTTAAAGGATAATATCTAGCATGAGGTTCATCTTTGTGAACCTGATTCATTAGAGAAGGCATTCAAGGTGGAAAGAAAAGTTGAAAGCAAAATTATGGCAACAAGGAAGTCTACCACTCACAACTATAAAGATGGAAGTGTTGTTGCTCCTAGCCATACACAACCTACAAGGTTTACACCACAACAATTGGTGGAAAAAAGAGCAAAAAGGCTTTGTTATAATTGTGATAGAAAATACAATAAAGATCATAAGTTCGTTGAGAAGAAATTATTTTACATAGATTGTGAAGAGGAGGAAGAAAAGGAACAATAAAGATCAAAAGAGGAGGATATACACCAAGAACCAACCCCAGAGAAAGAAGAAATGAATCCGACCATATCTTGTAATGCATTGGCAGGAATTACCTCTCCTCAAAATCTTAAGATAGAAGGATATATCAAGAAGAAAAAGGCAACAATGTTGATTGATTCGGGTAGTACCCATAATTTTATTCATTGTAAGATAGCCAAGGAATTGAATTACTTCCTATATCTAAAACCAGAGGGTCAAGTGATGGTTACAAATGGAGGAACTATAAATTGCTCTGTAAAGTGCCATAATATCAAGCTAACCATGGGGTAATATGTATTGAATAGTCCAATGCTTTCCATTCCAATGGGTGGTGCTGATGTTGTACTAAGAGTCCAATGGTTACAATCTTTGGGGACGATAGATTTTAATTTTCAAGAAATTTTTTGAACTTTTTTTGGGAAGGAAAGGAAGTTGAATTAAGGGGCATTGCAGGAAAACTAGGAAAGATAATCAACTCTAATGTCATGAAAAAGCTTCCGAAGAAAGAAAAATGAGGCGTAATTGCACAATTATGCTCACTAGAGGTTCAAACATCGAAATCATCTAATTTCCAGATCTCTAAAAAGTCTTGGACAATAATTCCAAGGTGTTTGAGACTCCCAAATTCATCCCACGTCCTATTCGTGATCATGATCATGCTATTCATTAGATTCCAAGAAGTGTTCCTACCAACATCAGGCCTTACATATTTCCTTATGCCTAAAAGAGTGAGATTGAACGTATGGTTGTAGAAATTCTAAAGCTTGGTATAATTCAACCTAGTCAAAGTTCTTTCTCTGCTTCAGTAGTATTGGTGCACAAGTTGGATGGATCATGGTGTATGTGTCCAGATTATAGGGAGATCAACATGGTCACTATTAAATACAAATTTCCCATCCATGTCATTAATTAATTGTTGGATGAATTACATGGATTAATTTACTTCACCAAGCTTGATCTTCATTCAAGATATCATCAAATTAGAATGAAGAAATTCTGAAAACAACATTCGGAACTCATGAGGGTCATTACGATTTTTTGGGCATGCCTTTTGATCTTACTAACACAACTTCCACATTTCAAGGTTTGATGAATTCCATTTTCAAACCCTTTATTAGAAAATTTGTGTTAGCATGTTTTTGATGATATACTAATCTACAACAAGTATTGGAAGGATCATGTTCAACATGTTGACAGGGTGCTCTAACTATTGGAGGAGAAACAATTATATGCAAAAACCTCCAAATATTTCTTTGGAGTACAGGAGGTGGAATATTTGGGTCATATCGTATCTCATGAGGGTGTTAAGGTAGACCCTAACAAAATTAAATCCATTAAGGAATGGAAAATCACCACAACTATAAAGCATCTTCGAGGATTTCTCGGGTTGAAAGGGTATTATCACAAGTTTGTTAAGAATTATGGGAGAATAGCGACACCTATAACATCATTATCGATACATTTAGCTGGAAAAATGATTTAATATGGTACACAAATCGCTTATATCTTTGTAAGAATTCCCAACTAAAACAAAATATTATTTTGGAATTGCACACCTCTCCCTTAGGAGGGCACTCAAGATTTTTAAAAACTCATCACAGGGCCAAAAAGGATTTTTTTGGGATGGCCTTAAATCTGATATTCAAAATTTTATGACAGAATGTTTGGTTTGCCAACAAAATAAAGTTAAGACAATTAAGCTCCTAGGTCTATTACAACATTTAGCCATTCCAAGTCAGCATTGGGAGGAGGTCTCAATGGATTTTATCAAAAGTTTACCCAAGTCTGAAGGAAAAAGTGTCATCATGATGGTAGTTAAAAGAATTACCAAGTATGCACACTTTTATGCATTATCTCATCCTTTTAAAGCCAATACAATTGCTACTTCATTTATGGAAACAATTAAAAAGCTTCATGGAAACCCAAAGATTATAGTAAGTGACAAAGATCCCATTTTCACCGGAAATTTTGGGACAAAATTATTTTTTTGTCTTAACACTTAATTAGCTCATAGTTCATCTTATCATTCTTATTATAATGGGAAAACTGAGATAGTGAACAAATGTTTGGAAATATATCTTCATTGCCTTGTATATGATAAACAAATACAATGGGTCAAGTGGTTACCTCTAGTTGAATGGTGGTATAACACTTCCTTCCGTACTGTACCAAAAATGACCCCATTTATGGCACTTTATGGATATCATCCACCATCTGTCACATCATATTTAAGATAAAATTCTAATTTTCAAGCAGTGGAATATCACATCGAGCATCAACAACAAGTCCTCCAACTCTTAAAGGATAATCTCACTCTAGCGCAAAATCGAACAAAACAACAAGCAGATCAACATCGCAGTGAAAGAAGTTTTGATGTAGGCGACTGGGTAATTTTATGGGTATAACCATACAAACAAATGTGCTTCAAGAAAGCTAAGACGAATAATAAATTATCACCCAAGTACTATGGTCCTTACAAGGTGTTGCAAAATATTGGTACTATGGCATACAAATTGGAGCTACTTTCATCTTCTCGAGTACACCTAGTTTTCCATGTTTCATGCTTAAGGAAGGCTATCAATGAAAAGCTTCCAATTCAAAAAGTGTTTCCAGATTTTGACGAAGAAGGAAAAATCATATTTGAGCCTGAAGCAGTCATGGAAACAAGCACCTGACGATTACGGAATTGATCAATTTTGTTGAAATTGGCAACAAGAATAGGTTTTTGATTTAATTTTCTCTAAATTAAATTAGAAGGAAATTGTAATTCCACATCACATGACAACTTGTATAAGTTAACTGAGTTTGGAAGACTTATTTAGCTCAATCAATTCAAGTTGGGGGTCAAACTAGAGGCATGTAGAGTTCACTCTAAGTTTTAGGGGGTCCAGTTGCAGTTTATTTTGAGTTGTAATTGTTTAACTTAATTATTTGAATTAAAACCAATTTAACTAGTTCTAACTGATGGATGAGCTAGTGAGACGTCTAGTGAATTAAATCTGATTTAATTCACATGCAGTGATCAATCAGATAACTGATAATTCACTATAAATAGATGTTGCATGTAAGTGCTAAGGAAGATCCAGTTGAGATTGGAGTTAAAGGGAAGTAAACTATCAGTTGTATAGCTAGAAAATTGTACAAGTCATGTATAAGGTCAGTAGGATGCCTTGGATGTATTGCGCAATCAATTAGTGGGGATTTCCTAATTAATAGGGGCTCAATTCCCTCAATAATGCATGAGCAAGGCTCGTCAGACAAGGGCAAGGAATTGGTTAAGTATTGGATCAAACTTGCTTAGATCAGAGTGAGATAGTCAGATATAGTGCAGAGAGCTCTCAACACTACAAGGAAAATACCCTCTAGCGGAGGTTATAAAGGAGGTTTTGTGTTATAAAATTGGCCAAAATTGTCAAAAAAACATTTGCTACAACATCCATTTATGGTTATGGAGGTTTTGACGGAGCTTTTAATGGAAATTCAACACAACTAAAAAAAATGGGCGGCCGGAGGTTATTATGGATGTTTTTTTCATTGGTGTGCTACTCTGCCTTTAACGCACCGGTGCCTACATGCCAACGGCGCCCCGGGGTTGTCTTAGTCTAATGCAATGGGACGTTTAGGTGTAAAACTGCACCGGGCGTAGTGTTGGTCATACAACTCACGGGGCCGTTCTAATTGGTCTTTGGATTTGTGCGGTGCCCATAGGTCGTATCAACGCACCGTGCGTATACTTATATAAATGCACCAGTGCGCCGTATCACAGAAAGGCACCGAGATTTATAATTGGTATCGGAATTCATGCGGTTCCCATAGATCGTAAAAATGCATCGGTGCTTATAGATACGTAAACGCCCCGGTGCATAGTATCACACAAACATACCGATATTTATAACTAGTATCGGTATTTGTGCGGTGCCCATAGATCGTACAATAGCACCAGTGGGTATAGACACATAAACGCACCAGTGTACAGTTACTGACACGCACCGGTTTTCATGTTGTATTTTTTAGAAACGTCGACCTGTGACAGTCCAATTATTGTGATTTTTTAAAATTAATTATTCATCAAAAGTCGACACATCTTATAACAATATTCATATTAATTACATTTTTATTAATGCATTTGAATGTGATGTTTGGATTAATTTGTTATATCATATCATAATTATTGTGGTTTTTTAAAATTCATTATTCATCAAAAGTTGACACATATATATCTTATAACAATATTCATATGAATTAAATTTTTATTAGTGCATTTGAGAACGACAATGGAGAACGCAATAGCGACAATGGAGAATGCAATAGAATAAATTAAAACATATTTTATGATTTTATATATAATATATATGAATAAGACAGTCTTTATCTTACAGAATGGGACAATTAATATGCGTATCCCTTTGTCTTTCAATTGGGACACTATGTCCATTACATTAAACAAAATGTTTGATTTCACAGACATATTTCAAAAAATAAAATGCCTTGCTTTGATATCCAAACATAGTGATCATCATTCTTCGCTTGAACTGTTGTCACTGCTAGAGCTACTTCCATGACTTGGGTTATTTTCAGGAATGTTGTGTTCACGACGTTGATTGTTTTCTTCTTCTTCACCTTCCATCTACAAACATAAAAATAAACTGAAATGAGTGTATATACATTGGTGAGAATAATGAAAATTGCAATATTAAATAATATACATCAATGTAAATCGAAAAGAAAAATGATGTACCATAGCAACAATTGACTCATAAACTATACACATTCTTTCAAAACCATGTACCATGCCATCTTTCAAAATTTCATTTGTTGGCGCAGTTCCATACTTTGTTTCTTGCAAGTTTTATACCCCATAACAAATCATATATTTAATATAAAAGATGTTTTTGTTCTATTAATTATAGACAGAGCTAAGTAAAACAAGATCGATAGATGTTTACAAATTCCACAATTAATTTATGATATGCCAACATATACTCACAACCCATATTTAACCCAATTTCAATCAATTCGTTTGATGGTTCTTCTTTGTATGTTAGCACATGTTTGAAGACATTCAATGATGATTTTTGTAAAACAACTTAAAAAATACAAAAATGAAATCTAGTTAAGTTGTTATAAGGAAGTAACAATTACTCACAAACTTAGAGATCAACCCTTTTCTTCCTTGTCGTCCTGTTTTATGTGCTGAATGGGTTCCATTTTCTTTTCTTTTCTGCCAGAAAATTCTTGAAAATTAATATTTAATGCTAAATTGTTTATTTATTGTACCTAATGATCGAAAAATTCAATGATTACATATTACATTTGAAGCACGTTGTTGTTGAGATGGCTCCTCCTGCGATGCAAATTTGTCCATTTCTTTGACCATCTCCTTGTACACCTTTTTGGACATTCCTACTGGCATATTTCTGATATCAACTCGTTCATCTTTTGAGATTTTCATAATCTTCATGAAAATGTAACATGACAATAAAATATATAATTTTTATATTGATATATGAAAAGTAAATATAACAAAAGTGATATTTATAAATAATTCTAGACAAAAATTTAAAGGAATATTAATTTTTCATTCATTCTTTTTTATTGTTGTATGTTTTCGCTATTAAAAGTCTGACATGTCTCATTGACCAATTCTCTGGAAACACTTCCTGTAGTTTAGATAAAATTTTGTTCTTGGAATCATTGGATTGATTTTTGTATTGTAAGTGGAAAGAACGTCTATACATTTATTCCACTAGATCCCTCAAACTTTTGTAAATTTTTTTCCCCCTTTCATTAACTTCCAACACCACTCCAGATGAACTAAGGAGCAATTCATTTTCATTTGCATGTTCTATTTTTTTTCTTTTCTTAGAACAACATTCATTTTCTGAGTAGTTGGTCCCTGTAGAACATTAAAAATATATGAATTAATAGATTGTTTGACACATGTTATCTAATAATTTTAAGTATATTATTAATGATAATTAAAAAAAAAACTCATATTGGATCAATAGTATTTTTTCATTCACCTGATTCATCCTTTTGCAATTTTTCCACTAAGCTTTTACGCTCTTCTGGTCCTAGATCAGAAATAATCATATCGAGCTTCGTCATTTGTGGCTCTGCATGATACATAGTAGACAATACATATTAGCTAAACTTACATATAGTTCAAAAATAATTTTTTTTTATAAATAATTTCCAAAGAACTTGCCTTTTTTGCTTTTCTTGATGTGTTATCAGTATTTTTGTTACTTGATCTCTTGTCAGTCATTTCTTTATCAATATGAAACCTGTACCATATCATTCATTAATAAATTTATAACTAAATTCTCAACTTTTCAGGTACAAAATAAATCTCAAGACACTGGTGCGTCTTTCATGAGTTACGCATCGCGACTGATGTGTTGGGGTATTAAAAATGCACCGCAAAAACAGTGTAATAGACCGTACGATGCTATCCTCGTAAAATGGAGCACCGGTGCCCTATTTTAGATATGGCACACTGATTTAGAATTTTTTTTTTTTTTCATTTTTTTTATTACATAGTACTTTCGTGGTGCGTTAGGGTACGCAGGGCGCACCGATAAAGGAAAATCCATTTTTTCTAAAAATTCACGCAATGGACGAATGGATTGGGATCTAACTATGCAAGTCGTCCCGTGGGTTGGATGTCAATCTAAAATGAAAACCCCTAATTCTGAAATCACAGAAACAGGGAGAAGAAAGGGAAAAAAACAAAAAAATGAAGGGTTTAGGGTAAAAATAGATAAAACTGCAGAAAATGTAAAAAAAATAATCAAAGTTAATCACAAGATGGTTTTGAATTCTACGATACAGGGTTTGAATCACCAGATGTTTGGTTTCTGATTGTCTGAATACTTCTGTTCGAACGTATTTCGCTGCTCCACAGTGCCCTCATGCTCTCTTGCTCCAGGTCTATCTCCTGCAAATATCTGGCTGAAAATTTTAGCAAAAATAGTGAAATAATGAAAAGTGTTTAGTATATAAAGAATTATTTTATGAAATTAGATTTTCGAAAATATTTTTCCTCCCATTTTTCAAATTGGCGGTTTGTTTGTTTGTTTTTTTTTTTTTCACTTAAAGAAAATAGAGTTGCGCTTTTTTTATTTGCGTTTATTCATGACCGGTGCGGAAGAGTTGCGAAGCATGGGTGCGTTTGAGTAATACGACGCACCGGTGCGTGTTATGATGATAAGCGCACCAAACTGTATAAAGTTCTTTTTTTTGTATGTAAGATCATAATAAAATAAAGATAATTCTAAAGTACATGAATTTATTTTCATTATTTTTTAAACTTTATTATGTTACAAAAATTCATATTATTATAGATTTGTTATTTTACAATTATTTGCATATTTACAAATTTAAATATTTTAATAAAATCATTTCACATTAATACAATTAAAATTTTCACATTAATACAATTAAAATTTTACAAATATTTTACATACAATTACAATTAAAATTAGAATTAGAATTAGAATTAGAATTAGAATTTTAATTTTACATACAATTACATTTACAATTTTACATAGAATTACATTTACAATTACAATTAAGATTTTACAAATATTTTACATACAATTACAATTAGAATTTTACAAATATTTTACATACTATTACAATTTTAGAATTTTACATACAATTAGAATTACAATTACAATTTTACAAATTTTCATATATACAATTACAACTAGAATCACAAATATAATCATTTCACAATAAATTAAATATTACAATTACAATTAAAATTTTACATTAAAATTTTACATACAATTACAGTTAAAATTACAATTACAAATACAAATACAATTTTACATACAATTAAAATTAAATTTCAATTACAATCACGACATAATATTTAATAAAATATATCATGGTCATTTAATATTAAATTAATTAATAAACACCATCACGATTATGATAACCATCGTACAAACATCACATTCGACTAAAAAACAATTCAAACATCAAATTAACATTATATATTAACATCATCACAACACAAACATCAAATATACATCTCATGTCAAATAACTCATGCTATCACATATACACATCTTCTGCAAGCTAAAAATTAAATGAACATATCTAACATGACCTAACAATATGCAAATCATAATGATCACCAACATGTAAATTAAGTACAACTGCAACATGCACATAAAAACATGGACGTTAAAAATATACAACTGTAATATAAATGTTATGGATCATCAACTGGTGGTAGTACTACAACATCAATAAAAGTACAAGTGGAGGCCTGCTCAGTAAATGGTGCAGCCTCGACGGTCGATGGTGGAGCCTGCTCATGATCATGACTAGTACTGACAGATGCATCAGTTGGTACTGGTAGTACAACATCAATATAAGCAGTAGTAATGGAGGCCTGATCAGTCAATAGTGCAACCTCGACGGTTGATGGTCTAGCCTGCTCATGATCATGATTAGTATTGATGGATGTTGGAGGCTGCTGACTAGACGTGGCTGATGGTCCAATCTCATCTCCATGATGACTGCTAGATGTTGCTAGTGGAGCCTCATGCTCATCAGGCGCGGTACGAGGTGAACGGTCATGAGATGATGAGCTGCTGCTCACGGACTGTTCATCATGTGTTGCGGCTCGACTACACCTATAACGTGCAACAGTCCTCCTGATTCACATAATAGCTGTCGTAGCTCCTACGACATGCCGCATCATGTTGTACATGTCACGCGACATGCCTCTCCACATTCGCAATAGCCTATCATCAACCTCTATGTCTCTGTAATGAGCGGGCCTGATGCTCACCTCAACAATCAATGCACTGAGTTAGTTGCCCAAATCCATCCTATATCTAGTCTCAGGTCGACCATGCCTAGCAAAAGGCGGTACCGGTGCACCAACAGGAGGATGTCTCTCTACACCAGCCTCATCCTGATCATGATCCTCAACATCAACCATGTCTTGATCGTCATCAGGATCCACACCTGGATCATGTGGTGGTTCCAGAATCTCCTCACCATCAAAAGAGTCAATGTCTGCAAAATATATACAAGTACACAACAATAATTAAACAATTTCATTACACAATTTATTAAAACAAGTTAAAGAACATGTTAGAATAAATATAAATAAAACAGTAATATTACCTCTATCATCTGGCGGCTCATCATCTGTGAAGAGGATATTGGCACACCCTCGCTAATCTAATCCAGCATAAGGACATGGGACCATAATGAAGGGATGCAACTGATCTTCAACACTGGCTAGTAAGTCGAGTGCATCATGCGATATCCTGGCTGGAAACATGGTATCTCCACTCTTGGGCATCATCTGCCCCCACATGTGCATCTAGGACTCCAACATCGGCCTACGAGACTGTCGAACAAAACTAGGCCTCATCTCTGGAAACCTATCAAAAAATAAACAAAATAGCCCCGAAGCAAAAGGGAAGTTGACCCTCCCTTGTGCATGAGCACGACATCTATCTAAGGCTGTACAAAACTGCCGCAAAAAAATGGCAGACCACCTGACAAGTCGTGGCTCCTGTACTAAAGAATCAACATAATATAAAAGCGAGAAACTAATGCGTTTCCCGTCATGGGTGTTGTACGAAATGGTCGAAATGATAAGTGAGAGGCACTACACGTTCTGTCTACCAAATGCACCTATACGTAACTGAACTCTAGGTACTTGAAACTCTGAAGGAGACAATACATGTGCTCCAATGTATCTCTGGGAGTAAACTAACTGACTCCCTACTACACAACCTGGTGGACCCTCTGGGAATGAGGGAAAATCCACCCCTCTCATCGGTAGTCCTGTAATAAAACAAATATCCTCCTCAGTGGGTGTGTACCACTGGTCAGGACCAACCTGGAAAGCCTGTCAGTGGGAATTCCACCCGCGGATAAGATATCTCAAAAACACACTATAGGCCTTTAGGGAAGTAGCCTCCTCATAGAACTTGAGGAGGCCCACCTGCCTTAGGATCCCCTGGGTATCTACTGTAACAGGGCGAGGGTATGCATCTCCCTCCCTCTCTTGTGCCTCCCACTAGCGAATCATGTCATACTGTTTCACCTGTTGTTGCTGTTGTTCATCCTCTTCTCTTTGAATCATTGACGTATTAAATATATATATATATATTTTATTAAAATAGATATGTATTTAGGAATACACACACACACCTGTATATATATATATATTTTGAAAAAAAAAAAACAGACCAGTCGGTGCACCACAAAAACAGTGACGTGTTTCTAGCGCACCGGTGGTGGTGCACCAAATGAAATACAACGCACCGGCCTCGGTGCAGTTAAATTTTTTTCTAGCACCATTGACTATATCTGATGTCAGAATAGCGGTGCACTAACTGAAATATACGTCTCGGAGCATATATTTGTGTCAGCGCACTAACTTCCTGACAATTACATAGTCGACGATGTGGTCTTTTACCTGACCGCACCGTTGACCCTTTCAGAATGCCGAATGCGCTGCACTGATACACTCTGGGGCGGATAATTCCATCAATGCACCGCATTACTATTCCCTTGGTCAACGGTGCGCCTAGCTAGATGATCGCACTTTTTTTTTTTTTTTTTTTTTTAAATTTAAAATAATGTGGGGCACCTTTCGGTACTGCCCTGGAAATGGTGCGGATACCGTTAGCACCGGTGGTGGTGCGACACCTTGAATTTGCATGGCCCCGTATAATAGCTATTTGGTGCAAGCTAGGAGGCTGACTCGGGTGCACGTAGCGACAATTTTTTTTCTTTTTTCTTTTTTAATGGTTATTTCAAATTATAATTCGCTAAAAATCTTAATTATGGAAAAACTAGAAAAATACCTGTACATTTCGCCGTCGATGAGGCATATTGGCTGTAGAATTTGTAAAAGAAAAATTTCTCACCGTTTTTCAAAATGCAAGTTGGAGATTGGTGGCCAATGCACAGCAGCAGTGCGTGAAATGGGTGCAATGGGAGCACCGATGTCATGGCAACTTAGAGAAGGGGAAATGACACCGGTGCTTGAGAGCTCTAGAGCATTGAGGAAAGTGAAAAATGCGGTTTTTTGGCCGTAATTTTTTAAATTTATTTATTCCTGTTCTGGTGCACGGGGTTTTATAGGCGCACCGGTACGCTTACTTACAATCGCACCAGGCGGTGTCAGATTTGGCACGTTGTTTATGATGCACCAGGGTGGTTCCCTAACACCACACCAGGATGTTTCAGTTTTGGCGCAATGTTTTGATGATGTACTAGGGTGGAATATTCGTAAAGCACCGGTTTTTTGGTTATAATTTTTTTTTTTTTATTTAACGCTATTCCGGTGCATGCGTTTTATAAGTGCATCGGTGCTCTTGGATAAGAACGTGTCGGCATGTTTTTTTTTTGGCGCGGTGTTTTATGATGCATTGGCACGAAAGGGTTGTGAAGCACCGCTACGTTACGGCAATAGGACGCCCCGGGCGGGTGTGTATGTCATGAACGGTGTCCGTTGTGCCAATGTTTTGTGCGCATCAGGGCCTTCTATGGTAGAGCGCATCGGAAATTGAGATCTCAGGAGCACTAAAAAAATGAAAAATCTGGGTTTTTTGTTGTAATTTTTTTCTTTATTTTACCCTTTTCCGGTGCGCGTGGTTTATAGGCACACCAGTTATGTTTCTTATGAATGCACCGGTCGGTTTGTGTTTTGGCATGTTGTTTTATGATGCACCGATGCGGTTTCTTAATACCATATCGGGCAGTTTCAGTTTTGCCGCGGTGTTTTATAATGCACCGACGCGGAAGAGTTGTGAAGCATTAGTGCTCTACAATAATACGACGCACCGGGCCGGTGTGTACGAAGTGCACAGTTTTCGATGCGCCAATGTTTTGTGCACATCGGTGCTTTCGTGTTTCAAGAGCACCGGTGCAATGTTTAATGATAAGCGCACAGAGCAGAAAACATCCGCAAAACCCTCTGTCCGCCAACCTCCTCTGGTAACCTCCACTAGAAACGGGTGTATGGAGTATTTTTCTGTGGGTTTCCTCAAAAACATCCGCTAGAGAGTCTTTTCCTTGTAGTGCAAGCCTGAGAGAAGCATCGTATTGTTTCATATTCTTGAATTAATGCAATATACAAATAGTGGGGTTTTTAGCTGAGGCTTTCCCCAGATAAATATCTATGTTGTGCGATTGAAATTCTTTCTCTTTCTTGTTCATGTGATTGTGCGATTGTAATAGGTTTCCACAATTTATAGAATATATTCAAGTATTTTGTTTTAGTATATTACAAGATCAGTTGAATTTATGTGGATTTTATACATGTTATGAGAGCACGAATCACTATAGAAGAGAAGAACCCGAGATTTTTTTTTACATGTGAATTGAATATGCAGATTTATTATTTAGGACCAGAAATAGATCAAGATGTATTTTTCTCGATTGAGACTCGAATATGCTGTTGAGGTTAGTTCGAATTACATATCTTAGAAGGGTAGAATGGAGGCAGTGTTGGAGGAAAATGGACTGAAGGAATTCATAGACAATGATATTCCTAGGCCCATAACAACAGATGCTCAAAATATTGATGCATGGAAGAAGAATGTAACAAAGGAGAGAAGGATTATGTTATAAGGAGTTCAAGTTCATATTATCTCGAACCTCCATGGAAAAGAAACTCCATATGATATGTGGAAGGCCTTAACATATATGTTACAGAATAACCGTGACCAAAGGAAGCTAGCGCTGAAGGACAAGATCAAAAAGATCAAGATGGAGAAGGGCGACATAATACCAAAATACTTGATGAAGTTTAGTTAATGTCGATATGAGCTTGGAAGTGTTGGTGTGACAGTTTCCGAGGATGATCTAGTGAGCCTAACACTTCTAGACCTTCCCAAGAGCAGGAAAAATTGCTAGGATTTGGTAAATGGGAGGGAGAATCGACCAGAGTGGGATCGATTCTAGTCTGACTTGGTAAAAGAAGAGATTCGACGGAACACTAGAGATAGAAACTCATCAAAGCCTGATGATGAGGAGAATTGTGCCTTGGCTAGAAAGGTGAAGAAAGGGAAAGGGAAGGCGTCCCATTCCAAATTGGATTCTGATCAGGTAGGCCGGAAGCGAGACTTGTCAAAGGTAAAAAAATTTCACTGCCATGAGCTTGGACATTATTCTACAAAGTGTATGCACAGGAGGAGAGACATGTGAAGCACTTGCTTCATAGTTCGTGTTGGATTTCACTCTCATCGCATGCATGGTGTCATCAGTGATGGGTTCAGTGTGGTATTTTCATAGTGGAGCTTCATTCCATATGAACGAAAACAAAGAATTATTCGACAACTTTGAGGAGAAAGATCTCCAGATGCACATCATTATGGGATATGATTGGAGGTATAGCGATATCGACATAGGTACGGTTACCTTTTAGAAGGAGTCTAGTACTCCTCTCACATTAAAAGATGTCATGTATGTTCATGGTTTAAAGAAGAATTTGGTTTATGTTGCTATGTTGTGAGACCGTGGCTATGATGTGACATTTAGCAAATGAAATGTGTTCCTTTGTCACAAAGCCTCGAGATAGGTGAAGAAGATTGGGGTTCGAATAAAGAACCTCTACAAATTGGATGTAGAAGACTATGATGCCTTGAGCACAAAAGAAGAGAAGGTGGAGAGCTGAGACATCAGTGAGTTATTGCACAAAATATTGGGTCATCTACACCATGGCACTTTGAAGATCATGCAACAAATTTCTACAGGACTTCCCAAGGGTGCACTTGAGAAGTGAGATACATGCAAAGGGTGTACAATGGGGCAATACACCAAAGCCACCTTTCGAGCAAAGGAAATCCGAGCAAAAGAAATCCTTAAGAGAGTTCACTCAGATGTGTGTACTTTTCTCGAAAACCTTCACAACAAAACATGACTATTATGTGATTTTTGTAGATGTGTTTTCATGCAAGTGTTGGATTTTCTTCATGTAGAAGAAAGGTCATACATTCTCAAAGTTTAGTGAGGTCAAAGCACTTATCGATAAATATATAGGGAAGAAGGTGAAGGCTCTCAAAAGCAAAAATGGTGGGGAATATGTCTCAAACGAATTCAATAACCTCTATTCTTTAGAAGGAATTTGACGGGAATTGGTAGCACCTCGTAACCCATAGCAGAATGAGGTTGCAGAAAGGAAGAACAAAACTATTGTGGGAGAAACACGAGCGATTTTGCGTGATCATGGCCCGTCATTGCATTTGTGGGTGGAAGCATGCAAAACAAGAGTATTTGTGTAGAAGATAAGTCCTCATCAAATACTTGGGATGAGTACACCAGAGGAAGCTTTTTCAGGTAAGAGACCAGATGTGTCACATTTTAAAATTTTTTGTTCATCAGTTTATTGGCATGTGACCAAAGATGCAAGGAAGAATCTAGAGCCAACAACGAAGTTGGGATTATTTGTGGGGAACACTGATGCAACTCACAACTATCAGGTCTACTTGCCAGCACACAGGATGACAGTGGTTAGAAGAGATGTGAAATTCGATGAAGAGAAGGCCATGCGAATTTCCCTTGAGAGGGAGTTTCAGTTGCATGCAGTTGAGGAGATCTTGGCTCCAAAATAAGAACCTCAAGATGTGGCGAAACCATAAGCATAGGAATATAGAGTGGAAGAACCCACTCATGTAGAGCCATCAATAGATGGAAGGAAGTGCACCAGAGAGGCTGACGGGTTGGTGCTTGATGCTAGAGAGAATTTTGGAGCATCCACATTACAACACAGGCAGAGAAGGTCCCTATAGAAGTACACTGACTACATGGTTCTTATGAGAAAAAGTGTAGAGATATATCCATTCTCTTTCGAGAAGTAGTGTAGCAACCAGTTTGGGTTGATGGTATGGGTGAGGAGTATGACTCCATTATCAGAAACAATGCATGGGAAGTTGTCCCAAGACTGGAGGGGATGTCAATTATAGAATCCAAGTGGATCTACAAGGTGAATCGGGCAGCAGATGGGAGTGTGGAGAAACACAAGGCCAAATTTTTGGCTAGAGGGTTCTCTCACATGGAGGGGACTGATTATGATGAGACCTTTGCACCAGTCGCAAGGTACTCATCAATCAGATCCATTCTTGCACTTTCAGTGAAGATGGGATGGCACATACATTAGATGGATATAAAGACAACCTTCCTCAACAAATTAATTGAAGAAGAGATGTACATTGAGAAACCGTAAGGTTTTGAGGCCTTCAACAGAGAGTCACATGTGTACAGACTCAAGAGAGCATTGTATGGACTAAAAAATCACCAGGGTTGACAACTACTTCACTGGGTTGGGATTCACCAAGAGTGAAGTATATGTGAACCTTTACCATATTGTGGTAGAAGGTAAAATTTTGATCATTGTACTTTATGTCGATGATTTGATACTGACAGGTAATGAGCATCTCATCAAGTATTTCAAAGAGGATCTTGCAAGAGAATTTGAAATGAAGGTCATGGGGCTCTTACACTATTTCTTGGGATTGAAAATTTGGCGAAGATATGGGGAGCTATTTGTATCTCAGGGGAAGTATGCTAATGTGATTCTGAGGAAGTTCCCCAAGGAGGGCAACAAAGGTCCCATGGAGACTCCTCTAGTACGAAAATAGAGGAAGGAGGATGCTACTTCAGGCGAAGTAGTAGATTAGATTGTGGGTTCACTCATGTATTTGGCGAACACATGACCAAAAATATGCTATGCGGTTAACCAACTTATTCAGGTTTTGTTTAAGCCTACCAAGCTCTTTTGGAAGGTAGACAAGCATGTGTTGAGATACCTCAGAGGCACTACAGGGTTTAGGCTATGGTACATGCGAACAAAGGGAGTGAAGCTTCAAGGATTCACAGATGCAAATTGGGCAGGGAGTCCATTTGACATGAAGAGCACATAAGGGGGCATCTTCAACATTGGATCAACAACAATTTCCTAATATAACAGGAAACAAAGATTAGTTTCACTCACTTCAGCAGAGGCAGAGTACATGGCGGCCAATCAGGAAGCATGTGAGGCCATATGGATAAAGAAGATACTTGTTGGTTTGTTTCATCGACAGATGGATCCGTCGTTGATTTATTGTGATAATCATAGTTGCGTCAAACTCTTGGTTATTCTAGTTTTTCATGACAGTTCCAAGCATATTGATATCTGGTATCACCATCTCAGAGATTGTGTGCTGAGGAGGATTACGTCATTAGAGTACATACCCAAGGAGGAGCAGGATGCAAACATCTTAATGAAAGCACCGTCAAGAGGAAAATTTGAGTTTCACAGAGGGAGGATCAGGGTAGCAGACAATCTATTTCTTGTTGAGAGGGAGTGTTGAAATTGGAAACTAGAAGAGGCTTCTAATTTAATTCCCCCTTAATTAAATTAGAAGGAATTGTAATTCCATATCACATGACAACTTGTATGAGTTAAACGAGTTGGGAAGACTTAGTTAGCTTAGTCAATCTGATTGGGGGTGAAACTAGATGCAAGTATAGTTCACTCTAAGTTTTAGTGGGTCCAGTTGTAGTTTATTTTGATTTGTAATTGTTTAACTTAATTATTTGAGTTAAAACCAGTTTAACTAGTTCTAACTGATGGATGAGCTACTGAGAGGTTCAATGAATTAAATCTGATTTAATTCACATGCAATGATCAATCAGATAACTGATAATTTTCTATAAATAGTTGTTTCATGTCAGTTCTAAGGAAGACCTAGTTGAGATTGGAGTTAAAGGGAAGTAAACTATCAGTTTTATAAATAGAAAATTGTATAGGTCATGTATAAGGTCAACATGATTCCTTGCATGTATTTCACAAACGATTAGTGGGAATTTAATAATTAATATGGGCTCAATTCCCTCAGGAATGTGTGAGCAAGGCTGGTCAGACAGGGGCAAGAAATTGGTTAAGTATTGGACCAAAACTGTCGAGATCGAAGTGAGACAGTCAGAGCTAGTGCAGAGAGCTCTCAAGCATGAGAGAAGCATTGCATTGTTTCGTATTATTGAATTAATTCAATATATAGATAGTAGGGTTTTTAGCTGAGGCTTTCCCCAGATAAATATTTGTGTTGTGCGATTGAAATTATTTCTCTTTCTTGTTCATGTGATTGTGCGATCGTAATTGGTTTCCACAATTTGTAGAATATATTCAAGTATTTTTTTTTAGCATATTACAAGATCAATTGAATTTATGTGGATTTTATACAAATTTTTGAGTATCTCATTTAGTGGGAGAAATTAACCGATGAAGATTCCACATGGGAGGATGAGAATTTTATACAGAAGCATCCATAACTACTCAAGCATTGAGGACAACACTTTTTTGAAGGAGAGGGGCATGTTAGGTCCCTATAATACTAGTGTATCCCCCTTATTGTTATTTTTAGTGTAGCCTCCTTATTGTTATTGTTGTGTCCATGTAGCCCCCATATTGTTACTTTTGTGCCCCATAGAAGCGCCCTATTGTTATTATTGTTCCCTTACATTATTATTGTTATGTAGGCTTTGATTATATTGTCACCCCTTAGACTCCTATATATACAAAGGAGGTATTGTCATTTGGATCATCCAAGAATTGTTCATTTGTGTAATGTAAAGGAGGTTTCCCCCTCAAAGGGGCTATTTCTCAAGTCGTTCATCTATATTTTCTCTATTTTGTGAGATGGTTGCATAATATCTAGGGGAAAGCAACTGATTAAAACCCATTATATCTGTATTTTATTAATCAAATAATATGGACGGATACAATATGCTTGCTCAAGATTGAGCACAACTTGCACATGTACCTTCTATCCTTTGCCTGATTGACTGAATCTGGCCAATACTTAGCCAATTTCAAGCATTTAGAAGCTCCTAACTCCTTAAGTTATTCCTCAAGGAATTAGCCCTTATTATTTAGGAAATTCCTCAATCCAGATTGCGCAATTCCATTAGGTCCTTCTCTGGCTGCATGCATGACTTGTACAACTTGGAATAGTTTACAATTGATAGTACACTGCCCTTGAACTCCAATCTCAACTACGTAACTCAAAATTTTTGCATGCATAACTTAATTTAGGCTGATTGATAAGTTAACTAGTTAAAAACTAAAGTTACACCCCATTTCTAGACCTCCCACTAGTTTCTCCAATAGTTGGAACTAGTTTAACTAACCATAACTCAATTTAATTGAATTAAATTGTTACAACTGAAATTAACTCAACCTAGGCTCCTAAAATTTAAGAATCACTATACACAACTCAAGTTCATGCCCCCAACTCGAATTAACTAAGCTGACTGAGTGATAACAACTATTTCAACTCAGTTAACTAATTCAAGTTGTTTGTTGATGTGGAATTTCAATTTTCTCCTAATTTAATCAAAGGAAAAATTAAATTAGGAATTTCTTGCTGCATTTTCAACTCTCTCTCTTGGCAAGAAAGGGATTATCAGATACCTCGATCCTGCCTCTATGGAACTCGAATTTTCCTTTTGACAAAGCCTTTGTGAGGATATTTGCATCATGTACCTCTATAAGAATGTATTCCAAGAACATGATCCTCCTCTACACACAATCTCGTAGATGGTGGTACTTGATATCAATGTGCTTGGATCGATCATGAAAAACATGGTTATTAGAGAGTTTGATACAAATATTATTATCAAATTAAATCATGGTAGGATCCATCATCTGACAAAATAACCCAACAAAAATCTTTCTCATCTAGATAGCTTCAAAAGTTGCTTGACTGGTAGCCCTGTATTCTATTTTTTCCGAGCTGAGTGCAACTAATCTTTACTTCTTGTTGTACCGAGAAACTGCTGCTGACCCAACAATGAAAATTCCTCTTGAAGTTCTCTTATGATCTGGTGCAATTCCCGCCCAATCTACATCTATGAAGCCTTATAGGTTCACTCCCTCTGTCCATCCGACAAAATTCCAAACTTAGTGGTGCCTTTTAGGTACCGTAGTACATGTTTAACAACCCTCCAATATAATTTGGTCGATCTAAACATGGCTTGGCTCAACTGATTGACTGCATAACACATTTCTGGTCGTGTTTTCACCAAATACATGAGAGAACCCACCAACTGCCTATACATGGTAGCATCCACTTCCTCACTTGACATGGCATCCTCTTTCCTCCAGTTGGTTACTAGAGGAGTCTCCATGGGTTTGCATCTGTCCATGTGGAACTTCTAAAGCATATCGTTGGAATACTTGCCCTGAGAGACAAACAATTCCCTTTCTCTCTGCCATACTTCCAAACCAAGGAAATAATGCATCAATTCCATGTCCTTCATTTTGAACTCTCCTGCAAAGCCCTCATTGCAAGATATGATAAGTTGTTCATCATAGGTCAAAATAAATTCATCAACATATAAGAAAATAATTGACAATTTACCTTCTACTAGAATAAATGTTTTCATCTACTTCACTTTTAGTGAAGCCCAAACTGGTGAGGTAGCTATTGATCCTGGTGTACCAAACATCGGGTGCTTACTTCATCCCATACAACGCTCTCTTGAGTTGACACACATGTGACTCTCTATCGAAGGTCTCAAATATTTCAAGTTGTTCAATATACACCTCCTCCTCAATAAATCCATTGAGGAATGTTGTATTCACATCCACATGGGATTTTCCACCCCATTTGTGCATCCAGAGCAAGAAGTGATCTCTATGAACAAATGTCATCCTAAGATATGACAGGTACACCTGATAGTTGTGAGGTGTATCAGTGTACCCCGCAAATATGCCCAACTCTGTTGTCGGCTCTAGATTTTTCCTTGTTTCCTTGGAAACATGGCAATATACTGATGATCTAAATATCTTTAAGTGTGATACATCTGGTTTCTTCCCTGAAAAATATTCTTCTAGTGTACTCATACCAAAAATACGATGAGGGCTCCTATTCTGCACATATACTGCTAGGTTTTATGCTTTGGCCCATAAGTGCAGAGGTAAGCCATGATCATGCAACATCACCTGTGCAACTCCCACAATACTTTTGTTCTTCATATTAGCCACCCCATTCTATTGTGGGTTACATGGTGTTGTCAACTCTCGTTGAATGCCTTCCTTTGCACATAATTTTTTAAACTCATTCGACACATATTCACCACCGTTATTTCTCATGATATCCTTGACTTTCATGCCAGATTATTTCTCGACACGTGCTTTAAATTCAAAAAATTTGAAGAGTGTATGGTCTTTCTTTTGCATGAAGAAAATCCAACACTTATGTGAGAAATAATCTACAAATATAACATAATACTTGTGCTTTGCAATGGAGGTTGTCGAGAAAGGTCCATAAACATTAGAGTGGATCCTTTCAAGGATTGCACACGCCCTGCTATCTTGATCATTAAAGGTGGATTTTGTGTACTTCCCCAAGGAAACCCTTTGCATGTATTCTGCTACTCTAGTGCTCCATTGGAGAGGCTTGTGGTGATTCATTGCATGATCTTCAAATATCCATGATGCAAATGGCCAAGTAATCTATGCCATAATTCATGGACATCTCATCTCTGCACCTTCTCTGCTTTTGTTCTCAAAGAAACACAGTCTGCCACATCCAACTTGTAGAGGTTCTTCACCTGAACCCCGATCTAATTCACTTGTCTAGTGGCGATGTGTCTCATGAATGGCTTTCCTTTTCTGAATATCACATTGTAGCCACGATCTTCCAACACCGTGACGAAAACCAAATTATTCCTTAGACCCGGAATAAAAATCATATCCTTGAGCCTAAGAGGGGAGCCAGACTCGCTCTGAAAAGTAACTGTGCCAATACTAGTCACACTATACCTCTCATCATATCCCGGTTCGATGTGCATCTAGAGGTATTTATCCTTGAAGTCACTTAATAAATATCTATTCCCCGTCATATGGAATGAGGCACCACTGTAGAGATACCAAAAACTTACTATCACTGTGGTTGCCATGCATGCAATGAGGGTAAAAACAAGTTTGAATTGTGAAGCTAGAGCTTCACCTACCACTCCTCTTGAGGTCTTCTTGCTTCTTTTGTGTGTGGTCATTTCGTGGCATAGTGTCCGAATTCATGACAGTGAAAACACTTGATTTTGGAAAAGTCCTTCTTCTTTCCCCCTTGACTATATTATGCTTTGGATTTGGGTTTCCTCCCTTCCCTTTTCTTTTCCTTTCCATCCAAGGCACAATTCTCCTCATCCAAAACCTTGGATGAATTCTCGTCTCTGTTGCTCTGTATTATTTATTCCCGTACTAGATCAAACCATAACTTCTCCCAACTTGGTAGTTTCTCACTACCATTTACTGAATCTAGATAACTGTTCCAGCTCTTGGAGAGGCCCAAAAGAGATAGAGCTACCAAATATTTTTCAGGGACAGTAACACCGACCCAAAAAGTTCATCACGATACAGTGTGAACTTGCTCTGGTACTGCAGAATTATTTCATTATTTTGCATATTAATACTTTGAAGCTTGTCCTTGAGTGCCAGCTTCATGTGGTCAGTATTGTTCTCAAAAAAATATGTCAGTGTTTTCCACATTGCGAATGAAGTAGTTTTCTCGTGGATATTCAAGACAATATGAGCTGTAGCTCCCTCCAATATGAGTCTCATCGCTTTAGCCACATCCCTCTTCCACTGAGCAAGATCCTGGGCATTAGTTGCTGGGGGTTTTGATACATCTATATTGATGTATTATAGTGGCCCATTATCATCCAATACTTCCTCCATGCGGATCTTGCATGCCATAAAATTTGTGGTTCCTTCTAAAGAATAGTCGAGCTTGAGTCCATTGAAAGCCATCTTCTCAATCCTGGAGAAAAACTGCAACACTGATCTTCAAATTCGAACCTCCTGCAATGAAAAATTTGAATTATCTTCTCTACTGTCAATATAAATATGATACCATGTAGAAATTAATGTGTATATCCTAAAATTCTCATGAAATTTACTAAATCATAAGACTACAATCTACTCTACTAATCTATGGAATTAAATTCACGATCGAGAACACAAATCATTAACGTGAATCAAGATTCAACACACATACACAAATATATATCTAAGGGGAAGCAATTGCTCAAAAACCTTACTATCTGTATTGCATTAGTCAAAGAATTTGGATGAGAAGAATTTTCTCGCTCAATATTGAGCACAACCTGCACTTCTATCTTCTATCCTCTGCTTGACCAAGTGAACCTAGCCAATACTTAGCCAATTTAAAGCCTTCTCAATCTCCTAATTTCTTGTGTTGTTACTCAAGGAATTAGCCCCTATTATTTAGGAAATTCCTCAATCTGGATTGCTTAATTCCATTAGGTCCTTCTATGACTGCATGCATGACCTATACAACTTGGAATAGTTTACAATTGATAGTACATTGTCCTTGAACTCCAATAAAAACTGGGTAACTCAAATTCTGTGCATGCATGCTTTAATTTAGGCTGATTGATCAGTTAAATAGTTAAACACTGAAGTTACACTCCACTTCTAGACCTCCCACTTGTTCCTCCAACAATTGGAAATATTTTAACTGACCATATCCCAATTTAACTGAATTAAATTATTACAGCTAAAATTAGCTCAACCTAGGCTCCTAAAACTTAGGAGTCACTACACACAACTCAAGTTCATGCCCCCAAATCAAATTAACTAAGCTAACTAAGTGATGACAACTATTTCAACTCTGTTAACTCATTCAAGTTGTTTGTTGATGTGGAATTTTGATTTTCTCCTAATTTAATCAAAGAAAAATTAAATTAGGAATATCTTGCTGCATTTTCAACAACAACTTCAATTCCACTAATTCTGGAGTGCTCATCCTGTAAGGTTCCTTTGATGTTGGTTTTGCTACCGACATCAACTCAATAGAAAATTTCACTTCCCTATGAGGCAGTAACTCTAAAATCTATGCTAGAAATGCATCTTGAAACTGTTGCAAAACCGGATACCTCTTCAAGACTTCAACATCCTCAACATCCTTTACTTTGTCACTAGAAATATTAATTGCAAACAATACACACCCTTTCCTTCTACTGCACTTTTCCTACATAGTTGTAACCATTCTCATTGACATAGGATTCTTCTTACCTTGCAAGATTCTCCTGTCTCCATCATCATCCAAGCACTCGATAGCCTTATCATAACAATCCACCTTAGTCCCGTGAATGCACAACCAATCCATACCTAAAATCCTACTATATGATACCAATGGAAGAAAATTTAGATGCGCTGATGTGAACATTCTGTTCAACTCAAATGCACAAGATCCTACCCAATGATGAACTCTTTTCTTATTATATGTAGCAAACTACACCAACCAAGATTCTACATGCACTTATTTATTCAAGAAACATTTATCCACCAATTCAAGACTGATATAACTATAGTTATGTCAAAGGTCATTCAAAATAGAAACAACTTGATCACAAAGCTTACATTCCATCTCGATAATGGATGCCTGATGATAAACGTTCCTATTATCCACTACTGCATAAATTCAATGAATACTCTGTCCAACATCCCCAATTGTTTGTGCCTCTTGAGCACTGTAAATCTGAGGTCTGACACCTTGATGTTGTGGATAATATCTCCTGCAATACTCTCCACCACAAGTCCAACACTGCAAATTCTTCCTACCATCACCCTTGTTCCGCTCCTCAGACTGAAATCCCTGTCCTCTGTCAACTGCATTTATTTTATTTTATGGCGTTGCATTCTCCTTGTTACCTGCATCTTGGGGTATTCCTCATTTTTTATCCCATTTTACCTTAGTCTTGTCACTACATTTCCAAACCTGCTTAGGCTTCAAATTACGCTTAGACTGCTCATAAAAATGTTTCAATTTCCCAATTACTACCTCCAATGTCCGAGGCTCATCATACTCAATCCGATCCTTAAATTCTAATGGAAATCCACTAACAAATCTTTGAACCTTTGTTTTATGATCCTTAATATATGGTACATACCTCAACAACTCCAAAAACTTAGTCGTATATTCTTCATTTGTCATAGAACCCATCTTCAACTCATAAAAATCCTTAGCCTTTATATCATAGTATCTCTTGGAAAAATACTTCTTCCATAATAGTCTTTTAAACTCATGCTAACTCAACTCCTTTATCTTAATGCCTCTGACATGCTTCACATCTTCCCATCAGATGTCCGATTTTCCCTTGAGACTAAAAGTGGCTATCCTAGCTTTCATATTATCTATATAGTCATGCTTATGCATCATCTAGTTTCTTCAACTCTCCATAAAATGTAGGAGGCTTGGCTTTCTTGAACTCATTCGGTAAGTACGGATTCTCATTCCTCTTGTAAGGATGATAATGATGATGACCATGCTGTCTCTCTAATTCTAGCTTAGAATAGAATCCAAAACCACTAGCTCTCTTGTTAGGTGTATCTATCCATCTAACACACATGATCGTGTCATCCTTGTCCTACCCATGTCCTCCATGAGACCTTCTACCATACACCCCATTAGTCCTTTCCTCCTCCATAACTAATTCATAATTTTCCCTATCGCTGCAAATTTGATAAAATATGAAGAATGACTGCATTGACCTCTTCTTGCTTTTCTGGTACCCTAGCAAGACTGAATGATCTTGTCATTATCTCCCTTACAACTTCTAATTTCTACCTTTAAACTTATCAAGGTTTCTTCTACGTTAGGAGAGTAATCATCCCTTTTTTTCTCATTTGATATATAAAGAGAGTCATGTGAATTTTAATCCACCATTTTTCTTGTCATATATGATCTTCTTCTTCCTGCAAGCATAACATGTAAGATAACCAAATATAAACATAATCAACATACCTCAATGAAAATTAGGGGATGCTATCTCATCTGCACAGTCAATCCAAATTATCACAACATATGTATATATAATGAAATAAACATATCAATTGTATCAAAATAAACATCATACTAGCATCGTAACATACCAACACCATCATGAAGACACAAGACTAAAATAATGACCATCACAATGCATGCATAACAAACACATCAACAATTAACATGCATGCATGACAAACACATCTAGCCCATACAATCCAAGTGTTTGAAACTAGAAGCTCTGATACCACCCTATGGCATTAGATATCACCCAAAGAGAACACAAACCTGCTCTGATACCACTTTGTAACCACCCCTTCCGACATTTTCCCAATTTCACTGGCCTGCCAGGGTAAACATGAGACAAATAGTTACTATGACATGACCTGACCAACAAGCTCTAGTTTAGGAAATGGGGCCATCAAAATGACCAAAAACTGACAACTCATAACATCCCTAAGGGATACAGGACACTCAGGGGCCAAAGAACTACTCCAGGTGACAAAACCTTGAGCTAGGGTGCTTTTTCACTGACCTAAACCCCCAACCACATGCATGACAAGGATTGGGTGCCGTTGAAGGCCCAAACTACATGCACAACACTGCCTCCATGTAGTTGTGACCCAAATTTCCCAATTTATATGGCAAGGTCATGCGATATAAGCCACAATTCCAGGTCATCCTCTATACCACTACCCAAAATTTCCTGAGACTTTCCATAATGATAAATTACATGACAATAAGGCTAAACATTCAAACTTGGAGGCACAACTTGACCTAGAATACTTAGAACACAGTAGACATTTCTTCAAACACGTGGAAAATATGTAAGCGATAGGTCATGAATGCATATATGATCATGATAGTTTGAGATCATCTGAGAATCATCAAGAAGGCCCTATGCCCTCTCCACATAGCTGCAAAAACACTCATTATTCCATGCATTCATCAATCAATCAATAACTAAACAATTCATGACAAGATCCATAGATAATAAACATCATATAAATAACATATAACCAAAAAATAACTACCATAAAAACCATGGAAATTCAATCATAATATCACCAACATAATCACTACAAATTCTCATGGATCAAAATAGGAAATGTCTCATATTAACATATGAAAATACCAACCAAGTCAGGTACTTTCACGTACCATTTGACCATAGATTGGGATAAACCAAATCTCTCTTTCAACCAATCACTCCTGTGCCATATTCCAAGCATGAATGTGGTATCTCATGGAATAAACAAAACAAAAACAAACCAGGGCTTCCAGAGACCAAACCACCTCAACCCTTAACCAGTGATTCCACCTCTACAATCGAACATCACTATCAAAAACCAGATCTGTCTCTACCCAAGCTATCTAGGGCTCTAGGAACTAGTAGCTCAACCCATAACCTTCCATCGCATCAGAGAATTTGTCCAACCTGGCTCCAAGGACCAGTAACCCAACCCACCAAGGGCTCTAGATTGTTTGTCCCAACCTAGGCTCCAGGACTAGTAACTCAACCCCAGCTGTTATAGGGCTTCTAGAGCATTTTTTCCAACCCACAACCATATGGAATTATGAGCACCAATTAGAAAACAATAAAGTGGAAAAACCCACAACACCATGTCTATCGAGGAAATGGCAAGGAAAGGCTAAACCATTTTCAATCCAAGAAAATATCCATGCCAATGACAACACATAACCAAGAAATTACATGCATATACCATGCATCTAGAAATCAACAAGGAAATCACACACGCAACCTTTTACCTGTAAATAAATACAACTATGACTGCTAATCCAACTATTGCACTTTCCTTCTTTCCTTTGCCTTATTTCTCCAAATCTAATGTATGCCAAAGTACTCCAAGAATACTCTAAGTGTGCAAGAGTATGAGAGAATGATAGGATAGAAGAGAGCTCAAAAACTCAACTGACAAAAGGTTAACCAACAAAAGCTTCAACTGACAAAAAATATGAACTGATCCTCAAAATCATTTTTATCATTGAGGCCTCTATTTTCTTAATTTCTCCTTTTGTTTCCCTCTCATCCAAATATGTGTCTCTTCACCTTCCTTTTCTCCTATTTTCCTTTATTTCATAAATAAAATGCCAATTATTTCCAATTTTCCTTTTTCGATTTCCATATCCATTAATTAATCACGAGTGATACCCATCACTATGTTTTTCCCAACATTCAACTTGGAATATGTGTCCCATGACCTTGGTTTTATATTTTATTTACATGAAAAATCAACCAGGGGTTGTTACAGTAGTACCATTGATGTTCGCTAGTTTTTGGATGATGACATGTTACAATGAGCAGGGTAAAGTAGATATCCCCTTTCTTAAAACATTTGTATGTTGTATCTTTCTCCTGGTAAGAGCATGCACATTTTTGCACTAGTGGAATATCTTGCACTTCTAAACTAGTGAATTATGATCTTGCAAAATTCAATGAACAGTTAACAATTATTTAAATGCAAATTTATAAATATCATAAATTCAATCACATAAATGAGTTATAAATAAAATTTGGACTTACTATAGATGTCAAGGGAGAACTTGAAGAACTTGTATTGATATGGAATGACCTACAATTTGAAGAATTTGTGTGTTTGATATTATTTATATTTTCCTCGCATTTGAAACAAAACCACCATCAATACTTGAATATACGTTTAAAGAACATTTGGGAAGCATAGAACAATCTAACTTCAAAGAGAATTTTGAAGAGGTTTTAAAATTTATTCGTGTGCCATATTCTTTTTTGATGCACGAATTCCTCTGTGTATATACAACACATCAATTCTTTAGAAAATGGCATACACCAAAGAGTGACCTCCATTTTTTCCACTGCAAAGCAAAACCTCTGCAAAATTTTAATCGCAAAGGTTCACATTTATATTTTGTCAATTAAATTGTGTAGTTGTGCACTTGTAAAAATTAAACACACGAGTGCATTGTACACTAAATAGCACATAAAAAGAGTAAGTTAAAAAAATAAACAATCAAATTTATCATCAGTGCACCGAAATACAACAAAAAAAATGAGCATAAATTTCATTTTTCGAAATGTATTTATAAATTAATTCTATAATTCCTAGTCCATTATTTTTCCAAAAATTAAGGAATATTTGTGCAAGAGATATTTTCTAGCAAATTTTTTTACCATTGGGAAAGGTTCAATTCCAATGAGGGTTTCCCTGAGCCATGAGGGCACCTTAAGATAGTGGTTGAATGTGTGGCTGCACGTAGAGAGACCATATTAAATGGTTTCATGACTTATGCATACATGAGTGGATAAGAAATATAAAACAAATTCTTTGAATAGGTCTAGGTGTACTTTGGGATACCAAGGAGCATCATGTTAGATAGGGATACCATATTTCTCAATGCATTTTGGACTACACTTTGGGAAAATATGGACACCAAGTTGAAGTGATCTACAACACTCCATCCATATATAGATGGGAAAATACAAGTATTCAACAAGATGTTGGTTCATTTTTTGAAAGTCATAAACAGAAGCATCCAAAGACCTAGGATGAAAATATGATCCATAATCAAGACTATTATAATAAATAAATACATACTTCTATTGGTAAGTCCCCATTTAAAACTTACTTTGGGTATTTTCCACCTCTTCCCTTGGATATTGTGTATTTAAAACAAGGAGGAGTGAGGGAAAATGTCACAGGAGAAGCATTGAAAACATATACATATGTTTACAAGAATATACACAACTCTATTTTCAAGTATAGGAGACATTGAAGAAGCCACAAGAAAGGTACACATATCTACATGATTACTACATACTTGAGATAAAATTCAAGGTGGTAGACTAAGATTTTGGTTGCAACCAAATTACAAATAAATGCTATAGGGTCCTAGTAAGAAAATCAAGGCTCAATAGTATGGTCCTTTTGACATATTGGAAAAAGCGGGAGATGATGCCTATAGACTTATTCTACACCCATATATGTGCATATAATATATAGTTAATGTGGAAAATATGGATCTCTATGAGCCTTCCATGTTATATCAAGAAATCAAGGTGTAGGTCCTATGAGGAATCAATAATAGAATATTAGTTAGAGTTGGTAGAAGATACAATTTTGTAGAAATAGTCCATATCTACTAGATGGGTTAGCATTATCTTTGGTATATTGGTTTGAAGGGATAATATCTATGTAAGGAAAATTGGTATTCCATCGAGAAGGTAGAGGATAATTTTCGTCACCTCATTCAGTAAAATATTTTGGGACCAAAAGGCTCCATAAATGAGGAGGTATGATTTAGAATGAATAATTATATAGTTTGTCATCTATCTTGATATTTTCTAGGTGGAAAAATGAGGGGAATTGGCTTTCAAGAGCCATTTTTTTGTCAATCCCATTGGGAGATTTGGGAGGAGATAGGTTTCCATTCTTTAGCATTTTACTTCCTACATATTTAACAAAACATCTATTTTGAAATATCATTTTAGGACACAATGTTTAAGGAAACTCTACAGTGAGTGCCCATTTGCATTTGCATTATTATAAGTAGAGAAATGAGAACAAAGTATAGGCTTCACCTTCTAGTTGGGTTTTCTTTTGCATTCGGTTTCCAAGGATACATCTTCCGTTCATTAGTGTGGATGGTGTGTTCATTTGCTTATTATTTAATTTTTGAATTTAATTTATTTTTATAAATGATTGCAATAAGCTATTGATAACAAATATGATATCTAAGAAAATAAAGGCACATAATAAAATATTTCAAAATATTACAACATTTTTTTGATGAATTGTTCCAGGATAATAATCATGGCAGTTTATATATCATATTGTTATTAGATCTGTTTGCTTTGGCATATTTGTGGAAAATTGAAGGATCTAAGTTTTGGCTTAAGATGTAAGTCATAGAACCCTTAACACGGTGGATATTCCATCCATAAAAACCACCCTTAGGATGCAATAGAAGAGATATTTGTGATTCAGGAAGAGTAGGTTGTTGATATATCTCACAACATAGCCCTCCTCATAGTTACTCTAAAGGAAAAGTTTGGACCCTTCAAGGAGGTTAGTAGCTATGACTCTAAAGTTAGATTGAATGAGAAATTGGGATATAATGAAGACCCATAAAATTGAGTCAAAAAAAGAGCCCAAGAAAGACCAATCAAGTTCCAGTGCCATCAATCCTTCACAAGCTCCATTTAAAATGGAAGAAAAAGTGGACATCAAGACCTACCAAGGTGAGATTGACAATGTTAATTTGAATCATTGGCATCAACAATTAGAAGTGTGATTTAATGTCCATAATATGGATGAGTAATGTACAATTTCATTTTCCCAGCTAAAACTAAAGGGCCATGCACTAATCTAGTGGGGAAGCAACATGGAGACACTAAGGTTAGAGGGTGATACATAGAGACACTAAGGTTAGAGGGTGATCCACCAATAACTAAGTGGGATGTGTTTAAAACCCTCATCAATTCCTAGTTTACCCAATTAGGTATGTGGAGGTGTTGACATCAATTCAAGAATAAGAAAAGGTATAGCGTGCAAGATTACACCACATAATTAAGGAAAATGACAGTCATGTAGGTTACTCTCCCAAGAACCTAGACAGTCTCGTCAAGTATTTTGGGGGTCTATATAGTCATTGCTGAAAGAAAGTGATACTATTAAAACCAAGGATGGTTAATGAGGCATGTATGCAAACACAATATTTGAGGAACATAGACTGTACATAAGGGAAAACGGGTGCTACTAAACATAAATACCACCAAGATGATTCCAAGGAGGGGAAGAAGAATTGGAAAGGAAAATACAAGAAAATGATTGATATTGCAAATTAGTGCAAGAATCCAAAAAACCATTGTAACCATTGTAATATCAATGGTCACATTGAAGATAGGCATCATAAGCTACATCTGGAGCTAAATCCAAAGAAACACAAGAAGGACGCAAAGAAGAAGAACTTGATAGCCATGGAATGGAGTAACTTGGCAGAGAGAAAATTAGATGTGCGCGAGAAAATTATTTGTACCTTAATTAAAAGGGAAGTGGATATGGGTAGCCTTCATCATAAGGAATAGAAGGAGATGGAAAAACTCTTCCATACTAAGATCCAAGTCAAAATATCTGTTAAGTCCCTATATTAATAGTGTAGTCCCTTATTATGTTAGTGTAGCCCCCCTTATTGTTATTGTTGTACCCCTGTAACCCCCATATTGTTATTATTGTGCCTTTACATTATTAATGTTAGGTAGGCTAGGATTACATTTATTCTTCTTCTTCACAATCTATGTAAAATAATTTCTTCTCAGCACACTTATGACCTTTAGTGTATTTTCTATCACAACTGTAGCAAAGCCCTTTTGCTCTTTTTTCTTCCAAATGTTGTGAAACCAGCTCCAAAAAGAGAAGAAAAGAGATATCAACACCTTAGAAATAATCCACTTCGAGGGGGCAACCTCCAATACATTACATGAATGAAAAATTCTTGGATGATACAAATGACAAAACCTCCTTTCTATATATAGGAGTCCATGGGGCCACAATGTAATCCTAGTGGGGCCACAATGTAATCCTAGCCAACCTAACAATAATAATGTAAGGGCACAATAATAATAATATGGGGGTTACAGGGGTACAACAATAAAAATAAGGGGGGCTACACTAACATAATAAGGGACTACACTTGTAATATAGGGACTTAACATACCCCTCTCCTTCAAACAAGTGCTGTCCTCAACGCTTGATTATTTCTTGATGCTTCTGTATAAAATTATCATCCTGCCATGTGGAATCTTCTACGGGAAAGTTTTTCCACTTGCTAAGATACTCTGAAATTGATCGTACTACATCCAACTTTGCCTCATCAATAAAATATAAACTTAAAAATAATTTATCTTACATTATTTCATTACCTTGGGATATTCTCCTTGTAGAAATTTGAATAACTGATATATTATTCACCGAGATTCTCCTGATCACACACTATTTTAGCTTCATGCACAATACAAAATCTCTTCTACCATTGATCATTACATGCGAAAATAAAATCAATTGCATGCACACATTAAAACCATAAAAAATCACACATATGAACACAATATTTCATGGGAAAGGTTAAAGCTGAAAATCCCAAATATCTATATATTATATGTCATAGAGATCATGTAACAATCATTGTACAAAGCTCCTCACAAGCTCTCAGCACAACCTCCAATTGCTACACACTAATCAAGCTAGATCTAGCAAAACACATGCTCCAATCTCTGCCACCTGATAGCCAACCTCTATTGTGTAATCAATGCTATAGGATGGCTCATTAAATAACTTGAACCACCTGTCTTGTACTGCGCAATCCTCATGGGCTCCTCCAATCACTGGTTGTTGCAAATATGCAACAATATAGTCACAACTGATAGTTAACCTGCTCTTTCACCTATCTCTGCACTGGTCTCCACTGAAACTGTCCATGCACTGAAGTTAACTGATATATTCTTTAGTTGATTAATGAGTTTATAATTAGTGAATTAATTAATAATCAATTCACACCACTCTTCACTAGTGTATTAATCAGTTAGACTAAATACAACTAGTTCAACTATGTTTATATTAGTTAAACTGAACACAACTCCATTAACTCCTCAATCCACTCCACCAAACTCTGTCACATGAGTTCTAACTGAAGTCTCCATGCAATAGCTCCAATTAACCCCTATGAATAGCATAATTCCTCCTGTTAGCTCCTGTGCCACATCTATGCACTTAACTGAAGTGCTCCAAGAGAATAAGATAATGTTTATAGTCCAAATATTATTAAGAGCTAATAATATTCGACATATCTATTTTTAGACTGGCAATCTAAAAATAGATTCCACCCAATATGTCTAAAAATAGAAGTCCATCTATTTTTCCGACTTGACCAACCATCCACAAATAGCATCCTGCAACTCATAGAACATGATCCATATGTCTAAAAATAGACATAGTCTAAAAATAGACTTTGCGCCAAAAATAGCCTGCGGGCCCACTTAGTGAAGGCGACTCTTTTCACTAAGCTCATCATCTTGTTGCAATATCAACACTCCTTGTTTACCCATCCCAATGGATATGGCCTAGGATTATTAGGAACTTCCAACCCAATTGTTGACTAGATCAATTTCTATAAGGTTGGCCTATGAATTGGAATTGAGTAGAGACTCTAAAATGCAAGTGTTAGAGACTCTAAAATTCTTCAGGAATTTCCTAACCTTCAGAAATGTGAGTTTTCTTAGTAATTATTGGTGTATTTAGGCTATGTGATTGGTGGAGGGTATCTCAAGATAAATTCCTTGAATATGGAGACTATCATCAAGTGGGAAATGCCTACTACTGTAATTGAAGTTAGGAAATTTATTGGGGTAGCGTAGTACCTACAAAAGTTCATGGCTTCCTTTTCAACGATTCTTGCACATCCCATGCCATAATAATTAGTGGTAAGATTTTTCAATGGGGAATAACCAATAGATATATTTAAAAGGGCTGAAATGGAGATCACTGAAGTACCAACCCTTGAATTTTCTAGCTTGCAAAATCCCTTCAAATTGGAGATGGATGAAAATGGATATCTTATGGGTCTGGTTTTACTAGAGTGGGGTAAGTTGATATGATATAATTCTGATATTTTTCATGGGGGATCCCTAAATCATTGTATGTATGGTAAGGAAATTCATGCCATAGTTAATTTTGTTAAGAACTAAAAGCACTATATGATGGGTAAGGAAACCATTATCCACATTGATCACTATCCACTGAAGTTACAAGCCTAGAGTAAGCTTCAACAAACTAAAAATTATAGGTGGATGAGGCTTTAGCATAAATTTCATCTATTAGTCATCAAATATAAGAGGGGAAACACTAATAAGCTAGCACACATTCTTTCAAGCCCACCCACGTCCAAAATTATAACTTTGGTAACTCTTATGCACATATATAAATTTGCGTATACAATAGATGATGAATTTAAAGAGGTGTTTTATTATCTATAGGGACAAATTCATCTAGAATAAGGTGACAATAAGGCTGACTATCATATCCAAATGCAATTGTTTTACAAATTAGATAAGCTCCCTGCTCTTAAAGGTGAAATATTGCAGTTTATTAGAGAGGCTCACACCTCTAAGGTTGCAGGACATTTTGGTGTTGGGATGAAAATTATAATCTTAAAAGGATATGCATATTATGCTATAATACAAGAAGATGTAGCTCGATATATTAGAGGATGTGTTGTTCCTTGAAGATAGTTCTTGGATAGGAAGTTATGTCAAGGCACCAGGATATGCATTTTTGAAAAGACGACTCATATGGATTAAAAACTTTGCTTAGGTGTAAAAACAAACCCTTTTATATGTTTAACCAAAAGGCTTACTTCCAACTATGGTAGATACTAAAAGAGATGAAAGTAAGGAAGGAATAATAAAGAGACATAATAGATATCTTCAATATTCACTTGAATATATTAACTGTTTGATATAGCATAAAATGTACAAAATGATATTCTAATGGTTTAACAAAAATAAATAAATTAGTTACATGAAATCAAGGAAACAATATATGTTTATATAGGTATGATACAAACAACCCGATCATATCATAGATCTCAACATAAAATATAACTTTGTTGGGAGATGTAAGGGAAGCAGATCCTCAACTTAACATCCCAGGCATTTCATATAACTTCAAAATTTTTAGATGAAATAGAGTATGAAACTTATAGGAAATAAACATTCACAAAGAGAAAAAATTTCCATATGTTGAAGGAATAATATTTTTATTAAAACATTTTGAATGTAGTGTCTTTGAATACAAAATACAAGTTTTTCTCTCCAAAAGAAAACCCTTTATACAAAATTACAAAAAAAAAAAACAAAAAATTAGGATCTAATCATTAAAATAGAAAATGTATTCCACCCTCCAATCACAAGCTATCATTTATACTCTTTAAGTTGAATTCCATTGTAGAGGTTGATAAATTTATGGAGCAAACTTAGTCAACCATTCCCATTCAGATCCGACAAGATAATTATAAGTTACCCTATTTTTGTAAGCCTCATCCAACTTAGTGTATTTTTGATATGTTGGTGTAATTGGAACTATCATTCTGACCCATAAATGAATATATAAATCATCTGTAAGCTTATCAACTAATACTTCTCCATTTAATGCTCCACTCATGTTAGAAAACTTGCCATCATCTATTATGTCTTTTAATAACAAGTTTTTGTACACATCAATAGGTAAAATTTTTCCATTTTCATCCCAACATGAAGGCATTCCCATACCCTTTAAAACATCAAACTTAGTATTGAATGAGTTCACCTCCTTTTTGACTGATCTACATTTATCCTGTACCTATTGTACACAATTCCTTTTGGTGGCATCTTTATTGGTTTCTATTATCACATTAGTTTGGTCATTAACTCCCAATTTTCTAAGTTGTTCTCTGCTTCTAAAATTAAGAAATTTAACTGTCCTAGCTACAAGTTGCGGCTTATTTCCTAATTCATGATGAATTTAATCAATGGATTCTTCATAATTTCTTAATAGCTTTTCTTATTTTCCAATCACTAAAAATGATTCCCATAACTCTGAAACAAAAGTAATAATATCCTTCCATAAAAACCTTCTTGCATCAATTAAAGGCTGAGATCCAATTATCTCTTTTTATAGAAATCTACTTGACTTTGTAAAGTTTCTTTAAGCTTTTGATCAATGCTAATAGTTTTATTTATATCATCCAATTCCTCTTTGATCTCCCTTATTTCATTATTATTTACCAAGAGTAACTTTTTGAGGTTTTTGATCTCCTAATCCTTAATACTAAGTGATGACATTGTCTTAACCAATTTTTGTGGGGGATCCACCTTTGTAATTGTTGCTTCATATATAGTTGCTACAAAACATGCTCACCCTTCTCCTTTAATAAATTTTCAATATGTTGCTCTTGTTTTTCAATATGTTTATTTTGCTTTATAATTAAGGATAACAATTATTCCTTATATTTATAAACTGTTTTAACTCTAGAGTTTACACATGTTCCAGAGATGACATTTAAAGCTTTCTTTTGAGCACATGAATGTATGTGTCTCTTGATTTTGGCCACCTAGGGAGGTTTTTCATCCTCTGAGTGACCTATATCCCTTGTGGGATGTTGTGAGTTATCAATTTGTCATCAGTAGTCGACCCCACTTCCTTAATTGGATTTAGGAGGTCAGGTTAGGTCATAGTAGCTCTTCCTATCATGTTTACCCCAACATGCCACTGAAACTGGGTAAATGTGGGAGGGGTGGCTACAGAAATGTTCTGCAAGAGCTTAACATATACATCCACAAATGCTTCAAAACTAGAAAACATGTTAACTAAAGTAACTATATGATGTTAAAACACTAGAGTTAAAACGGTAATAGAGAATACTATGTAATTGAGATCACTATTGCTTATCTCTTATCCCTATTCATATTCCCTAAAACTCACCCTTATCCATAATTTGTGTCATGGTGCTAAAAGAAGTACCTCCCAACCAATCAGGCCATTGTATCAAAAAGTGGAGCAGTGTTATTTGACATCAATTCTACAATGATTTTAGAAATGTTGAAGATTGTAATGTCAAATCAAGTCCAACTATTAAATGAAGATCTATTGATTTCGTTATACAATGAGCTAATCCTTGAAGAAAATACTACATATCTTGAGTTATATTTGCCTATAAATTCTTAAATACCTGAAATTAATCCACCTGTTTCATCCATCATTTTTCCTGAAATGTGTAGGAAATCATTTCTATGATTTATGATATGTTAGGGTATGATGATAACTATTCAGTAGATGAGACCATTTTATGGTTTTTAACATCCTTATCACCAGTAAAGAAGTCTTTTGTCATGTTTCATTTCAGTTAATATATATTTGATGTCATATATTTCCAATTATCCAATTTCAATCTTACTAAGTCATTTATATATTAGTCAGTTCTGGTCTATCTATTCCTTTAATTTCAAGTGGATATATTTTCCAATTTACAGTTGCAAAAACAAGATTCAAATAGGAATTATATCTCTATAAATCGTTGGAAACCAATGGTGAGAAAACATGCTCTAGACTTTTTGTTTTTCGGTTTTGTCAATTGGTTCTTATCCGTATCTTTTATTATATTATATGATATGTCACCTCCAAGGACTTTTCCATAAATCAAAATGATACTACAAGTGAGGGGATTAAAGTTGGAGATTGGTATTTGTATAAATATTTCACAAATACTAGAGTATGTAGTTGCGATTTACCTCCTTATAGGCTTCATGTCTTCCTACCAATGATATTTTTTTCATTTGAGTTAATAAGATAAAGCCTAAATGTTAATTAGATTCATTTTGTATCTAAAAATCATCTTGCTCTTTTCAAATTAAAGGTAAAAGTGGGAGCATTTTTTGTTAATACAAGAGAAACAAGTCAAGAGATTGAGGAAATGTTCAAAGAAATGAAGTTCTCACAGGGATAAATATGGCACTATGATCCCCACAACATTATATCCAAAAAAAAAGGTAGAGCAAGGATCATCCCCTAATACACATGTTCCAAGACTTGAAATTGAATAATTTGTCAACAAAGAATTCTGGGAATTGGACCCCATACTAGTTATACAAGTACACAGTGAAATAGGCCCATCATCAAAGTGTCATTATTGAAACTCCATAACAAAGGGATAAATAACTCAAAATATTGTTTTCAAAGACATAGCAATTAGCATAAGCTTCAAAGACATAGAATGCAGAGTATAGAGTACAAAAAAGATATGTTGGAAGAAACAGAGGCTTTGATCACTGAGGTGAATACTGAATAAATTACATCAGGCGAGCCTATTATTAATCTTGAGCTTTTATCATCATCTTCCCCTTCATAAGAAACATCATCTTTGATTGAAACTTGAATAAATTGAGAGGGGGGGAGAATCAGTTTAGTACATTTATGGACATTAAAATTCCTTTCTTTTAACTGATTAACTGAAACATTAAATGACCATATTAACACATAATAAACAACAGCTTTAATATGTGAACTGCAAGAAATATGTGAACCAAAACATCACATCAACACATAAAAGAATCATATATGAACACCAAAAATAAGTGAAAACCCATAAAGGGAGAAATACGACTTTGTTA
The DNA here is from genome assembly GCA_034641835.2 of Pinus albicaulis. Taxonomy (NCBI): domain Eukaryota; kingdom Viridiplantae; phylum Streptophyta; class Pinopsida; order Pinales; family Pinaceae; genus Pinus; species Pinus albicaulis. The sequence continues at coordinate 917,105,224 of CM076571.1, read as the reverse complement.
TTGTTGTGATGCAGATGCAAGCTCCTACTCCATTAATATATCTTATTTTAATTAGGCTCCAACCTTCAGGAGGATTCTATGTTGATTTTTTTGCAGCTGCAACTTACAAGGGAGCTCCAACTCCCATATATTTTCTATAGGCTCCAAACCATAGGAGGATCCTACCTCAACATGATACAACTTGTTCTTTATCAAGTTGCACAATTGAAAGGATACTACAATCCCTTGATATATACATAAAATAATGTGCTACTTACCTTATCTATAGATCTGTGTACCTCCATCTCTGTCTCAGATTCTTCTTCTTCCCAAATCTACTTCACTTTTTCTTTATATGTGCTAGGTAATAAACAATTCAAATCAGCTCTTACATTTTCAAGCTCTCTAACTATCTAGCCTTGCAACCTCGCACATTTTATAAGAAATCTTTGATGGTTTTTAGTATTCCATACAAGAAGCTGAAATTAACAACTTTATCTCTTTGCATTCCACTCACTCGTTTCCAATTTTTTTCAAAATTTTAAATATTAAAATAAATATGATGAAATTTGAAATATTAATATAATCCATCTTTAAATATTACAACAAAAAAATTCCTCTTGCATCACAACATCTTAAGCACCTTTAATCAACCTTAATCAACTTTAGACAATGCGCAAATCAACCTTCAAATTAGCAGTACACATGAAACATATGCAAGCCAACATATCTACAACTTTGTTTTGCAATATGTACCATTTCCATAGCCTTGCACCACAATATTCTTCATGATTTTTCCTTGCATCACAACAACTCAACCATCATATGCATACATCACAACATAAGAAAACTTTAGCCAATAGCACAAGAAACCTTTCAGAAATACCCTTTGAAAGTTTTTTTCATCAGCTCGACAACATATGCATGCACCACAATCATCATAACGTCACTAGCATACAAAACCAACAAGTATAACATCACTAATAACAACTGAAACATCAGGAAACAACAAATGAAATCATGCTCTAACCAGTTGTTCCATGTCACCTACAAAGCATAACAATAATTGCATCAACACAAGCCGTGTCATTAGCAATACATGTTCAACTGTGCATACATTAACTATGCCATCATAATTTTCTGTTCATTTTCCCTTGCAACATATCAATCATACCAAGTTGCTTTGTAACCATGACATATCAAGCATATCTTGTTGCTCATACCTCCTCACATACTTTTGTCAACCATCATAAGCATAACAACATCAAGCATCAAGTATCAAGAAACATAACTTGTCATCAATCATAACAAATATAAAAAATATAAGAATATGTATGTAGTTCAATAATAAACATCACAACTTCTTTGCAACATAGCATCAACGTGTGCATCACATTGTCAAGTGATCTCAATTACATAGTATTCTCTATAACATTCTTTATTTTCCCTTGGTTGTTGCTCACTTGTTTCTCCTTTACCTTGTTGTTCCTTTGTTGCTTGAATATCGTCATTATGAATGAATCCGATGTCATCAGGGTTTAATGAGTCTGACAAAGGAAGAACTCGGCGTCTTTTCATGTTTAGAGAGTTTGAAAAGAAAGCAGAAAAGTAAACTCCAACAGTCCCTTTTCGTAAATAGTTCCTCAGATCCGAAAAGGTAGAAAACTATGTCTGAGAAAACCTCCTAGTCGCGATAGGCTAGGGTATTCCTTTTTGTAAATATTCTATCCTAGCCTGAAAAAGGGGTAAATGTATACTGGGTAGATGTCGTTTCGAAGCCACTTTAATGAGATTAAAACGACAAGTGACTCGACAATCTTTTCATGTTTAGAGAGTCAGAAAAGAGCTGAAAGATGACTCCAGAAATGACTTTTTCGTGTTTTTACCGAGTCCGAAAAAGTATAAAATACAACTCGTATCACCATCCAAGCTGCGTAAAAACCTGTTGCTGCACATGAAAGCGAGCATAAAATCCATTTTTCGACAAAATATATTAAAATATTGGGAAAAATGACTTTCAAAACCTAATTTGACTTTGAAAAGTTATAAATATGCCAAAAATAGTAAAACATATTCACTTTTACTTTTTACCTCAATTGGAGAGCAACAATGAGCTTTTGGTGTGCGAACTTGCGGCGGCGATTGTGACCAATCCAGTACATCATTCCGGTTCTCGTTTGTTGCAGGTAAGAGGCGCTCCCCTTAGCTTTGTTTTAATTCATTTTTTGTAAATTTCCATTATGTGTTTGATCTCTGGGGGAACCCTTTTCAAAATTAGGGCTCGGCCAATTGGCGTGGGTATCGGGCACAGACCCGCGCCAATTGGCTCCTTTTTGCAAAGGGGTTGCGCCAATTGGCGCAACTGTTAGCAAAACAGTCGTGCCAATGGCACAACTCAAATTTCCGCCTTAGTTTATCAAAATATGAGCCACTCAAATGAATTTTTAAGTGTTGCAGAGATCTAATAAGGTATTTTTGACCATGTTGGTGTAGATATCCAACCACAATGGTGATTGAGTGGAAGGAGAGGGAACATGGGGAAGAGGACGGAATGACCATGCAAAATGAGGCTTGCATGATTGCCCTCCGGGACTGTGGTCACAAGAAGTTCTTCCTCACACCATGTTTGAGAGCTCAACCTGAGCTATTTCAATATTTGGTTAGCATATGGGACGAGAATGAAGAAGTGTTCAAGCTCCGAGACCAAGTACTAGAACTTGAGGTCTCTGATGTTTATTTCATAATCGGATTGTCATGCAGAGGCCCAGTGCCAATCATGACAGGCAGTATACCTTCTGGAGAAAAAATGGAGATGGTAATGGCGAGAGTGTGCCCAGGGGCACAGATAGGATTGGGCAGTGGGAAAGTAGACATCCACGCAATCCGTGATCTAGCACTCCGAGTAGTGCTTCACACCATTACGCGGGCTGTGGGGTCGCAGGCACTGCACGAGGCAACCAAAGCACAACTCTTGCTAGCCTCCAAATGCATGAATCCTACACTTTTTGATTGGGTCACTGCCGTGACAACAAACATCAAATGATAGCTGACAAAGTCCAAGAAGGCCAAACTGAAATAGTTTGGGTACGGTTCCATTCTGGTGTCGTTCATTCTGGAACGATTACCAATTTTCCAGGGCCAAGGGGCAATAGTCGCCGAGCCGTCATTGAGGGAGCCGTGGATGGCTCGATGGGCAGCACTCATGCCCAGATCAGGAGGGGGCCAACAGATGTCCTGGAGGCCCGAGTTTTTTGTATGGCTATGGCGTCAGCTGATTGTAGTTGAGGATTGGCTCTACGCTGGTACCGATTTCATGGGAGACCCAGATCTTCCACTTCTGGAGGGGGAGGACTGGCACGAGGAGCTGGGTATGAATCTTTTTGATTTTTTATGTATTTATGATTTTTTTATGATACATGCCTATTCTAACAACAGTTCTATGTGTATGCAGATGTTGGCCCAGAGAGGCCCGTGGGCATGTCGCCCATTGCACGAAGAACCCCTCTCGTACATGACCCTCAAGCTGAGGGCGGCGAAGGGAGCGAGCTAATCCAGAACCTGGAGAGTATCGCTCGGGGAATCCCAGACTATGCACGGCTAGCAGACATCCCTATGGCTTACCAACGACACACTGTGGGGGTGCCTAGTTGCCTCCATCGATTGCTGAGGCAGTTGGTGCGCGCGGTGACATGCTACCACGAGCACCATTCTAATTAGCCATCTAGGGCTTTTATATGCATATTTTTGAGAGACATGTTGTCTCCGGCTATTATTAGACATGCATGTATATTTTTTGATTTTATGTGATGTACACAAACTGCAAACTATTCGACATATATACATATATCTATTTTTGGATGGATCTTTTTACATGTGATGATGTTTTTTACAAGTTGCGCAAGTGTCTATCTAAAACCAAATTAGCTACTACATCTGATAACGCATTCATGTGTCTGGGTATATGTTGATATGTAATGTAATCAAAATTTCTTTCCAATAAATGAATACGTAGATACAGACTTAAAATGGATGGGTTTCTAATTGAATAATGACCGTTAAGTTGTAGTACTACAAGCTGTGAGTCCAGATACACAAGTAATGCACGAATACCGAGGTTAATAGCCTCGTTTAATAATTCTAAAATGGCACTATACTCCGCTACATTATTTGTGGTAGGCCCTAGACAAACACCTTGCAAATTAACCAACTCACCATCAGGACTATAGATTACCTAGGCGGCCAAAGACAGATCCCTGGTACTGCGAGAGGCACCATCCGCGAAACCGAAAAAAGGAGTAATAGACATTTGCATAATCAGGAAGACCCAATTAGCAGAAAGATGCTTACAATGCACACCACACCACACATGCACAAAAAATGAAAACACTCACTTTATGTACTCACACACCACACGAGAATAAATCAAGCGTAGTACTTTTTGAGGTACAGCCCATTCCTAGGCTACGCCAGGGGAACTCCTTCATAGTCGATAAGCTCATAGGCCCCATTTTTTAATACTCGTTTAACTATATAGGGCCCATGCCACATGGGCTGGAATTTTCCTGCTCCAAGTTTATCATGTGCTTGGTCATATAGGAGGACGAGGTCCCCTTCAGTGAAACAACATGGAGAAACTGATTGATCGAAGTGGGCTTTGACCCGATTTTTCTGTGCCTAAATGACCAAGGCAGCTAAGCGGTAAGTTTCATCCAGTCGTTCCAAATACAAGAGACGTTCTTCCTTCGGAGAAGTGTCAGGCAATAGTTCCACAACCAACTTCAGGGAAGGAATTTCGCATTCAACTGGGAGAGTTGCTTCCAAACCATACACCAATTGGAAAGGTGTGAATCCGGTTGCGCTCTTTACAGACGTTCGATAAGCCTAGAGAGCTGAGAACAATTGGAGATGCTAGTTGGATTTGTGGATACCAATCATTCGTTGAAGCATTGTGACCAAAACCTTGTTCATAGCCTCAACCTGGCCATTCGCCTGGCGGTAGTATGGCGTTGAGTTATCATGGCGTAATCCCAACTTTGACGTCAGCTTAGCCATCATGTAATCCAGAAAATGGGTGCCATGATCGGTAAAAATGGCCTGAGGGACACCGAAACGGGTAGTAACATGGTTGAAAAGGAATTGGGCAACTGTCTTATCGTCGGCAGCTAATGTAGGCATCGCTTCGGCCCACTTAGTGAAGTAGTCTACGACAATGATTATATAAGCATTCCCCTCGGCCGAGTGAGGGTTACATGTCATAAAATCTATGCCCTATTTAGCAAAAGGGCCCACGGTAATGATAGGATGCAATGGTAGGGGTGGCGCGCGCATCTTACGCTGAAATACGTGGCATGCATGACATTTTCAGACTGAAACAGTACAGTCTTTGAATATAGACGATCATAAGTAACTCGCATGCAAAATCTTCTGGGCGGTGGCATATCCGGACATGTGACCGCCACAGGCGCCACTGTGAAATTCGTTCAAGACTCTTTCAGCCTCTTCCAAGGTCAAGCACTGAATCAACTCCGACATGGTACAAGGTATCTCCTACAATGCGGTATGGTTGAGATTGATGCCGAATTTGACGTCGAGCATCCTTTTTCAATTCAGACCAGAACATGGATGTTTGAAGATACATAATAATGTCACCGTACCATGGGTCACGAGTGCTGATAAGAAAGAGTGTTTCATCCGGGATATGATCCTCAGATTTCGATGGAACAGAGTCTGTTGGGAGAGAGCAAATCAGATCAGCAAAAAGCAATGATTTCGTCGACTTAGCAGTGGTGAATTCTAAATCGAACTCCTAAAGGATTAAAATCCACTTGGAGTACTTCCCCCCCAGCAATTGTTGAGACAAGATATATGTCATAGGGTTGCAGTCAGAAACCACGGTTACGGTGCGCAACAGGATGTAATGGCAGAATCGCTGAACGGCCCGAACCGCGGCAAGAGACAACTTCTCGACATGAGCATAGCATGTTTCCGTGTTGAGAATATTCCGAGATAGATAGTAAACTACGTGTTCATTTCCATCGTCGTCATCCTGTACTAAAACCATAGCTATCGTGCTAAATGCAGCGGCCAAGTAAAGGGTGAAATCGCGATGATAGTTGGGAGGACGTATCAGCGGAGCATTGACGAGCAACGTTTTACGCTTATCAAAATATTGCTGGGCAATCTCGTCCCAATGGAAGGGAACATCTTGTTTCAAAAGTCGCGTAAAGCCCTTGGCCACTTCCGCATAATTCAGAATGAAGCATTATAGGAAGTTAGCTTTCCCCTGCAGACTCTATAGTTGATGTAACGAGGAAGGGGATGGGAGGTTAACGATGGCCTCGACCTTGAGGGGGTTAAGGTGAATTATGTCTTTAGAGACGATAAATCCCAAAATATGGCCAGAATCCACGCAAAAGACGCACTTATGAGGATTGAGCCTAATATTGTAGCGTCTGCAATGGAGAAAAATCTAGCGGAGGTGTTTGGGGTGGTCCTCATGCCGAGCTGAATGGTCTGGAAAATCGTCCAGATATGGCTGAACAATATGGCGTATGTCGTGGAAATCATAAGACATAGCACGCTGGAAGGTGGCCCCAGCATTTTTTAAACCAAACGAGAGCTTTTTGTAAGCAAAGGTTCCCCACGAACAGATAAAGGTAGTCTTGTGTTGATTAGCGGGTAAAATATTGATTTGATTGTACCCAGAGAAGCCGTTCATAAGGGAATAAATCTCACTCCCCATGCATTCATCAATAATTTGATCTATAATTGTCCTTCGGACAGGCCCGATTGATGTCTCAGTAATCAACACAGACACATATAGTGCCCTTCTTCTTATCTACAGGGACAATATTTGAAACCCATTCTGTGAGGGGAATAGGATAGATAAAGCCCGCGTTAAGAAGTTTTTCAACTTCTGCCTTGATAGCTGCGGCTTTTTTGGGATGCACTGGGCGTAGGCGTTGACGCAATGGTTTCACACTCGGATAGGTAGGAATCTCATGCATGACTATGCCGGGATCAATCCCAGGCATCTCTTCATAGGACCACGCAAAAACATCTCTGAATTCGCGAAAAAGGTTCATATAAACTTGTATCTCTTCAGGAGAACAAGTCACTCCCACATGAATATTCTCGACTACCGCCTGTTTGACGGAGATGTCGATCGGCATAGTTTGAGTGATATTACTCAGGTTTCCCTCCGAAAGGACCTCATGAGTCAATATCAGTGTTTGAAGAGGTAGAGTGGGAACCTGAGATGCGAGGCGCTCTAGACAATCAGAAATTGCCCCCAGGCTAGGCATGAATGAGGAACGATGATGTCCATCGTTCCACGACAGATCTTCAAGAGACATGGTTTCAACAATAGCTTCATCGGAAGGGAAAACTTCTCTTAAAGGGTCAGTCGAATCTGCATCGCCGAGCTATGGGGATTGAGAATATATATCCAGAGCCATGCTTGAAGGAGCATGTTTGGGAGGAGGATCAGATGCAGCGATAGTTTCACAATAATTAATCTCAACTGGAGTTAACGGCATCGATTCTCCAAAAGAGGTCACCTGTTCAGGAAAAGGGATGATCCAAGGGTCATCGAACCTAGAGACCATATTAATTTGAACGGTGTGCGGTGGTGGTGCGGGAAAAATACCCATGACGACGGGGTCCTTGAAGAGACTGGGTCCTACACTATCAGGGGGATTGGGGATCTGATCCACGTAAGGAACGTTGTTCTCAGAGGATGAGGTGAAGAAAGACAACTAATCCACAGTGACGATTTTGCCCTCATGAGGGAACTTGAGAAGCCGAAAGAGGGTGGACGACACGCATAGCATGGAGTGAGTCCAGCTACGGCCAAGAAGAAGATTGTAGTTAAGCTTGGCGTCAACCACTTCTACTTCCACGTTGAATGTCTTCCCGTGTAACGTGATCATCAAACTCTCGAGAACACTGAGGGGTTTTGATTCTCGACCATCGAATGCCTCTAAGGCACTGGGAGACGATGTAAGAGCCAGAGAGCCAATGGCCTTCCAGCAGGTAGATGACATAACACAGGTGGAAGCACCTTCATCCACAACGGCTCTATGGATGTTGAGGCCGTTGATCCCATCTTGAATAAAAAGAGCAATTTGATGTGGAAGTCAGGGGACAAAATTTTCTAGGTCGAAGGTGAGAAGATTAGAATCGGCGGGATCGATTCCACTAATTGTAGACAACAGAGCTTTCTGTTGTGACGGGCAACTTTGAAGAACTTCCAATGTAGACATTGTAGAAGGCGCTTGTGCCAAATCCTCAACAATACTGTAGTGCTGAGCGGCACGGGCGTTTGGGTTGTAGAAATATTTTCGTAAAACACCTTTATGTGGTGGCCTCACAACAGGTTCAGCGCTAGGCTTCTCGATTTCTAAAGGACTAGAGACAGGTGGGGGAGGTGGGCCGTCCACGACTTCCTTCCCAGCCGCCTAGCATGATCCAGCATAATCCTTCGAACGCGTAGCAATTGAGACAGGTGCAGCACCATTCATCATAAAGACCTGGGACCCAAATGGTACAGATGGTGAAGGTTGCTCAACCATCTGGGTCTGATGAGATGGGAACGGTTCTTTGAGAACTGCCGAAGTCCCTTTGGAGCCTTTCAGACGTTGACTAACTTCAGATCGCTGGGGACAATCTTTGGTATAATGGTATCCTTCATAGATAAGGCAGGGGTACTTTGGTTTACGTTGGGAACCGTCATCAGTACGAGGTTTAGAAGACTCTGGTTTCGGGGCATCAGGTTTGGATTTTCCTTTGCCCTTCTTCTTTCCTTTGGAGGCCTTTTCTGTAGGATTAGCCTGAACGACGTTGACCTCCGCAGTCTTGCCAAAATCTAGAGGAGCGGGAAGAGCAGAATGATTGGAAGAATTGGACTTCTGCTTCCCATTAGAGGATTTCTGAGAATTTTGAAAGACGAAACCTATAACATCGTCCACCGTTAGGGTAGGTGGTGCTTTAGAGGTTCCCGGCTGTGGAGCATCAGTCAAAATATCATAAAGCGTGCCAGACTGAGAGTACAACAGATCAAGGTACTGGGCACATGCGATGGCTTGTTCTTCAGTCACACATGCCCCCATAGCAATATCTTGAGCGATTTTGTTAACGAAGGAGGTGGTGAACCAATGAGTTAGTAGTTAGTCAGGTATATCAAACTTTATCAATCTACGACAACGTCGCCACTCTTGAATGTGATCAGATATGTGGGTGGCTTTATCCTACTTCAAAGAAGTTAGGAGATGCGTCCCGGCTTCGTAACGAACCGGTAACTAGAAGTGAGTCAGAAAAGCCATAACTAACGTATTGAAGTCTTGAAAGATGCCATGGGGAAATTCTATATACCACTTAGCGGCAGCACTAGTAAGAGTGCGCTAGAAAAGACGTAGACGAATTAAATCATTCGCCCAAGAGTTGGACGAACACCATAGATGGTAGGTCATTACATGAGCTTGGGGGTCCTCTCCAGCTTTACCTTCAAACTTAGGACAGTCATCGGGTACCTTGTGTTAGCCCCCTATGAATTTTTTGACAAGCAAAAGGGGGGCTAAATTGTCTTTTGAGCCTTCAAGGAATGCATTTCCTCTGAAAACACATCATCCTTGAAGTCTCCTGTGCGTTTTCCCTTTGATAAATCCTCACTGCTGTTTCCATGAGAGAAGCCTCTCTGTTGTAAAGAAGAATTCCCAAAAAGCCTCCATTCCCCTCTTTTCATCTCCATCAAACCTATGTTTTCACCTCCTTTTTTTCCCTTCTAAATTTCCCCAATTACCCCTTAAAATCACCCTAACTTCCCTTTAAGCATTATAATACCTTTATTCAGCTTTAAACACTCTTTATTCCTTCTATTGAAACCCATTTCAAGCCTTGAAAAGCCCTCTTTTTGGCATAAAATCATCCATTTGACATATGCGGGTTAAGCCCCTTTCGGCCAGCCCCCCTAATACCACTTCCCCATATGCCCGGGTGCCAAAACCAGGAGCTAGGCCTTTCAGTGCTTATCGCATCGGAAGATCGGTCGGGAGCGGTTTCCTTTTGGTCCTTAAAAAACTTCTGATGCGATTGAAATATTGTTGCAATGTCCCGCTGCGATCTGAGCCGTCGATCTGTATAGATCCGACGGTTCGGTGCTAATCGCACCACGCTCTTCGTTCCACTCCATTTGCCCCTCAGATCGCATCACAACCGTCCATTTAACCCGTCGATCAACGGTCTGTGTTCACCCACCTCGGTGGTCCCCGCGCACCGTGTAGAAAACCGTCGGTTTCCATCGCACCGCCTTCAGGGGGTGGGCGGTATTTTTCATTTTGCAGCGATTCCACTCACCGCAGGACACGTGGCACCGAGCACTATTTGAAAACCTCCCCCCATCGCGCGTTAAAGTTCAGAGTTTGACCCGGCGCGATATGCACGTACGCCATCCGATCTAGAGCTGCCCATCCAATGGTCATCTCGCCACCAAGTTGCTCGCGAGTTAACCCAAGGCAAATTGAACCCCTAGTCCACCATCTGTCACCCTCTGCCACATTCTCAACCGTCGATCTCTTATTGAGATCGGACGATCCGGATTAACCGCATGCCCCGCCATCGACCGAGTCCCACCACGTCACCATTCCACATTTTTTTTTCGCGTTTTCCTCCGTCCTCCTTATATTTCATTCAAAGGTCAAATTTCGAAGGTTTGCATTTAAATTTTCGTTGCAGTCCGCCAACTTTCACCATGGCCATCTTCCACTGTTACGCTGCATTTTCCGCCATCACCCTGCACTATTCCACCATTTCACCAGTCTGCACGGCCATCCTCATTGTTCCCGCCGCATCCACCCTTCCCATGCATGGTTTTCTTAACATGTTTGTGTGTTTTGCAGGGTTACGGGTGGCAAAAAACCGCCATGATTCACAGTCTCTATTATAGCGACAGAGAATGTAGGGGAGACCATGTGCAGAGATCTAAATTATGAAGAAAGGCCCGGAAAGGTGTTATGACATAACCTTCATTAAAGGAACAGGGTTAAACTCTGCCAAAACATTCCAAAGGCATTAAAACCCGATTTTCACAAACATGGACAGTACAGGAGGAAAAAGTGAGTATCAGTGAAAGATCGGAGAATTTAAGACTGGTAATCAAAGACTTTTGAAGCGATTGAAGGGAAAGGTACCAGATTGAAGACACCATGGATCACACAGAAGGTACAACGCGTGGAAAATAATATATATCAGTGTCACCATCAGTAGAATGTTCCTACCCACGAAAAGACGGAGTGCCCATACAGTTCTCATCCTATGCCGTGTTCTAGAGATATTTTTTGACCTGACAACAGTCCTGATGCTATTAGAGCATTTGTTTCACTATATGGCAGACCCTAGAATCATTATTCTACCTTTTTGTTTAATTCACCAGAGTACCACAAGTATTGCAGAGGTATTACAACAAGTACATCAAAGACATACCTGGAGTAAATTGCAGTTTGGCGAAGACCACTCTTTCATCCAAAGAGTGCTGAAGTTAAATGCCAAGAATTTAAAACAAAATGGCCCTCGACCCTCTTCCTCTTCTGATTTTTAATGCTACACTTAGTTTTCATCTACCCCTCTAACTCTCATTCAACTATAAAATTGACGAAGGAACTCATTGTAAAGGTTGTTGATCGGATATCTGAGAATTGCAAGCTATTTCTCTTGAGACATAGCCTCTGTATAAAGTTGTAGGATAGGCTGAGGAAGATGTTTTCAGACTGAATACCAAGCTGTTGGTAATGTTGTACTTGACTGGTGTTGCTCTTTAATATGACAAGCACATTTCTTTGGATCCTGATTTAATGCAACGATGATGTTTTTCTATCTCTGTATTTGTTTTACCTTGTAGTTCATTTCATTTTATATCTACTGGCTCGCATTAGAAATCTGGCATAGGATTTACCCTTGTTAGGTACCCTATGTTTCTGCTCTCCTTGCCTTCAATGTTTTCTGCTGTATGTATTATCTGAGGATTGATTTCAAGCTAATTTAACCAGTGTAGTGGTATGATATATTGCTAGCTGATGTATGAATTAATGAAATCTGTCTTTAGATGTTCTTGTTAGGATTTAATTGAATGAATGGGAACACTGGGAGGTCTAGAGCTCCGTCTCTATCTCAATAGGATCCTTTTAAATTAATTAAACCTTTCTAAGTTCCCTTAAGCTGGATGCCGAAGCATTGAGAGTTCAAGGTCTCTCTCTGATCTCAGGTTTTCAACTTTGTGTCCTGAATCTTTAATGTTTCTTTTCTGAAGAGTTTACCTTTCAGGTTTTGGATCACAGGCTTTTCAATGGCATGTCCTGTTCCTGGATCTGATTTCTGAAAGGTCACCTTGGAGGTTTCCTTTCTTTCACCTTCTCTCTTGCCTTTCCATGCCACACTATCATCTTTAAGATCCAATGCTTTAGATGACTAGCCCAACTGAAATCCTGTATATTGATTAGCAAGTAAACCCTTTCCTGACTCCATTGCCTAATGGTCTTGAATGTTCTCTGAATTATCTCTCCTCTGCCTAAAATCCTCTTTGCATAGCCCTGCCTTATACCGAACCCTTCTTTCCTGATTCCCAACAACCAACCAAAAATCAAACAAACAAACCCTGAGCCTATAACTAGCCTAATATCTTGACTTTAAGCCTCAAAGACACAAAAAATTTTCTTGACATAGAGAGATCCCTCTCTGGACCCAGGAGGGATAGATCCTAAGGTCTGAAAGTGGTTCTGATGTTGTCTCATCTTTTGGTCTTGCCAATCTGGCCAAAACATGGGAACCCAAACATAATGGCGACTCCGCTGGGGAGGAACTTTGAAATACCCTTAACTGATATATCCACTTGTTGTGTTTCTCCTACACTCTTAGACAGAGTCTAGAAAGGGCCAGGTAGCCTCTAGATCTCACACTCTTTCAAGAGGTGACATATCTAGTAAAATCCCTCCCAGTCAATCTCTGGTTAGAGTTTGCTGTGTTTTCGAGATATCCTTGAAAAGGGACATCTCACAAGCACTGTGGTGGACAATGTACCCCCCAGAAGCATCCTAAACCCTCCACCTGGCGACTCCATAGTTCCTTAAAGATCAAAGACTCCACTGGTGATCAGTAGGCCTGCTGATTATCTTGGTTCACATAAGACTCCACCGGGAGACCAGCCTCCATAACAACATCAGCCATAACATAAATAACAAGTAGGGTTAAGCTTCTTTGTTGGAAGACAACATTCTGGCTTCAAGAACCATTCACACTAGAGCTTATCCCAACCTAAACCCACCTGAAATAGTTGATGACCCTGAGAGAATCCTCAAGAAATCTTCTACACCTAAAGGACCAACTATTTCCAGACATATCCATATAGCTAACTCTGCACCAGAAGACCTTACAGCTCTATCAGACCCTCTTTTTGACCTAGACTCTCAAAACAGTGTACCTAGAACTAGGTCATTCAATTCTCTAGACCAGCCACACCTTCAGCTTCCTGGTTCACCACCTCAAAGTGGTAAACACACTAGGGATAGACAGACCCCCCCATATACTCCTCCTGATTTTCACTTTATTCAAAACTTGGGGCTCTGCCACCCTAAGTCTGCTCAACAGACTTCTGCTGGTCTTAGTATTCCTCTCATCCATATACTAGCTACTCAAGCCAACCCTTTACCTTATCAAAACATCATCATGGCAGCCTGGTATGCACCTCTGGTTTTACCCCAGCCTCTAGTACCCTTACCCAATGATTATCAATCAAAGTTCCCACACTTCACTGCAAAAGAATCTACCACAGCTCAGCACCATGTAGATAGGATGGAAGATTATTTTGACTACATGGAAATAGATGATGATACAATCAAAATGAGAATCTTTGCCCAGAGCTTAGGAGGTGATGTAAAGAAATGGTTCAAAGGCCTGCCTCCTAATAGTATCCAAGATCTTCCTGCTTTATATCAGACCTTCATAAACAAATGGTAAGTTAAGGCCAACCCTCTCCAAATCCTAGCAGAATCCAAAAACCTGAAAAGAAATTTAGGAGAGAGTGTCCATGACTACTCTACAAGGTTTAATAGTGTTTATAACACTCTTCCTCCACACATGAAACCTCCCCAAGGTATGGCTCTAGTGAAATATCTTGAAGGCTTTGATGCTGACATGGCCTACCAGCTTAGGGAGAGGGATTACAACACACTGGAAGATATGCAAAGGGGGGCAGTGAGTGTAGAAGCTAACCTGATTGAGAAAAAAGCAAGATTGAGAGCTGAGAAAAGGGTGACATATAGATATGACAATGTAGCTTCCACATCTGACCCCAATTACGACCATTTATCTAAAAATGTGGAAATACTACAACAAATGATGGAAAAAATGGTTGTCACAGTTAGCAATCAGAACAAAAACCAGAATCATAACCAGAACCAGAACTTTAGAAGAAACAACACCACTCCCAACAGACAAAGAGAATCAAATCATCAAGTTATTCCTCCATTCCAAGAGAAATTTCTTGATGAAGATGAGGGAATCATAGAAGAGTCTGAGGGGAACACAATAAACATGTTTGAAGTAGAAAACTAAAACCATAGCTGTTCCACAGAAGAACATCAACCCTCACCCTCATATTGGAATGAGGAAGGGTTGGAATTTGAAGATTACAAACTTGGATTCGAAAATGCCATCATGTAGGTTAGAGAACAGTATGAACTCAGAAGCAAAAAGAGCTTAGGCAATTCCAAACCCAAAACTTCTGATATCACCATCAAGAAAAGGCCTGAGAAAACTTCTAAAGTAATCACTGAAAGTAACAAATCAACAGCCGAGAGTACTAGGAAAAACAAAGAGAAAGACAACCAAAACCCTGAAAAAAAGAGTCAACCAACTAGCAACACTAGCATTGCAGTTAGTGCTCCTGATAAAACAGTTCCTGACCCTGTACATAATGAGAATCAACACACTGATTCAGCCACTAAGGCAGTGGCTAATAAAACAGAGTTGAACATTCCAAAGAGTCAGTCCACCTTCAATTTGGAGAGTGAGATTGCTAAAATCAAAATCTCTGTACCGCTCTCTAAGCTGGCCACTCAGGATGTATATAAAGGCCAAATTTTGAAAGCACTGAATCTAGGTGAAAACAGTGACATTGTAAATCTGAGTGATGATCAACCAGCCCTTCTGTTTGGTCCAAAGATAGAAGGAAAGTTTTAGGAAGGGGTAGTACCCCCTTTTTATATCAGTCTCAATATCCATGATAAGATCCTTCACAACGCAATGCACGACTCTGGGGCCTCACACAAATTGATTCCTAAGGTAGTCATGGAAAGATTAGGCCTAGATATAACTCGACCCTACAAAGACTTATATTCATTTGATTCTAGCAGGGTAAAGTGTCTTGGCCTGATCAAATATTTATGTGTGAGCCTAACCCAGATTCTAGCCAAATGCATGGTCATGGATGTTGTAGTGGTAGGTGTGCCACCTAAGTATGGCATGTTGCTGTCAAGATCATGGGGAGCCAAGTTGCAAGGTACAATGTAGATGGATGGGGCCTATGCCACAATCCCTGTCTTCAGCCAACTTAGAAGACTATATAGAGAGGCACAAATGAAATTCCTGGTCAGTAGCCCTGAAAAACTTGAAAAATCACCCTTATACTCTGTACACACAGATCTCGACTCCTTCATCCTTTGCAATGATGAATCCTTAGAGGAGTCAGAGTTCAAAAACAGAGATACAAACAAGGAAACAGAGCCCATTGATTTAAACATAAGGGCTACACTAGACTCAGAAGAAAACAATGTAGAAAACTTTGGACAGTGCACTGAAACATAAACTTAGAGTGAGCAAGGGATAGAATGCAGTCAGCCGATTAGTCATCCTGCACAAGTTTACACACCACACCAATAACGAAACGATGTTAAGCCCAAGAGTGAACCTTTATGGGAAATGAATTTCAATGGGTCATGCACCAAGAGAACATCAGGAGCAGGAGTGTGGATACATAACACAGAGAGTGACTACACAGAGAGCCATGCCTGTAATATGCACTTCAAATGTACTAACAATATCGCAGAATATGAGGCCCTTATCCTAGGCTTGAATCTGTTGAAAAAATTAGGAGCCCGTAGGATAGCCGTGTGTGGGGACTCTGAGTTTATCATTAAACAAGTGAATGGTGATTACACAGTGAAACACCCTAGGCTGAGAGCATACAGGAATGACGCTATGGATCTATTGACAACCTTTGTAGAATACGAACTGGTGTTTGTCCCTAGGAGTCAGAACGTAATTGCAAATGGATTAGCCTGCATGGATAGTTCATATCAAGAGCCTCCCAACGACCAACAAATCATCATTTAGACCAAATTCAGACCTGCAGTGCCGGATAATGAAAAATTCTGGCAGGTCTTTGAAGGAGATAAGCAGATTGAAGATTTCCTGATAGGCAGGAACGAGTTTGAGTTTTCTGATTCAGACTCGAAATCTGATGATAGTGGCCTAAGTGAGGAGTCCTCAGACGAGGAAAAACCACCCTGTAACATAGAAATAAACACTTTAAATGAACAGATTGGAAATCCAAACGAAAAATGTGGAAACGAATATAGTGAAGAAGTAGAGGTGCTGCAGGCCGAAGACAAGAACATACCTCGAGGTCTGGCACCTTTAGAAGACCTTTTTGACTTTGATGATGTAGCAAAGAAGCCCACTATTTAACATGTAGACTCTGATGTCGAGGAATGCAACATAGGCACTGAAAACAAACCCAAGATGATTAAACTGGCCAAGTCCCTGCCTGCAAACATGAAAAAGAGATACATTGACCTATTCAAGGAATTCATTGATGTGTTTGCCCGGAGCTATGAGGACTTGAAGGCCTATGACACAAAATGTTATACATCACAAAATACCTTTGAAAGAGAATCAGAAACCCTTCAGACAAAAACTTCGCAGAATAAACCCAAAACAATTGCCTGCAGTGGAAAAAGAGATTAAGAATATGTATGAGGCAAGCATAATTGTTCCTGTAAGGTTCTCTGATTGGGTATCAAACCTAGTGGCTGTGAGAAAGAAAAAAGGGGAGATCAGGTTGTGTATTGATTTCAGGAATCTTAACAGAGCCTCACTCAAAGACAATTACCCTTTGCCAAAAATGGAACACATTCTTCAGAAGGTAGTAGGCTCAAAAAGGATCTCCCTGTTAGATGGTTTTTCAGGTTACAACCAAGTTTTATTGCTCCCAGAAGACCAACCCAAGACAACCTTTACCACACCACGGGGCACTTTTATGTATGTAAAAATGCCCTTTGGGCTGATGAACTTTGGTGCAACCTTCCAGCGAGCCATGGACATAGCCTTTTTAGATGAAATAGGACACTTCATTGTCATCTATCTGGATGACATAACAGTTTATTCCAAGACTGAGGAAGAACACCTAGAACACCTAAGAAGAGTGTTTGAAAAATGTAGGAGGGTCGGTCTGTCATTGAATCCCAAAAAGACTGTGTTTGGGCTGCAAGAAGGTAAGCTTCTTGGCCACATCATATCTGAGAAGGGGATTAGGATAGACCCGCAAAGAGTTGAGGGAATACTACAAATCACATACCCGAGAAACATCAAATAGTTACAGTCCTTCATTGGGAAAATAAACTTCCTCAGGAGATTTATTCCCAACTTAGCTGAACACCTTAGGAATATGACTAACATGTTAAGGAAAGGTGTAGGAGTTAAGTGGACTGTTGAGGCTAAGAAATCTTTTGAATTAGTGAAACTTGCACTCACCCGGGCTCCTGTCTTGATTAGCCCTGATTTCTCAAAAGATTTCCTGATCTTTTCATTTGCCTCTGAGCATGCAGTAGCTGCAGTTCTGCTGCAGAAGAATCTAGAGGGAATGGAACAACCCATTTCTTTCTTCAGCAAAGCACTAAGGGATGCACCCTTGAAATAAAACATCATGGAAAATTAGGCCTATGCCTTGGTAAAGGCCTTGAAAGACTTTAGGGTGTACGTACTGCATTCCCACACCATAGCTTACGTGCCAAATATAGTGGTTAAAGACATCTTGTCCCAAGACCCAGATGGGAAGAGGGGAAAATGGATTGCTGTGATTTTAGAGTATGACCTCGAGATAAGACCCACAAAACTGATCAAAGGTCAGGGCTTAGCTCAACTAATGGCTGAATCAAATATTCAAGCCCTTGACATAAACATGGTAGATGCCTTGGATGAGCAGGAGGGATTTCCTGATCCCACTGTTGAGGAGAAATTTCAAAACTCTCCATGGTATTCTGACATTCTCTATGTGTTTACACACCTCAATGCCCCTCTTGAACTGTCAAATATCAAGGCCAGATTCCTCAAACTAAAAGCCAGAAACTATTGCATAATGAATGAATTCTTATACTGGAAAAGCAAAAATGGCCTATTGCTTAAATGTTTACCTGAAAATGAGGCAGAGAGAATTAAACAAGAGTTCCATGCAAGAGAGTTTGGAGGCCACCTGAACTGGAAAGCCACTGCAAACAAAATACTCAGAGATGGCTACTATTGGCCTACACTCTTCAATGACATCCATAAGATGATAATTTCCTGCCACAAATGCCAGATTTTTGAAGGCAAAAGAAAGATCCTTCCCCTACCTCTACAACCCATCACTGTTGAAGGTCCATTTATGCAATGGGGCCTAGATTTCGTAGGAGAAATTCATCCTACTTCTTCTGCACAACACAAATGGATCTTAACAGCCACAAACTACTTCACTAAGTGGATAGAAGCCATACCTACTAGGAATGCCACAGATTTAGTCATCATTAGGTTCCTAGAAGGTCATATCCTCTCTCGGTTTGGATGTCCAAGAAAAATAATCACTGATAATGCTGCTGCTTTTGGATCCAAGAAAATGGTTGATTTTTGTCACAGGTATCAAATAGCACTCGGTCATTCAACTGCCTATTACCCACAAGGTAATGGCTTAGCTGAATCATCAAACAAGAAACTGGTGACCATCATCAAAAAGCTACTGGAAGAGAACAAAAATTCATGGCATAACAAGTTAGTGCATGCCCTATGGGCTGACAGGCTTACAACTAAGAAATCCATTGGAATGTCACCATATCAGCTTGTCTATGGAACAGAAGCAGTGTTTCCTACCAGCCTTGGAGTACCAGTGATTAAACTTGTCCAAGAAATCCAAACAGAAGAAGACAACATGATGAGAAGGATAAACCAAACAATTCATCTCCAGCAAACAAGGGAAGAGGTCTATAACAGAGCTGTGAAGGTTTAGGAAAATATAAAGAAGTTGTTTAACAAAAGAACCGAAGCTTCTAATTTCAAAATTGGAGATAAAGTTCTGAAGTGGGACTCAAGGAGAAAGGACAAAGGAAAGCACGGCAAGTTTGACAGCTTGTGGCAAGGTCCATACATCATCCAAGCCACTGTGGGTCCAAATGCCTTCTTTCTACAAGAACCAGATGGTATAGAGCTGTTTGGGGGTCCTGTCAATGGCAGGATGCTCAAACACTACTTCTGCTGATTTCCAATTTCCAGTTTCCATTCCCATTTTAAATGCCATTGCTGTGTTATGTTTTCAAGAAAAAGAGAAAATGTTCCAAAAAACAGAGAGAAATGAGAGGTTCAAACATGCTTAAAACATGAACCTCAGAAATGCAAAGGATTGGCTCTAATATGATCAAAACCTGAGCCAAAGAAGTAAAACAGCTGGTTCTAACATGTCCAAAATCTGAACCAGCGACTAAGGAAGAAGATCAGCTCTAACAAGCCCAAAACCAGAGCTGAAATGAAGAAGAGAAAGTAACTCTAACAAGCTCAAAACTTGAGTCACAAAGAAAGAAGGATGCTTCAAAACTTCAGATTTCAAGCCTTCAAGATTTTGTTTTTATTTTTCTGCAGGTTTCTGTCCATGTGCAACTATCTTTATGCCTTGGACCCACAACAAACTAGACTGTCTAATCCTAGTTTGACTGTTTTTAAATTTCTGTTGTAGAATGTAGAGAAGAAATCTGTTGGACAGTCTAATCCCAACAGATATTAGATTAGGTAGAGAAACATATGAGACCAATAGTTTAATATGGTCTCATGGAGTAATAAAGGTAGAAATAGAATAGGTTTATTTTCTTGTTTGTAAAAAATAAAAATGATGTAAAGGGTCTTCTAGTTCAAATGCACCCTAGAAGAGAAAATGGTAGGACTATAGTCAGGGTAGGTAGTTGTTTGGGAGAAAGTTATTGCTAATGTAATGTCTTCATGATTTGTGGCAGATGATCCAAGAAATAAAATGGATGGGTCAAGTACCATGCATCTGGCCTACACCAAAGATCATTTCTAAATTCTTGACTCCTTCAAGAAGAATCCATCCCCATGTGGAGCCACTATTCGCCCCCTATGAATTTTTTGACAAGCAAAAGGGGGGCTAAATTGTCTTTTGAGCCTTCAAGGAATGCATTTCCTCTGAAAACACATCATCCTTGAAGCCTCCTATGCCTTTTCCCTTTGATAAATCCTCACTGTTGTTTCCATGAGAGAAGCCTCTCTGTTGTAAAGAAGAATTCCCAAAATGCCTCCATTCCCGTCTATTCATCTCCATCAAACCTCTGTTTTCACCTCCTTTTTTCCCTTCTAAATTTCCCCACTTACCCCTTAAAATCACCCTAACTTCCCTTTAAGCCTTATAATACCTTTATTCGGCCTTAAACACTCTTTATTCCTTCTATCGAAACCCCTTTCAAGCCTTGAAAAGCCCTCTTTTTGGCTTAAAATCATCCATTTGACATATGCGAGTTAAGCCCCTTTCAGCCAGCCCCCCTCATACCACTTCCCCATATGCTCGGGTGCCAAGACCAGGAGCTAGGCCTTTGAGCGCTTATCGCATCGGAAGATCTGTCGGGAGCAGTTTCCTTTTGGTCCTTAAAAAACTTCCGATGCGATTGAAATATTGTTGCAATGTCCCACTGCGATCTGAGCCGTCGATCTGTATAGATCCGACGGTCTAGCGCTAATCGCACCGCGCTCTTCGTTCCACTCCGTTCGCCCCTCTGATCGCATCACAACCGTCCATTTAACTCGTCGATCAATGGTCTGTGTTAACCCAACCAGGTGGTGCCTGCACCAAAACACTATGCAGAAAACCGCCGGTTTCCATTGCACTGCCTTCGGGGGGTGGGCGGTATTTTTCATTTCGCAGTGATTCCACTCACCGCAGGACACGTGGCACTGAGTACTATTTGAAAACCACCCCCCATCGTACGTTAAAGTTCGGCGTTTGACCCGGCGCGATATGCAAGTACGTCGTCCGATCTAGAGCTGCCCATCCAACGGTCATCGCGCCACAAATTTGCTCGCGAGTTAACCCAAGGAAAATTGAACCCCTGGTCCACCATCTGTCGCCCTCCGCCGCGTTCTCAACCGTCAATCTCTTGTTGAGATCGGACGGTCCGGATTAACTGAATGCCTCGCCATCGACCGGGTCCCGCCACGTCACCATTCCACGTGTTTTTGTCGCGTTTTCCTCTGTCCTCCTTATATTTCATTCAAAGGTCAAATTTCGAAGGTTTGCATTTAAATTTTCGCCGCAGTCCGCCAACTTTCACCATGGCCATCTTCCACTGTTACGCTACATTTTCCGCCATCACCCTGCAGTGTTCCACCATTTCACTAGTTTTCACGGCCATCCTCATTGTCCCCGCCACATCCACCCTTCCCATGCATGGTTTTCTTAACATGTTTGCGTGTTTTGAAGGGTTACGGGCGGCGAAAAACTGCCATGATTCACAGTCTCTATTACAGCGACAGAGAACGCAGGGGAGACCATGTGCAGAGATCTAAATTATGAAGAAAGGCCCGGGAAGGTGTTATGACATAACCTTCATTAAAGGAACATGGTTAAACTCTGCCGAAACATTCCAGAGGCATTAAAGCCCGATTTTCACAAACATGGACAGTATAGGAGCAGCAAATGAGTATCAGTGAAAGATTAGAGAATTTACGACTAGTAATCAAAGACTTTTGAAGCGATTGAAGGGCAAGGTACCAGATTGAAGACACCATGGATCACACAGAAGGTACATCGCGTGGAAAATAATATATATCAGTGTCACCATCAGCAGAATGTTCCTACCCGCGAAAAGACAGAGTGCCCATACAGTTCTCATCCTATGCAATGTTCTAGAGATATTTTTTGACCTGACAACAATCCTGATGCTATCAGAGCATTTGTTTCACAGTATGGCAGACCCTATAATCATTATTCTACATTTTTGTTTAATTCACCACAGTACCACAAGTATTGCAGAGGTATTATAACAAGTACATCAAAGACATACCTGGAGTAAATTGCAGTCTGACGAAGACCACTCTTTCATCCAAAGAGTGATGAAGTTAAACGCCAAGAATTTAAAACAAAATGGCCCTCGTCCCTCTTCCTCTTCTGTGTTTTAATGCTACATTTAGTTTTCATCTACCCCTCTATCTCTCATTCATATATAAAATTCACGAAGGATCTCATTGTAAAGGTTGTTGATTGGATATCTGAGAATTGCAAGTTGTTTCTCTTGAGACATAGCCTCTATGTAAAGTTGTAAGATAGGTTGAGAAAGATGTTTTCAGACTGAATACCAAGCTGTTGGTAATGTTGTACTTGACTGGTGTTGCTCTTTAATATGACAAGCACATTTCTTTGGATCCTGATTTAAAGCAGCGATGATGTTTTTCTATCTCTGTATTTGTTTTACCTTGTAGTTCATTTCATTTCATTTCTACTAGCTCACATCAGAAATCTGGCATAGGATTTACCCTTGTTAGGTACCCTATGTTTCTGATCTCCTTGCCTTCAATGTTTTCTGCTGTATGTGTTATCTGAGGATTGATTTCAAGCTAATTTAACCAGTGTAGTGGTTTGATATATTGCTAGCTGATGTATGAATTAATGAAATCTATCTTTAGATGTTCTTGTTAGGATTTAATTGAATGAATGGGAACACTGGGAGGTCTAGAACTCTGTCTCTATCTCACTAGGATCCTTTTCAATTAATTAAACCTTTCTAAGTTCCCTTTAAGCTGGATGCCAAAGCATTGACAGTTCAAAGTCTCTCTCTGATATCAAGTTTTCAAATTTGTGTCCTGAATCTTTAATGTTTCTTTTCTGAAGAGTTTACCTTTCAGGTTTTGGATCACAGGCTGTTCAATGGCATGTCCTGTCCCTAGATCTGATTTCTGAAAGGTCACCTTGGAGGTTTCCTTGCTTTCACCTTCTCTCTTGCCTTTCCATGCCACACTATCATCTTTAAGATCCAATGCTTTAGATGACTAGCTCAACTGAAAGCCTGTATATTGATTAGCAAGTAAACCTTTTCCTGACTCCATTGCCCAATGGTCTTGAATGTTCTCTGAATTATCTCTCCTCTGCCTAAAATCCTCTTTTCCCAGCCTTGCCTTATACCGAACCCTTCTTTCCTGATTCCCAACAACCAAGAAAAAATCAAACAAACAAACCCTGAGCCTATAACTAGCCTAATATCTTGACTTTAAGCCTTAAAGACACAAAACCTTTTCTTGACATAGAGAGATCCCTCTCTGGACCTAGGAGGGCTAGATCCTGAGGTCTGAAAGTGGTTCTGATGTTGTCTCATCTTTTGGTCTTGCCAATCTAGCCAAAACATGGGAACCCCAACACCTTGGTCGGAACCGGAGGCTAATAAGAATTGTGAAGAATCAGATCATTGGTTAATTTAGAAATGTTCGGTAATTCCAAGGTGGCCAAGAATGGAAAATACGAATTGAAAGGCATGCCAGGCCCTCGATAAGGACTTGTACCTATACTCCACCCTGGTTGAGCATATGCTTGCCCCCATTGGTTCTGTCCCGAAGGATTCTGACCATAGGGGGTATAGGCCGTATAACTAGTCTAATATGATTTTTGGTAACCAGTGTATGGGGGTTGATAACCAAGGTACGAACCCTGATTATATGTCGGCCCCGTTTCGGCAGTATATGGATTTTACTGCTGAGTATAGGTATAGCATGGTTGTTGAAGATAATAATTAGACCCTTGGGGCGGGTTGTAAATCGGTCGAGATTGACCTTGAAGATAATAACCGCCTTGGGGTTGAGCGGGCTGTTGATAAGTGGGGCCCTGCTGAGCCTGATAATTGGGGCACCCAGGCACATTCTGCTGTGGCATAGAGTAAATTGGTTGTTGAGCAGGGTTAACAGGATGTGCAGGCTGGCCTAGTTGGACAGGTTGACCTGGCTGAATGGGTTGTCTTGGTGGAACAGGTTAACCCGGGTGAACAGGTTGCACTGGTTGAACATGTTGACCTGGCTGGTGAGGGACACCAGGCTGTGCTGGATGGGCTGGTTGGCCTAGTGGTGGAATAGGGCCAGGCTATGCCTAATAACCAGTTTGACCTGCAACAGGACCATAAGAGGGCCCTGGCTGTGCAACATTCATACCAATAGGAAATTGAGGTTGCAAAGGTTGCACCATGGGTTGAGAGGGTTGGATTTTCCCCCCAGGACCGTACAATAGCCCCGGTTGACTTGTGGGTCCTTGAGGTTGCCCTGGTTGGACCACAGGGTGAGGCTGTATAGGTTGACCTTGAGGATCGTAGGAATGTCCTTGCGGACCGTACAACAACAACCCTTGCTGGCCCAAAGGTTGGCCCTGTAAGGGTTGTCCTTGTGGGTTATAAGGATAACCAGGCTGGCATGAAGGTTGGCCCTGAAAGGGTTGTCCTTGCGGGTTATAAGGATAACCAGGCTAGCCCGAAGGTTGGCCCTGAAAGGGTTGTCCTTGCGAGTTATAAGGATAACCAGGCTGGCCTAAAGGTTGGCCCTGAAAGGGTTGTCCTTGCGGGTTAGCAGGTTTCCCAACCTGGTTAGACATAAAATCTTGAACATATTGATAAGCCTTTGGAGTAGGAAAACGTAAAGGGTTTCCCTGCTCATTGTATTGATATGGAAAAATGTAGACGGGTGTACCATCCTGTGCATAATATGAAAAATACAGATGGTTGGGATCTTGGGAGGATTGACTGACCTCGGATTTCGATTGCTGTAGGGACAACCGATACTCCTCAGGAGAAATGTTCTCCGAAATAGCAGATGCTGTATAGACGTCTTCAGGAAGTGACACAGTCCTTACAGACTGAATGGTAACAGTAGGTGTAGATGCGGCCACACAGACAGTGGGCTTGACAGGTACTGAAGTGACCTGAGGAGATGACGTGAGGGGTGTCCTTGGAGAAATCCCTAACGAAGGAATAATCAGCCTCGTAGAAGGAGTTGATACTCCCATAGAGGCGACAGCGGTCATAATCTAACTTAAGGATCTATACCCTGCTGGAAGTGAAGGACTTGGTGAAGATATGACAGATAACTCAGGTTTGTCTTCTGGGAATAGCTGGTAATCTTCACTAGACGTGGGAATTTCCTCACTAGGAGAAGGACTGGATGAGCCCATATTTGAGCCTGCAGCTAAATCTTCTAGAAGGCAGCGAGGACTAGGAGGAATAGCAACAACTATAAAGGGAGAACCCGATGTAAGAGGAGGGAAATATTCCCCTACTCCAAATCCAAACCACGCGTTAGAAAAGGGCCAATTGAATTCAACTGGTCCTCCAAAGGGAAGCTCAGATAGAACTGGTCCCCCATCAGAAAACTCAGAGACAATGGGCTGCTGAGGTTCAACAGAGGATTGAGAGACCTCTGATGAATCGTCTATGTACAGACTACCAGTAGACGAAACTGAGGGTTCTGCCACTGTGACAGTAACGACAAGAGGAAGAGATAAAAAAAGACACACGGGATAAAAAACCAAGGCACACAATCAAATGGCCGACAAGCAAATTCTAAAAGGGCGTGTGATCGTAAGTGATTTATTTTACCACATTGAAACTTAGAAACTTCACCGTTTCATGTTTTAATAGTCGAGAAACGGATGAAAGGTGACTCTATCTCTTTCAATTTTGAAACAAGCGTGAAAGGACAAGCGCTTGATGATCCTTTCAAATTTAAAGAGTCAGAAAATATCAAAATGACTACTCTGGTAATCTAGGAAAAGGGTGTACCAGATATCCGTGAACTGCAATATACACCTTGGTTTCAAAATGAAAGAGAAATCAACCAAGGACTTGATGTACGTACAAGCAATCTCCCCGAATTCCGTGTCCGGTGTATCATGGGTATAAGGCGGCAGACTCGGCTTCCTATGGATAAAGGATAACAACCTAGTGGGGTCTCCCTTTATATACGCGACGGTACAGGGAGCACAAGTCCGTACTAGTGCTGTCTAAAGCCAAGAGGCGAACGGCAGCTACTAGGTTTAATGGCGCCGAAACATGTCACTAGCCTAGACCTCTAAATATTTCTTTAATTTTCCAATGCTGCCTTAAGGTAAATTGAATAAATTTTAGTGTTGATCTTCAATTATGTTTCAATTTCTAGGCCCTACCGAATGTTATGTCTCAAAATATCCTAAATTCACACTACATGCCACAATGTATCATTTCGTTCGATGAATAGCTAACTACGGGAAGGTTGAGAGCTTTCACACAATAACAAAATGATCACAAAACAACCACTAGTGTCTCTAATGCATGCTAACAGAAACTAAAATCTTTTCTTTCAGAGTTACAAATCACTAATAACACATAAAAGATTCAATTTACATTAACTAATCAAAAGAAAAAGAGATTTTTGTATTTTCAATGTTTAAGAGCAAAGTGCACTAAACAAAATGAAAACTAATGAAAGGAACAATTTGAGAAGTGATAGCAAAATAGCAAAGACAAGCAAGTTTCACTCAATGCGAAACACACAATCAAACCTCAAATTGACAAAGAAGTCCCTCAAAACAAAGAGGAATCCCAAAGACTCAAATGAACCGTGTAATCTAGGCTCAAAACGAGACAAAGAAGAATTCAAATGAAGAAGAAGCCAATCACTCAAATAACGCAACAAAACGATGGACAGCCACCAAATGAAAGCAGAGAAGAAATAATGAAATTGACTGATGAAACAAGGACCAAAAACTCCCACGGGAGGCTCGACACACTATAGCACCTAGATGCCCTAGGGCTAGAATGTAAAACCGATAGTAAAAGGGAAAACAACTGGAGGATGAAGGTCACAATCAGTCAATCAAGGCTCCATAACACTCAGGCAGTCCAAAAAATGACACCAAAACCACAGACCAAGCTCAGAAAGCTAAAAAATAAGTAAACCCTAGCACCTCACAGGATTGGCACGACTGTCATGCTGCAACTAGCACCAGAACAAGATTGGTGCGGGGGATAAACTGGAAACATGCGCCAGCTGGCACGACTGTCAGGGAAAAAACCGCGCTAGTCGAGTTTACTAATGCAAAAGATGAAAAAGAGCAATCATGGAGTAGATTAGGGATGGTGAAGCTAAACACAAGTTTAACACTAGAAAAGAGTGAACCACAAGAGTTGATCAAGCAGGCAAAGACCAAAATCAACCAAAAAGACAAGACAAACTCCAATCAATGTCTCCCCAGCGGAGTTGCCAGTTTGTTGGAGAGGAAAATCCCCTCTGCGGACATAGGCGATCCCTACTAGCCCAGATCAGGTCTAGCAACAACCGAGTCACGCTATGACGCAAGTTCCTAATTGCAAAAGACCAAGATGCGACAATAGGCCTACCTTAAGTCCTACGCTACTGTCGTTTGTGGAGAAGATGGTGCTTCCATCCCCTGCTTTGGCAAATCACAATTCTCCCGCTCGACGCGATCGAACACCCGCACGTACAAGAAGAAACAACAAACACACAAGCGTAAAACCTAATACATGCAATTATGTATTAGTCAGAGAGGATACAACTCATAACATAAAACATAAACATCTGAGTGGAACCATAATCGAAGTCATTTATTATTAATCAGAACAAAGAAAGATACAACTTGAGCTCTGACGCTGGATCTTCCTTTGGCGGG
Source organism: Pinus albicaulis (assembly GCA_034641835.2). Taxonomy (NCBI): domain Eukaryota; kingdom Viridiplantae; phylum Streptophyta; class Pinopsida; order Pinales; family Pinaceae; genus Pinus; species Pinus albicaulis. The sequence continues at coordinate 917,077,257 of CM076571.1, read as the reverse complement.
TCGACAGAGGAGTACGTCTCAGTAAAGCTTGTCGGGAAAAGGACAAGTCTCTCTCTTCAGCTGTCTGATGATAATCTCCTTGCTATTGATTCAACTCTATTCAGGCTCGCTTGCAAAGGGAAAGTGACAAGCTTATATAGATGGTGGAAGGGGAGTTGGGATCCCTACAATGGTGGGATTGGCCCTATCCTCAAGGAAACTTCCATGATAGGTGGAAAACCACTTCCCCTACATGGAGATCCGGAGCCAAACCTCCCAACTCTTTTTAGAGACTCGTTCAGGAGTTGGTTGGAATCAAAATTCAACCATTTATTTTAAAAAAACAATCCTTATTAAGCCTGGCGTGGGTGATACACTAGGACAGAGCGCCAGTTGGCACGCCCTCTTTGGTGGATTTCCCCCATTGGCACGAGGGCTTAACTGGTTAGTCGCGCTAAGGCCAAAAGGGCTATTTTTAGGGATTTTCATAGGAAATTGTCTTCAGGGGAATGATTTTCCTTGTCAAGGGGGATGCCATGAAAGTGGTTTCAGGTCATGTCACTGCTCACAGGTCACGGAATAATCCCTCCAATGTGCGGGACCGGGGATTGTAGGGACGGTGACAAATTATTGTGTAACAGGTAGAGACCGATCTAGTGATGGTTAATGATGTTCGACCATGAGGTGGAATCATTGGTTAAGGGTTGAGGTGGTTTGGCCTCTAGAAGCCCTGGTTTGGTTTATTACATGAGATACCACATTCATGCTTGGACTATGGAACAAGGGTGATTGGATGAAAAAAATATTTGGTTTAGCCTAATCTATGGTCTGGTGGTACATGGAAGTCCCTAACATAGTTTCATTTTTCATATGTCAATAAGAGATATTTTCCTCTTGTATTTTATGGGAAAATTTACTTGTTATTATGTGATCTTAATGATTGTTCTATCATTACTATTCTGCTGGTTGTATGCTGGTTATGAGCATGGTTTATGACAAACTTGAGTTATGCCTCTCATCATGTTTTGATTAGCAGATGAAATGTTAATCAATGCATGACCTAATAGATGATCTTATAGCTATTATGAGGAGGCAACATTCCTTCTTGATAAATATTAGATAAATATGAATTCCTTATGCTTAGATGTCTTTATATGGCATGTAGATTACATGTTCATGATGTGTTTGACATAATGTATGTCATGGCCAAACCTTGTTAGATCAGGTCCTTGTTCAAGTTTTGCATCAGAGGCCTTAGAATCTTGTTATTTATCCTTTTTGAGAGTTTCATCAAGTTCTAGGCAAAGGCTTGAGTCATGGCCTTGAAAAAGTGGCTCAAAATATGAGGTCATTGGCACAAAACTTCCTAAAAAAGGCTATAGTCGCATGGATTCCTTTTTGTGCATGTGACTGAAGAGTATCATCCGCATGAAGGGCTTGTCACCAGTGCGGATAGGGCTCTAGTTCAACAAAACAACAAGTTGTCTCAGGGGCTGTACACCTGGAAGTGTTGGTTGGATCCTGATGGTTTTGTAACATCTAAGGAAGGTCATATTGGTCTTGTCTTGTCGGTTCTACTTCCTTAACTGTACTTGGGGATTTGAATCATATCATAGCAAATATTCATCACATGTTTACCCCAGTGGACCACTTCGCTTGGGTAAATGTGGAAGGAGGGTGGTTACAGGGTGGTACCAGAGCATGGTTCAGTTATCCTTGGGTGATGTATGGTTTCCATTTATCTTTGGATGAATGTGTTGTCATGTGTACATGTCAATTTCATATATTTTCATTATGTTCATGGTCTATGTGTTTGTTATGTATGCATGGTAAGGGACATTATTGCCATCGTATTTTCATGTAGAAGTTGACGAGGTTGTTGTTGGGATGTGTTTGCTATGAATGTATAACAATTTTTAAATGTATTGTTTAATATGTATGTGCGTTGTCCATATGTTTGTTATGCATTATACCTAGTTAGTGTTATAATTGTGGCATTATGCATGGTAACTGGGATAATTATTAAGATGATGTCTATATATTGTTATGATTACAATTATACATGTATTGTGCTAATATGGTTGATCTTCCAGACGAGATATCCTCCCCTAAACCATATTGAGATACAGTGGTTTGTTTATAATTCGGTTTAGCTAAAATGATATAGTTGTAGGAAGAGAAGATCAAATATGACTAGCAAGATGGTAGAATATAATTCATGAGATTCTCCCTATAGATCATAAGAGTAGCATGGTGATGAGTACTCCCCTCACATAGTAGACTCTCTGACAATTTTGAAGGGAGAAATAAGAAGTTGCAAAGAGGATACTGACCGAATCATTCAATCACAAGAGAGACTTGCTAGGGAATAGGAGAAGCAAGCTGAAGTTTATGCAATTATCCTTCAAAGCTTGTCAGACTTGCAGAGATAAGGACCACTTAGAATCAGTCATGGGCAGGAGGATAGGAATAATGGAGCATATGGTAGCAGGTCACATGGTGGGCACATGTTGGATAAAGATGATATTGTTAGAGATGGAAGATTCTTGGATACACCTGATAGACAAGGCAATGGACATGGGCTTTACTCTAGTTCTGGTTCAGACATGTATCATGGTCATCATCACTATCATTCTTATAGGAGCAATGACATGGGATATTTTACAAATGAGTTCAATAAAGCCAAGAAACCTACCTTCAATGGATAGATGAAGAAGTCACATGATGCATAAGTGTGGTTACTTGAGATGAATAATTTATTTCAGTTGCATGATTACTCAAAGAACATGATGATCATAATATCTACCTTTAGTATTAAAGGTAAAAAAAACATTTTGTGGGAAGGTGTAAGGAATGTTAGAGGCATTCATGAAGAGGAGTTGACTTGGAGTGAGTTCGAGAGAATTTTCAGGAAGAAGTATCTCTCTAAGAGATACTACGATGAGAGGGCAAAGGAATTCTATGACCTGAAGATTGGATCTATGACCGATGAGGAGTATAATAGCATATTCTTGGAGTTATTATGGTATTTTCCTTATATTAAGGAGGATAAAGCGAAAATTCAGAGATTCATTAGTGGGTTTCCGGTAGAATTCAAAGACATAATTGAGTTTGACAAGCCGAGATCATTTGAGGAAGCCATCAGGAAGCTAAAGCATTGTTATGAGAAATCAAATCACAAATTTGAGACTAAGCACAATTGGAGAGGTAATGTGAAGAATAAAGGAAAATGGGACAAGAAGCGAGTAAGACCTCAGGACCCAAGTAACAAAGAGAATGCAACACAGCCTAAGAAGGTCAATGCATATGACATATGACATCAATTTCAGTTTGAGGAGCATAACAAGGTTGCATGTTGGAAGCCTTTACAACGTTGGACTTGTGGCAAGGATCATCGCAGGTGAGGTTTCCCACAACATTACGGTGGTAGACCACAGATCTACAATGATCAGGAATCATAGACAGTGGGGGATGTTGGAAAAAGTATTTCAGATTTATGCAGCGTTGGATAACATGCAGAATGATCATCATACATCTATTATCGATATGGACGGTAAGATTTGTGATCAAGTTGTTTCTATTTTGATTGAACTTGTATCTAATTATAGCTATGTTAGTCCTAACTTGGTGGATAAGTGTGGTTTGAGTAAGGAAGTGCATACATAGTCTTGGTTAGTGCAGTTGGCTACAGGTACAAAGAAAAGAGTTCATCATTGGGTAATAGCTTGTGCATTTGAACTGAATGGTATTCCTACATCAGTGCATTTGAATGTACTTCCATTGGAATCATATAATATGATTTTGGTATGGATTGGTTGTATATTCACAAGATCAAGGTAGATTATTATGACAAGGCTATTGAGTGCTTGGATGACAATGGGGAACAAAGAATCTTATAGGGTAAGAAGAAGGAAACATTAGTTAGAATGGTCACAACTATGCAAGAAAAACACAGTCGCATGAAAGGGTGTATGTTATTTTCACTACATATCTCCAGTGACAAAGGTAAGGATGTTGATGATTGAGAGGTATGGAACAAGTACTCAGTTCTACAATAGTTTCAAGATGTGTTTTCAATAGAGATTTCAAATTTTTTTCCTCACAGGGAATTGTGCTTCTCTATTGAGTTGGAACCAGGGGTACCACCAACATCAAAGGCACAATACAAGATGAACACACCAGATTTAGTGGAATTGAAGTTTAATTTGAAGGGAATGCTTGACAAGGGGTGCGTAAGGCCAAGTGTATCGCCTTGGGGTGCACAATGTTGGTTGTGAAGAAAAATGATGTTACTCTCAGGTTATGCATCAATCATAAGAAGTTGAAAAAGGTGACCATAAAGGACAAGTATCGTTGCCGAGGATTGATGAATTGTTTGACCATTTGAAGAGAGAAACAATGTTCTCGAAGATTGATTTGAGATCATGATACCCTCAGGTATGCATTAAAGAGGAGGACATTTACAAGACAAATTTCTGGACTAGGTATGGGAATTATGAGTTTGTTGTAGGTCCTTTGGCTTTGAATAATGCTCCAGCTAATTTTATGTGCTTGATGGATAGTGTGTTGTGTCCTTATCTGGACAAGTTTGTTATTGTATTCATTGATGATATATTGGTATATTCTAAGAATGAGGAAGAGCATGTCGAACATTTAGCAGCAGTGTGGAGGTTTCTAAGAGAGCATCAATTGTATGCCAAGCTTAGAAAATGCAGTTTCTTTCAGACAAAGTTACTTTACTTGGGGCATCTTGTCTCCCAGGAAGGCATAACAGTGGACCTAGAAAAGATAAAAGCTATCATGGAATGGACAAATCCTAGGAATGTGGATTGGTAAGGTCATTTATGGGGTTAGCAGGTTATTACAGGAGATTTATTAGTAAATTATCACAAATTTCGTATCCTATTACATCGTTGCAAAGGAAATGTAATAAATTTTAATGGACAGAGGAATGCACAGTCATTTTTGAGAAGTTGAAGCAGTTGTTGACAAATGCTCCAGTTTTAAATATTGTTGATCCAGATAAAGAGTTTGTAGTGTGCATAGATGCTTGCAAGAGAGAACTTGGTGGAGTCCTTGTATAGGAGGGACAAGTGGTATGTCATGAATCAAGGAAACTGAATGAGCACAAGAAGAATTATGTCACACATGATATTGAGTTAGCAGTGATCTTTCATGCATTGAAGATGTGGAGCCACTATATTCTTGGCAAGAGGTTTGTATTAATGAGTGATCACAATGGATTGAGATATCTATTTGACCAACTGAATGTGAATGCGAGACAAGCTAGATGGTTGGCCATGATTAGTGAATTTGACTTCAAGATCAAGTATATTAAAGGGAAAGAGAAAAAGGTTGCAGATGTTCTTAGCAAAAGAGTACATGTAAATCACATTACAACTATGATTTCATATGGGACAAATCTACAAGATTAAATCTTACAAGCAGGTCAATAGTATGACATGTATAGGGAGCTTAGGCACAGGTTACAACATGGTACAAATGATTGGGATGTGGAATATCGTCTCATAGCAGATGTTTTGGTGAGATATAGGGACAAGATCTATGTGCTGGACAACAGTGAACCAAAGAACCTTATCTTGAGGAAATTTCATGCCAAACAATATTCAAGTCTCCAGGGATATCATAAAACATTGACAAAGTTGATGAAGTTCTACTATTGGCCGAATCTGAAGAAGGAAGTGGCAGAGTCGCGATTGTCAATAGGTAAAGGTAGAGTGTAAGCATCCATGTGTTTTACTACAGTTGATTCTGATTCCTGAGTGGAAATGGGAGGTCATTTCTATGGATTTCATCACAAGGTTTCCAAAGACATCCAGACAACATGATTCCATCATGGTTGTGGTGGAAAAGTTGAAAAAGGTAGCACACTTCATTCGAGTGAAGTCTACGTATTCATCTAGTGATGTGGAATAAGTATTCATCATATATGTGGTGAGTTTACATGGTGTGCCAAAGAATATTGTGTAGGACAAGAATGCTAAGTTCACTTCTAGGTTATGGAAAGAGTTATTTATAGGTTTGGGTACAGAGTTGGCCTTCAGCACAACTTATCATCCGCAGACAGATGGATAGACAAAGGGTTTCAACAAGATTTTGGAGAACATGTTGAGAATGTATTGATGCATCAACACCGAAAGTGGGAAGAGTATCTACCTTTGGTTGAGTTTGCTTACAAGAATGGGTATCAGGAGTCACTAAGGATGAGTCTGTTTGAGGCAATCTATGGGCGGAGTTGTGATACTCCTATCAGTTGGAGTGATCCAATTAACAGGGCATTAATTGGACCAGGCATGTTGACAGAGATAGAAAAAGAAATCCAGGTTATCATGTAGAGTTTAAAGGAAACACATGATAGACAAAAAATTTATGTAGATCAACATAGGGCATTTAAGGAGTTTCAGGTTCGAGAAAATGTGTACTTGTGCATCAAGCCCAAGAAGAGTTCCTTGAGGATTGGGACATGTGCGAAGCTAAGATCTCGATATTGCAGGCCTTTTGAGATCCTTGAGAAGATTGTACCAGTGGCCTACAAACTTGCACTTCCTTCGACAATGAAAGTCTACGAAGTTTTCCATGTTTCATTGCTTAAGAATTATGTTAAAGATGTTGATCATGTGATTGATTGGTCTGTATTGCAGGTGGATCCAGAAGGAGAATTCCAACCGGAACCTCAATGCATTTTGCAGAGAAATATGCTCATACTCCATAATCGAGCAATCAAGCAGGTTAAAGTGCAGTGGAAGCACTTTGGGCGCGATGAAGCTACATGGGAGATGGCTGATCAAATGCGGGCTATGTATCCTTCCTTGTTTCTTGGTTGAGGCAAAACAGTTTTGGTATATGTATATATGCATATGTATGATGTAAACACTGCATCGAGCTATCTTATAAAGCTCAAATAAGCGATATGGGTGTCATTTATTTATGTTTATCATTTTGGTTATGTTTTCAACAATTTTTTCATTATAAATACTCCATCGAGCTAAGTTATAAAGCTCCATAAGCAATATATTTTATTTTTTTAGTGGTTTTGGTGGTTGTAGGTATCATTGAACAATGATGACAGTGTTCCCCTAAGGGAGAGGGGTCTGTAACAACCCCGAGATAAAAATTCATGTAATAAATTTAATAAAGGTAAAATAATAACCAAGGTCATGGGACATGCATTCCAAGCTGAATGTTGGGAAAAAAACATAGTGACGGGGATCACTTGTGATTAATTAATGACTATGGAAATTGACAAAGGAAATGGAAAAGGCTTTGGAAAAGAAAAGTGACATTTATTTATGAAAATAATGGAAAATGGGAGAAAAGGAATGATCTGAAAATGGGTTGGATAGCTTTTTATGCTTTTCAAGAACCTCCCACTCAGTTAAACAAATAAAAGATCTAGCTTATACTTGACTTTTGTAGAATTTTATACTTGAAACGGGTGTATGTTTTTTAACTGCTTAAGTGCTTTAAAACCATTTGTTTTTTCTGATATTAAACATGTGCAACAACCATATAATGCAGCAAATAAACAACAACACATAACAACAAATTTAATCTAGGAGTTCACCCGAATATTGTGGGCTACGTCTCCTTGAGCTCTTGTCATCTTGGCTTGGCTCTTTAAGATTATGATGAAAAAATTATTTTACAAGTAAATACTTAACTCCAGTGGTTATTTTTGCTGTACCATTGGGTTTAGAATACCATCATACCCTTTTCATGGTTGTCATCTCTCTGAAAACATATATAGGCTTCCTTAGACTTGATTCCTTCTGTCGGTGCTCTTGAGCTACACTGAGCTTATCTATGGCACTGACTCCCTCAGAATTCATTTTATGTCCTTGAAACCTCACCTAATGTCTCTAGCACATATCAGACCTCCAAAATAGATTGATCATTTTCTCAAAATGAGCACATGCTCCCCAATCTAGGCCTCCATCCACTGATGGCCTTGGGCTACCAAAAACTTCCCTGTGGCTCTTCGACCTTCAGAAGTCTTCAAATATCTCTTAAAATCATTTCATTGGATTCAAAATTTCCAAAATAGTTATAATAGACTATTGGTTCATTGAAATTGGCCTCCGGCTGCTCTGGTTTCACCTCCAATACCTGGTGGCACCCCCTGACTCTAGGGTCAAAGAAAAATTCTCTGTGGCTTATCGAGCTCTAAAAGTCTTTAAAAACTTCTATAAACTCCTCCAATGGATTCATAAGTATAAAAAAAGTCATAAATGACTATTGGTTTGCTAAATAAGGCCTCTAGCTGCCCTGGCTAGGCCTCAAACTGCTGCTGGCACTTGCTAGCCCTAGTGGCCCCTGGAACTTCATTGAAGCATATCGATATTAAAAAGTCCTATATAGGCTCTGAAAACAACACCATTAGTTCCAGAATTCCTGAAACATCCAAAATTGAATATTGGATTCTTGAATAAGGCATCTAGCTACCCTGGCTAGGCCTCAAACTGCTGCTGGCCCATGGTGGCCCTAGTGGCCCCTACTGAAGAAACAAACTACTAAAAAGTCATCTGAAGGCTCTGAAACCCTCAAAAATGAGTCTGGAATGTTTGAGATAGTCGAAATTGACTATTGGCACTCCAAAATTGGTCGAATCTAGCTCAAGATATAGCCTAAACTCAATTTTCCTAGTGTCCCCTAAAAACCCTCCACTAAAAATGGAGGAACTACACAAAACTGCATTAAAATGGTGATTTGGCCAAAAATGGCGCGTCCGCCAAGAATTCCACCAATATGAAAACTGTAGCATTTAATTTTTTGGTTAAGGGGAGAGGGTGGCCACATGCCAACCCTCGCAATCCCCACAGTTAAGCTAACCGCCGAGCGGAACCGTCGGCATAGTTCACAGTAACCACACCATGTAATAGGGTTGTAAGTTAGCAGTTAACTGCCGCAAGGTTTATTCGCCATCAAACATATAGGTCACGGTTTTCATTTATGACATGTGACCAGTTCAACGGGGCCGCCGGTGGGTTGGGACCGCTGGCACCCCCCCCCCCCCCATGTGCATATGTATTAAAACATAAATAACGCTGGCAACCGAAGTATGTTAGGAACCAAACGTAGCTCGGTTTGTAAGGCTTCTGCACACGCACTTGGAGGTCACGTGGTAGACTCTGGTCAGCTCCCAAATTTTTTAATACACCATACCTGGGCCACGTGGTGGCCTCCGGGCCTGCCACATGGCAACCTATGATTGGCCCGAAATCACAACAGTCAACCCATTGACCAATATGGTCTGGACACTTGTCAGCGTACAATTGGTCCAGAAGGAATATTCTAGGGAATATTCGAAGGAATATTCCTTGGAATATTTTTTTTTTTTTAATTTCCAAAAACCAGTCAAACTTGGTCAAAAGCCAATAATTACATTTGACTGGACTTTTCAAAACACGATAAATTTTTCATACGGTGTCGGTTTTTCAAACTGTTCACGGCACCGAAATAAAGAAGAAGAGATCTATCCGATCACTCAATTTTGACACACTTCCGAACACTTTGAATTTTGAGCTATCACTTAGATCCTTGATCCAAATCTGATCACACCTCCCCATTGGGAATATTTTGGACCCCAAAAGACTGATTACCTGATTTTTTCAGTAGATGAGAGTAAAACATCCTCACTTCTCAACCTCCATACACTTTTCCTTGCACGTCTTAGTGCCTTTGAACCACAACTTGAAGGTATTCAACACTTCCCTTCTTGAATGCTCTTGTCCTCCTGTCAAGAATTGTCTTCCTTGAACTCACTCAAAAATTTATGGCGAGAAATTGATAGAAGGTAGTTGAACATCATGTCCTTGATCATCGATTCAAGGTGGCTCAAACAAACATAAGTTTCAAATAGAAATTCATACGTAACTGAAATTTTCATATGTACAAATGATTGTATGTCTTACTGTGTCAAGAAGTCAAACCACTTCTTACCAAGCCACTTCCACGACGAATTTTGCTGCTGAAAATATTCCTCATGTGAAAGATCTGTTCTCACATCAATGATGGAATCTTTGGTTCCACTTTCGCCAGTATTTCTATCCTCTTGATGCAAATTCTTAGGATGATTAGTCGGATGCAATGTCCAACATTGGGAAACAAAATGTCCCTTCTTCTGGAAATGTGTGCAAGTCTTTTTCACCTTGTTTGCAAGTTGCCTTTGCCTCAACTATTTCCTATATGCCTTCATCCTCTTCCAGCATTTTGAAACAACATGGTTATATAGACTACAATATGCACAAAAACTCTTTCTTCCATTCAAGAATGCATATTTTCCATGCTTATCAGAAACATAATAACCTTGACTATGGGAATAATTATACCTCAAATGTTGCTTTGCATGTCCATCCTTTTTACCATTTCTAGGAGATGAACTTGTAGAGGTTCCAGCTTTCTTTTGTAGACTAACATCAGTGTTCATGTCTTGAAAACTGTCTAAACTCTCATGCTCGCCATAAGTTGCATGTCTACACACATGTTGTTGCAACATAGGCTTCAAACAATGGAAATCAACTTGAAAACAAACTTGACATGTTTGTGGTTTATAACTTGTGACAAAATTTCTTTTTGAAGTTGTCTCAAATGCCTTCATGGCTTTGGAGTTTTCGCCATTGGATTGAACGTAACCAAGAAAAAAATTCTTAGGTCGTTCCTCAACCAAAATAGGTTCAACCATGCCTTGTGCATGTTTTCCTAAACCCTTGCCTTCATAGCCCATTTTAAACATCAACTTGGACCCTATACCTCTAGTGTGCTTTTCAAATGAACCAACACATCTATCTGAAGAGGAAATTGAAGACAAATTTGAGTGAATTACCTATGCTTCACGCATGTTCTTGATTAAGGCCTCTTGGGCTTGATGGAGCTGCATCTCCATCTCATGCATTATTTGAAGAATTTATTCCTTCTCTTGCTTCATAGAAACCAATTGCTCATGAAGTCTAGTGCTTTCTCTTCTATCTTCAAACATAATTTGCACCATATCCTTCAAGATGTAGAAGTCTCGCTTCATATCTTCATCGAAGAATCTTGTGAAGGAGGAGGATTTTGAAACCTCACTTGATGAAGTTGTCATCTCATGTCAATGAACAAAATAACTTCAACAAAATTCACAAATCTTTCAAAACAATTGACAAAGCTTCAAAAAAAAAGGTTGTAGAGTCAAGCTCTTCTTCAAGTAGCCTTTTGCCAACAAACCCTTTTGAGCTTCAAGGGTCACTTTGAGGTCCTTTGGGTAAGGAATATGCCTTCAACCCTTCTTCATTATTTTCCTCTTATGGACTTAGCTAACAATATATTTCCCTTCTCCTCTAGCAAACTCAAACTTGTAAGCAACAATTAGTTTGCAAACAGTGAAATTCTTTGCACTGTTTAAACACCTTTCAAGTCAAACAAGAAAACTTGTGCTCTGTCAATCAAGCAACCAAGTGCTATGATACCAACCTGATCTGAAAATGGGTTGGATAACTTGTTATGCTTTTCAAGAAACTCCCACTCAGTTAAACAAATAAAATATCTAGCTTATACTTGAATTTTGCGGAATTTTATACTTGAAACAGGTGTATGTTTTTTAACTGTTTAAGTGATTTAAAACCATTTGTTTTTGCTAATATTAAACATTTTCAACAACCATATAATGTAGCAAATAAAAAACAACGCATAACAACAAATTTAATCTAGGAGTTCACTCGAATATCGTGGGCTACGTCTCCTTGAGCTCTTGTCATATTGACTTGGCTCTTTGGGATTATGATGAAAATATTATTTTACAATTAAATAATTAACTCCAATTTTTATTTTGGCTGTACCATTGGGTTTAGAATACCATTATACCATTTTCATGGATGTCATCTCTTTAAAAAAAAATCTAGGCCACCTTAGACTTGATTCCTTCTGTCGGTTCTCTTGAGTTACACTGAGATTCTCTATGGAACTAACTTCCCCAGAATTCATTTTATGTCCCTGAAACCTCACCTACTATCTCCAACACATATCAGACCTCCAAAATAGATTGATCGTTTTCTCAAAGTGAGCACAAGCTCCCTAATCTATGCCTTCATCCACTGATGGCCCTAGGCTGCCCAAAAATTCATTGTGGCTCTTTGACCTTCAGAAGACTTCAAATGGCTCTGAAAATATTTTCATTGGATTCAAAATTTACAAAATAGTCAGAATAGACTATTGTTTTGTTGAAATTGGCCTTTGGCTGCTCTGATTTTGCCTCCAACACCTCGTGGCATCCCATGGCTCTATGGTCAACGAAAACTTCTTTGTGGCTTCTCAAGCTCTAGAAGTACTCAAAATATTCTGTAAACTCCTCTAATGGATTCAAAAGTACCAAAACATTCATAACTGACTATTTGTTTGCTGAATAAGGCCTCTAGCTACCCTGGCTAGGCCTCAAACTGCTGTTGGCAATTGCTGGCCCTGGTGGCCCCTGGAGCTTCACTGAAGCATATAGGACTTCAAAATTCCTCTAAAGGCTATACAAACCACACCATTAGTTCCATAATGTCTGAAATATCCAAAATTGACTATTTGATTCCTGATGGCCTCTAGTTTCCCTGGCTAGGCCTCAAGCTACTGTTGGCCCATGGTGGCCCTCGTGGCCCCTAGAAATTCACTGAAGAAAAAACCTGCTCAAAAGTCCTCTGATGGCTCTGCAACCCTCACCAATGAGTCTGGAATGTCTGAGATAGTTGAAATTGACTATTGGCACTCCAAAATTGGTCAAATCTACCTCAAGATAGAGCCTAAACTCAATTTTCCAAGTGTCCCCTAAAAACCCTCCACTAAAAATGGAGGAATTACACATAACTGCAGTTAAACTAGTGGTTTGGCCAAAAATGGTGTGCCTGCCAAGAATTCTGCCAGTCTGAAAAATCGTAGCATTTAATTTTTTGGTCAAGGGGAGGGGGTGGCCACATGCCAACCCTCGCAATCCCCGCAGTTAAGCTAACTGCCGAGCGGAACCGTTGACATAGTTCACAGTAACCGTGCCATGTAATAGGGTTGTAAGTTAATATTCAATTGCTGCAAGGTTTATCCACCGTCAAACATATAGGTCACAATTTTCATATGTTACATGTGACCAGTTCAACAGGGCCGCTGACGGGTTGGGACAACGGGCGGTCCCCCCCCCCCCATGTGCGTATGTATTAAAACATAAATAATGCCGGCAATTGTAGTAGGTTAAGAACCAAACATAGCCCAATTGGTAAGGCTTCTGCACGCGTGCTTGGAGGTCACGGGGTCGACTCTGGTCAGCTTCCAAAATTTTTAATACGCCATACCTGGGCCATGTGGTGGCCTTCGGGCCTGCCATGTGGCAGCCTATAATGGGCCCGAAATCAATTGACTAATACGGTTTGGACACTTGTTAGAATTCAATTGGTCTAGAAGGAATATTTTGGGGAATATTTCAAGGAATATTCCCTAGAATATTCTCTCTTTTTTTAATTTCCAAACACCAATCAAACTTGGTCAAAAGCCAGAAATTGCAGTTTACTGGACTTTTCAAAACGCGATAACTTCTTCATACGATGTTGATTTTTTGAACCGTTCACAATGTCAGAATCAGGAAGACGAGATCTATCTGGTCGCTCAGGTTTGACACACTTTTGAATACTTTGAATTTTGATCTATCACTTAGGTCCTTGATCCAAATCTGATCAAGGAGGGTGAAAGGTAGCAGGTTGCATGTGAGGAGGAAATTGAAGGAAAATAATGGAAATTGAAGAAAATAGTGGCCTCATTAATAAACAGGCTTATGAGGATCAGGTCATAGATTTTTGTCAAATTTAGCTTGGAGCTCTCTCTCTCTCGTACTCTTGGACACTTAGAGTTTCCTTGGAGCACTCTTGGACAAGTGTGGCATACTTGGTGTTAGATAATAATAGGATTCATAATTTTGAATTGACTATGATTAGCCTTGTAATATGTACATGCTTTTCTTTCTGCAAATTGTTTTCCCATATTTAAAAATGTAAAGAGGGTAAAAGTCCTAAAAGAAAAATCAAAGGATTGAAAGAAAAAGATAAAAAAGAATAAAGAAAATGAACCCCAAATGTTTAATATTGGCAGATCAGTAGTTAGGTAGAGAATAATAAATGAGCTCAACAGTTTAATCTGATCCATTGAAAGCAATCAGGTTAGAATTAGATAGTTGGTTGTTAAAAGAAAAATAAAAAAAGGGTTTGCAAGCTCAAATGCACCCAAATGAAAAAAAATGTTAGAGTAGATGATGGGTAGGTAGAAGCAGTTTTCATAAGGCATGGATTGTAGAAATTGATCAATTCATACTTACTAATTTCCCTCTAAATACATGTTCCCTTGTAAAAATACCCGTTCCCATTCATTTTAACTTTTCCCATTACATCACTCATTTTTCTTTACAAAAATCCCTTTTCCTCAATTAAAAGCATATTTCCCATTTAGAAAAGTAAAATCCCTTTATTAACTACCATTTTCATTCAAAATACCCCAAAAATCCATTTATCCTAAGTATTTTTTTTAAATAGTGTCAGGTCTCACTATGAAAATCCCACCCCGATGTTATTTATACTTAGTGTATTTTACATTCCCAGTGATAATACATTCCCGCATCATACTTCATTTTAACCCCTTGTTTAACGACAATATATTAGCTCCCTTTATATAAATTTATCCCGTATTTATATTAATTCCTTGCTTAAAAATATATCCCCAACCCCTTATGATTAATTTAGTATATAGTTTTATTCCCCTATATATATTTATGGGCACACTTGTTATAAACCCCGCCTATTATAAAGTCCCTACCCCTTCATATATTATTATATCACATAAATCCCACATTGACTTAAAACTTGGGCCGCACGCCCTTTAAAATCCCCGACAGTTCCCTTCTATTTTTCCCATCCGCCATCTTAATTGATCAGATCTGATGGCCAATAAGCCTTATCACATCCCCGATCACTCAAAATTTAGCCACCCTAAGGCCTTGCGAAATGAGCAGTTTTCGCACCCCGCTCCCCTGCTACATGGAAATATTTCATTGTGTCACATCCTCAGAAATAATACTGCCCGACCGCTTTTTCTGATGCAAAAACTGCAAAACGGTATTTTCGCCCGTTATCAAAACCATTGCTCCCATTTGAATTGACCCCGCGCATTAATAATTAACCACTGTTGGTTAAAAAACGCATAAGATCACCCTTTTGAGCCTTTTCACCATTATTTATGTTACACTTTTGCGCAAAGAGAGTTATTGCCAACCTATTCCAGAGCTAAAGAATAGCTACCGACCTGTTTTCAAGCCAGTTTTCAACCGGAATCCAAAAATCTTACTGCCAAAGATACTGCAGAACCAATCCGAAGCCTTGTAAAGACCAGTGAAGCCTTAGAAAACCTGCACTGCCTCCAGTCTCTCCTCTGCATACCAAAAGCTTCATTTTCCCCAGCTATTCCTGAAAAATACTAAGGTTTGTACTTACAACAAGAAATTAAAAAGTGATTGAATCAATTTAGAAGCCTTTGCAGACCAAAATAAAGCCCCTGTTGCTTCCCAAATCCTATTTTTGCAGACCCTAGGCATATTTTCATAGAATTCCCAAGTCCTGAGCCTATTTTTGATCACAAAGAGTAAATTTGATCAATTAAAGCATTATAGACCAGAGGAAAAGCCCCTGTTCTATCTCAAACCCTTCTGCACACTGTAAATAATCTTTCACCATATTTTAAAGAGGCCGGAGCTTATTTCTTGAATCAGAGAGTAATCAATTGAATAAATTAACAAAATATGGCTTCTCAAAGCATTGCATCAGTTAATCCCCTACAACCTCCAGTTGTGGATGTAGAACACACTCCCTTAGCAGACAAAGACTATAAAATTAGTGACCCTGTCACTAAGTTTAACCTTCTTGAGCTATGACAAATCAATTGACCAAGCTGATGAGGTTTTCATTTGGGAGTCTAACTTGCCCAAGTATGTTGTCCCACAGACCTTCCAGTGTCCAGAGGTGATTAGAATTTTCCAAACATGTTATTTCTCTGATCAACGAGCCATTATAACCCCTGGAAAATAAATCTTATTCATTATCACACATGAATCAATAAATCAAATGTTGCAGATTCAACTAGCCCAGATGAAACCCCTTTGTCTATTGAGACCCTTAATCAGTTGTATCTGAATTTGGACTTCCCCAAGAGGTTCCATATATTTCAGACCTTCATTCCCTCATCAGTAGAGACTCCAAAAACTAATCCTCCTTATCCAACAACTATATTTTCTGAGAGAACCAAACATATTATTAGCATGCTGTATTTTATTCTGGGTTATTTCACTGATGAGCATGTTGATGCCTTAGTCGTAGGTTTCATGTCTATTTTTACCCTTGGTCAACCTCCTGCTACCATATTCAATTTTTCCCAATACCTTGCTGATACAATTCATGAACAGTTGGTCAAATTACTTGAAGAAGGTGTCTTCAAGTATTCCTCAGTTTTATTCCACATGTTTTTGTACTTTCAACCTGAAATATTTGCCATCAACTTTCAGAAATTGGATGTTGAAGGTAATCCACAGTCAATATATTTTGGACTCCATTAATCAGGAAAGACTCCACACAATCCACATACATAGACTTCATTGACTCCTTTATCCATCCAATTGTCAACATGCTGAACAACAACATTCAACCAAGAGTCAGTGATGATATAAAAAAGGTCCTGCAATGATCAGAGCATAGTAGGACAAGATATTGGTACCTCTATCAGAATCAAACAGAGATTAGGGTATATGGATCTAATCTTTTTCCATATAAGCTGCCCAAATACCTCCTAATGTGGTTATTTTCCCTTGAATATATAAGGAAGATCCTTAATTCTGATGCAATAAATTTCTTGGCAGCAAAAAAGAAGACACAGTTTAAGATAAAGAATAAGGTTGGTCCTTTTATTTGAAACAGTAGAGATGCAGGTCCACAAGCAGAAAAATATTTGCAGGAATTTAAGTTCAGTCAGAGTTTCCAGTGGTATTATGATCCTTTAGGAGTAATGAGAAAGTTAAGAGTCAAATGTAAATTAACTCCTTATGTACATGAATCCAAACCGGACATTGAGAAGTACTCCAATCAGTCTGAATGGTTGGAGAAATCTTTGAAATAGGCATAGAAGAAAGGTGATACTAGTTCCATATTGCAGACTCCAGCCCCACAGGATAGGAACTCCAAGAGAGAAAGAGAAGAAGGATCATACTCAACATAGACTACCATTGAAAAAAAAATTAAACTGATGTACATGAATAAGCCAAAATTAAATCCTGTAAATGAAGAAGTGGAAACTATTGAAGTGATTGACATAGATACAGTGGTAAAGGATAATGCACCTCCTGCAGTTTCTGAAGAAACTCACCAAAATTCAACATCTAACACTCATATGATTCAGAAACAACATAGTGTTGAAGTGTATTCATCTAGCAAACCAATAGAAAAAAATCAATATATAATGTATAATTATAAAGAAATCAAGCTAAGAAATGAAGCCTTAAAGGCTGATACATATACCCAATACTGGAAGCAGTCACATAGTGTGCTAAGTAGATTGCTTTCTGCATTTGACTACAAGACTAGGAAGATGCAGATGACCTTCCTGTAGCCCACAGTAAAGCATCCCAAATCATCAACAGATTATAAAAATACATCCCATGAAGTTCAATAAAAATATCTTCATCCAATTGACCAAATAGAATTTCACAAGAAAGCTGGTGAAATGCTATATTCTACCATGACAAATAAAGCCATGAGTGTACAAAAGCTACAAAACACTCTTGAAAATATCAGAGGTCAGCTAAAGTTAGAAAATGCATTCTCATAGGCTAAGGATAACAGAAATAAATCTCTGGAAGATTTGATTATTGAAGTAGGATATGATCCAACAAATGTCAAAGTTGCAGATGAAATCATAAAGAAAAAGAATGCAGACATTGCTACACTAAAGAAGCAACTAAAACTGCCTCCTACTGAACATCCATAGGAAAAGGAAGTGTTAGAAAATGAAGGACAAAAATATGAGATGATGAACCTCATTCTTCAGTTAACTGCCCATCTAAAAGAAATGGAAAATGAGATGGACATGTTAGTGCAAGAGAAAAAGGCCAGATCAGAAGAACTCCCTGTCACTGTTATTCCTGTAGTCACTATAATTTTTCCTTCCACCTTAGCAGATTCATTGGCCCCTTCAGTTCCAATAGCTACAACATTTCCTATTACATCAACAACCACTTCAGCTACATAGTCATCTTCAACAGCAACACAATTGTTGGACTATGTAAATCACTGTTAAATGACTAAACAACACACATTTAATTATCAATCGAGGGACGTCTGTTTATTCCAATGACATTTGTACTGTCTCTGCTGATACACCAACTTGAAGAAGTTCCAAAGTAAAGAAATTGTTGCTGAAGTAAATGCTGGAAATAAATCACTCATGCAGAAGTAAAAGGCTCTATAAGATTGGAATCACACTTCAATTAATCTAACTGGAGCGCCACAAAATAAGTACCAAACTGGTGTTTCTAATATCATATGTGTAACAACATATAAAATTTTGAAATCAAAGCGGATATATTCTCAGCTGAACAACAACAACACTCTATTGATACATAAACTGAAATACAATTACATACACACAACTACTTTAATCACTGCAATCTCTGCTAATAAGGAGGGCCCTTCCTTCCTAGCAGGCTTAGGTAGAGCAAGAACTTAACAGAAACTAAATAGAATAACGCATGTAAAAACAATAATATAATAATCTGCATTAATATGAACACAATTACAGAGCCAAAATAATGTTGTTCTCCGCTAACCCTTCGACCTCTAGGGTCGAGAACTATATAGTGGTTACATCAGAAAATTAAGGGGTAGATCAGTCATGAGAATCTTATGATTCTCATGCTGATTGAAATAGAACACATATAGTTATAACTGCTTCCTAATAAAGTTTTGACTAGAAAATAAAATATTACAATAAAAAACGCCCTTAGGCTGTTATCCCAAAAATAAAATGCTAAATAACTTCTACAACTATCATAATAGAAACACAACTGTAGTGTAAAAGGCAGAGGACAGATCAGAAACAAGTGTTGACAGAATCAGTCAATGGTACAACGATATCAACAGTTTGTCAACGAGTCTTTACAGCAGAATGTAACAACAGTTTGCTGGTGGGTTTGTAACAACAAGGTGTAAATTGCTTTGCTGTAACAACACCCTCTTAACTTATTCTGTGAACTTCTTGCTCGGGATATTTGGTGCTATAAATGACATCTGAAAAGACAACACAAAGACCATCTATCTTCTCCAAACATTCACCATCAATTAGTCATAAAAACGTACAGTATATCATAATAATTGGTGAGTTGGAAAATTAATGAAAACAAGGTGAAACAACACAAGTTAGGGTAGAAAGGTAGGAGAAAGAGGTAAAGATACTCCCATTGGCTATGGTTATGAGGCAAAATAAGGAAGACAAGTGTAGGAAAAATGTACAAAACTGGCACCCAATATCTCCCCCCAATTTAAATGCTTGCATGTCCTCATGCAAACTCATCTCTCATGGGAATATATTCGGTGCAGGTTGGTGAGATCATAGGCACCAGCTGTATCTTCGTTTGCAGACCTGTATCCCTAATTGGCCATCAAATGCCGTACCCAGGATTCTGACTCATACTTACTCAATTCATAATTGATCTGGTAATCCTAAATTGGTAACCAGATCAAAGTAAACTTGAATTTCAATCCCACCCACAAAGCACCAAGGGATTGTACAATCTGTGCATAGGCTGGTACATGTCACAACAACCACCATGAAATTATGGAATGAGAATGGATCCCCCTTCAATAACTCAACACTGCTGGCTTCCGTGTGTTTCAAGCCCCCTGTCAAAGCTTGGCTCTTCATCATTGAGAACCGATTGAGGCAGAATTTCACAATTCTTCTTCTATAAGTGGCAGCTGTTTCTTTAATCCCAGGGGTACTCAGCATTCTCCTGAATTCTTGTCTCAACTCGGCAGCCTGTCCTAGTTCTGCCCGTACCCAAAATGTTGTCTTCTCCTCATTAGTCTCCATAGATTTAATGTCCAGGTGCCATTCAATTTGATTCTTCATGAAGGACACAAAAGCTCTCAATTGAAGATCTCCCATATAGGAGAATACTGTCACAACCATCTGCATACTCACATGTTCACAAATAATATTGTGTAGGAATGACTAACACATCAAGCTTTGCTCATCAAAATCGGAGGCACGGAAAGCATCTAGAAATGTATGAGTGGAAGAACATAAATAAGGTTTGTCCTCCATAATGGATTTCAATTGAAACAAAAAGTAACATTCCCATAGAAAAATAGGATAGGATGGAGAAGGCCGCCTACAACCCAGCAAGTTGAGGGCGAGGTCATGAAGTTTTTTCTTGTCTATGGTGAGGTCCTGAACCTGTTGCTGTAACAACAACAACTGTTCTTCCTGTTTCTTCAGAGCTTCCTTCTTCTTGTAATCCTCCCATCCTTTCTTAAATTATGCTTTCATCTATCTTTCATGTTAAGTATCTATTTCTTTTTGATGTTCCTTTAGCAAAATCGTCCCCTCCCGAAGGGAGATTGCTTCCTGTTTCCACTTTTGTAACTCAGAAATTAGCAATATTTTCTCAGAACTCCATCCTGAAATGGGACTCGACATTCTCCTACATTCAAAATCTTCATCAACAATGGGTGTACCAGCCTTTGCTCCATGGGGTTGTTCCACCTCTGCTACTGGTTCTTGTGTAACAACAGCCTCCTCGGTGGGTTCTTGTGTGTCAGCCCCTTTGTTTCCACCTAGAGTAGCCTCTGTGTTCATTGCTGTTTTTTCTACAATAGGAGTGGCCTCCACAAGTTCTTGTGGGTTGGCTTCTAGGTCAATTATTACAGGAGGCTCTGCTTTAGCTGTTGATTCTTTTGTAACAACAATATCATCAACAGGTTCTTGTGTAACAGCCTCCTGTTGTTCTGTTTCTATTTCCATTGGGCTGATATTTTCTCTACGGGACTTATATCCCACTGTTGTTAAGTATTGAAAACATGTCATGCATATAGACACCGGGATTTCCTTCCCCTAAGATAATTTCCGCTTCAATTCCTCGTTTTCCTTTATTATATTTTCAATTTCTAAAAACAAGGCATTGGTTTCATCCTTACCTGATGAGGAGGGTTTCCTTTATTCTTCTAAAACTTCTACTTCTGTGTGCATTTCGGCCGTAGGCAAAGGTTATTTAGGTATGCTGAATTTCACTCTTTATTTTGGTCTTCTATCCCCAATTGGTTAATCAATAGGCTTTTTCCCAATCCTAACTCCAACAGGCCGAGTCTGGGTTTCCACCTTTGCCTGAATTTCTCCTGAAGACATGGTCTGTTTCCCCCAGATTTTCCTCGACCTCTTTCACTTGAATTTTTCCCAAGTTTTTCCTTGCTAACCTAGGGCATCCAACAAGATTAGCTTAATGAGTCTATGATTAGTCACACATGCCTCCGGGTGTGCTGCTGTTTTCACTGTTGCCACCATATGCTTGATGTTCCCTAAAAAATAAAATGGAAGATTAATTCTTTGCTAGTGTTGAAGGTGATTAAGCAGAGGAAAGTGATAGTTGAACACTATCGTGGATCTTCCCTCACAAGTGATATATTTAATTAAGCCCAGGGTAATATCTTCCCAAGGATGAGGAAGTGACAATCTGTCAATTCCTCTCCCTTTCTTCTCTAGTTTTTCTTCCCCTGCTAGGAAGTCTTCTTTCAAGGAGGGTTCATTGATTTTTTTGTTAAACCACCTTCGCCCCTCTACTGGTAATGAAGTTACCCAGGCAATTACCTCTTCGGTCACCTCCAATTTCATGCCCCTTACTCGGGTTTGATTATTGTTCAAGTTTTGAGAAAATTTAATTGCCACCTCCTCGTATGAGCCTTCAAGCTTCTGGAAAAACTCAACCTATCCAACATCTCTGAATATATGGTAGGCTTCTGGACAATTTTGTAAGGCATCCATACAATTCGGCTCATGCCTGGCTGCTGCTCCACCCATCTCTGCTGTTTGTTTCTAAATTTTCTTCTTGTTGTTCAGCTGCACTGTAATATCACTGAGTTTCTAAATTCACTTCTTTGCTGTTCAACCCCATTGTAACATCACTGTGTCTTTGAGTTAGCTGCTTCTCGATGTATCTGCTTATCCCAATCGACGATTTTACAATGAGAATGCAAGATTTCAGTCGAGGAGGTTGATGAGAGGTGACGACTTTTATGGATTTACCGAATCATACCTCACACTAATATTCATAAATGACTCATTATGGAAAGTAATGGGATTTCGTACACACACTCTTTTCCAACTAGATTCAGTCATCATTAGCGATTCTGTTATTGATTAGGTGCATGTGGATTTAATAGTTATTTATGATTACGACCGTCACAAGAGTATCATTACTTTTCCAATTAATCACCGAATCATCAATGACAATGTTTACCCTTTTAATGACATATCTGGGGTGACGTGGAGGAAGAATTTGAATTGGCAGCATCCTGCGTGTAATGCTCGTGTTATTTGCATTTGGCTGACATAGCTATTGTTTCTTATGGAATGAATCATAAAAAAACAGTATTCGTGGCTGTCGGCTGTTACAGTGTAACAGCCAAGACAACCGTTAGATTATTTTAAAAAAGAACATAATAATCAAACGAAATTGGTACATAAAAGGAAATTACATGAATACCATCATCCTATAAAATAGATCAGAAAGGGAAGATGATGTTTCAGGAAGAAAAACATGGGTGTAACAGCCTCCACAAGAGTGGTTTTCATCTGTTACTGATTGTCTGACTGCGCCCCGGAAAGGGGTTTTCACAGCTACATTTATTTTTGTTTTTGTTTTTATTTTGTTATTTATTTTTATTTTTATTTTATTTTATTTTTAAAACAGGTGTAATAGTTACCACAAAGGTGGTTTTCAACTGCTGCACTTATTGGAATTTCAGTTTTTAAGGCTGCACAGGAGAATGTTTCCTTGTTGTCATAACATGAAGATCAGAGTCCGCGACAATGTTGACAAATGATTCCTTCGAAGTGGGTTGATGATATCACCTTAGACGGTGCCCATTAACCAGTAACAACATATTAGCACTGTCAATGGTGATCAATTGTACTTTCCCATTGTCAAAGACCATATCCACTTCGTAAGGACCTAGCCATCTGGTGTAGAGCTTGCCTTTGAAATCTTTAAACCTTGAATCGTACAAAAGAGTCCAATCTCCTTTCTGGAAAAATTTCTTCTTAATAAACCCATCATGCCATTTGGCTCTTTGCTGCTGAATGATCGCTATCTGTTGAATGGCAGCCAACCATTTCTCTTCCAACTCGTTGAGCTGGTTCAGTCTTTGAGTTTGTGCTGTACTCAAATCCAGATTGACCTGCAAGGTTGTTCTTAATGTCTTTATTTCAAATTCTATGGGGAATAAGGGATTCTTACCATACACCAGTTCATATGGTGAGAAGCTTGTAGTATTTATCCATGTTGTCCTATAAGTCCACAGTACCTCTGGAAGTTTCTCGGCTCAGTTTCTTCAGTGGCTGGCTACTGTCTTTGTTAAGATTCCCTCAATGACTTTATTGGTGCTTTCTACTTGACCATTTGCTTGTGGATGATATGGTGTAGTGATTCTGTGATGAATTCTATATTTTTCAACCAACTTCTTGATCAAATGAGATGTGAACTGAGGTCCCCCATCTGTCATTATCTCTCTGGGTATCCCGAAGCGAACAAAAATATCTTGAAACAAGAAGTTTGAAACATCCTTCTCTGTTGCTCTAGTTAGTGCCTTTACTTCGACCCATTTTGTGAAATAATTGGTGCAGACCAATATGTATACTTTTTTCTGTGATGAAGGATTAATTGGCCCCACAAATTATAGGGCCCATTTCTCAAATGGTTCTATTACTATATGAGGCTGTAACAACATCTCATATGATTTCAGAGGCTGTCCCATCCTTTGGCAGCTATCACATCCTTTCACAAACTTCTTGGCATCCTAGAATATGGTTGGCTAGTAGTACCCTGTTGAGAGTACTTTATGTCCTGTCCTCTTGTCAGCGAAGTGTCCTCCACAAGGTTTCTCATGAAAAACCTTCAAGATCTCAAATACCTCATCTTCTCTAACACATCACCTAATCTGAAAATCTAGCCCAGTGTGATAGAGATTTCCTTCTATCCAGGAGTAGGTAGCACTCTATTGTATAATCCTCCTTCTTTCTTTGGAAGATAATTGGTATGGGAATTTTCTTGCAGCAAGGTAATTGGCTATATCTGCATACCATGGTGAGTGAGTAGAGATGGAAAAAAGATACTCATCTGGAAAAGAATCCTCAGTGGCAGTGCAGTCATCACTTATAGTTAATCTAGAAAGGAAATCAACAACTACATTCTCTTTTCCGGGTTTATCTAAAATAGAAATATCAAATTCTTGTAACAACAATAACCATCGTGTAAATCTACCATTAGTAACCGGCTTGTTCATTAAAAATCGAATTGTATCATGGTTAGTGTGTACAAATACTTGATACCCAGTGATGTAGTGCCGAAATTTGTTGATAGCATGCACTACTACCAGGAATTCCTTCTCGGTAACAGTGTAGTTGAGTTCTTCTGGAGTCAAGTTCTTGCTAATGTAATAAATGGCATAAGGTTTATTCTCCTCCAGCTGCCCCAAAACAACACCCACAACCATGTCAGATGCATCTGTAGCAATATGAAACGACAATTCCTAGTTTGGTCCTCATAAAATAGGTGCTGCTGTTACAAATTTATTTAATTTTAAAAAGGCCTGCTCACACTTCCCAGTCCACACAAATTCCACATCTTTCATAAGTAATGAAAATAGAGGAGATGCAATGTTTGAAAAATTCTCTATAAATCTCCTATAGTATCCTGCATGTCCTAGAAAACTACTTACCTCCTTCGGAGTCTTAGGGGTCGGGATTTTCGAGATTACCTCAATTTTTGCAGGATCTACCTTGATTCCATCTGCTGAAATGAAATGTCCTAGCACAATTCCCTCAGTCATCATCATGTGGCATTTCTCCGTGCTCAGAGCAACATTAGTTTGTTCACAACGTTCCAACACTTTTTCCAAGTTAGCTAATGTTGTCTCAAAGGCATCCCCGTAGGGTGTAAAATCATCCATAAATATTTCAAGATAGTCATTCAAAATATTAGAAAAAATACCCAATATTTCCCTTTGAAAGGTTGCTGGGGCATTATAGAGGCCAAAGGGAAGGACTCTGTATGAAAAATTACCCCATGGACAAGTAAAGGTTGTCTTGTCTTGGTCTTCTGGGGCAATCTGTATTTGATTATAGCCACTAAACCCATCTAGAAATGAAAATAATTTTTTTCCAGAAAGAGTGTCCAAGACCTGATCAATGAATGGTAAAGGAAAATGGTCCTTTTGAGTGGCCTTGTTAAGTTCTCTATAGTCAACACAGACTCTCCATTTTCCATTCTTCTTCGGAACTATGACAAGCAAAGATACCCATTGACTGTCGGAAATGGGGTAGATGAAATTAGCATTAAGGAGTTTCTGCAATTCTTCTTTCACTATCTCCTTAAGTGCGGGATTCATTCGACGCTGAGGTTGTCTAACTGGTTTGCAATCCTCTTTAAGGTAAATGCAGTGAGTGCATAGGCCAGGATGGATTCCTTTCATAACAGTATAGTCCCATGCAAATGCCTTTTTGTATTTCTGTAACAACTGTATCAACAATATGTTTTGTTCAGCAGTCAGGTTAGGATTGATGTTTAAACATTTTCCAGGTTCGATTTCAATGAGATTATTGATAGTAAGTGGAGTTTTTTTCAAATGTTCAATAATTGCATCATATTCCTCACCTTATTCTCCCAAATATCTAATGGAGGCAACAAGGAGTGAATTACTAATAAAATCATGGATGATATCGTCCTCTGTTTCATCCTTAAAGTATTGTGCTTTTCCAAGCATGAAAAGAGGTAGGGAAAGATCAGATTTAGGTGCAAATTCATCCCACCATTGACTACTCGAATCCATATGAGGTTTTTTTGGGGGATAAAGGTTCAGGTTCTGAGTGGCCTGTCCATCTGAGATCACCATAGATACGAACCTACATCTGATATATGTGTCTGCAGTGGCTAGCCACGGTCTTCCCAAGATTAAAGGATGACCCCCCAGGTTGGATTTGGTTTGTAGAATGAGAAAGTCAGCCGGATAGTTCCAGGAAGCCACAATGATAACCACATCTTCGATCACTCCCTCGGGTTTGACACGGGACCTATCTGCTAATTCAAGCACTGTAGGTGTAGGTATAAGTCCATGGAGTCCCATAGATATTAAGAGTTCTTTAATCATAACATTAATAGTTGCCCCTAGATCAATCAAAGTATTGGTTATGGGATGTTTGTCAATATTAACAGTCACTGCAAGGTTCCTTGGGTCATTATATTTAGTCAACAAAGGCTGATCAATCATAAGATCAGACAATTTTCCCATGACATGGATAGTAGAAGGGTCTTTAAGTTTCCTTCCAAGTCTTTTGATGCAAATATCCCTTACTATTTTAGCGTAGATAGGGAATTCTTTAAGGGCTTGTAATAACAGAATCTGTATATTCAAATTTTGCAGCTCCTTGAGAAATTCATATTTAGGTTGCGAGACCAGCCCTGTTTCAGTTAATCGTTGAGGGTATGGGGGGTTCTGAATACTAACAGCTGAGTCAGCTATCACAAATGTATCAGCCTTACTCCAATTGGATGCTGTAAGAACAACAAACCCTCCCGAGCTGGCTGTTACATATGTAACAACAGGTGCTGTATCAGCTGTTACATGTGTAACAATTGCCTCAGAAGCATCCGCATCCTTCCTGGGTGATTCAATTTGTTCGGTAATAATGGGGGTATGTTCAGATCTGATTATTTTCCTTGCTCGAAGCCGAACCTCATTAAGTCTGATAGGAGTATTAAGATAAGTCTGGAGGGTAACCGAAGCATCCATGCTTTGGGCCACCTTATTATTTGGATTGGAGTTAGGTTTCACAGGTAATTGGGGTTGGAAAAAAGGCATAGGATTTTGAATAGAAGGAAGTTGTAACTCCTGCTATTGCATTGGTATTGGAGGGGTTACTGGACCTTGGCCATTGCTTCTCCAGTTCTGACCCAAGGATTGGGTTGTGA
Source organism: Pinus albicaulis (assembly GCA_034641835.2). Lineage (NCBI taxonomy): Eukaryota > Viridiplantae > Streptophyta > Pinopsida > Pinales > Pinaceae > Pinus > Pinus albicaulis. The sequence goes on along the minus strand of CM076571.1, from coordinate 917,049,989 downwards.
TGGAGGGTATTGCATTAGTGGAGGAGATGGCCACTGGTTCCATGGTGATGAAAATTGTGTTGAGGAAGGAGTAGGATACTGCCATGGGTATTGATGACTATTATAAACATTATTCCAAGGATAAAAAAAGGAAAAATCTGAAGGCATACCTGTAGGTCACAACTTCCATGGTCTCTTTGATCCGATGAAATAAGAATATTGAACATCCTTGCTTGATTCTTGAAGTACTGCCTTCAGTCTCGACAACTTAAGACACTGATTCGTAGAGTGCGCCAACTCACATATGTTTCATAGGCTGACACTATTTAGTCCACATTCTCTTTCCAAATTTTTATTTTTGCATCGGGGACAGAATATTGCTATGGCTGCTTTAGCTTCTGCTTGTGCTTTCTTGACTTGTACCGTAGTGATATGGGCAGAGAGAGTGCTAAGGAGGTCACTTTTAAAATCCTCAAATAAGTTCCTGATCTATGCTCTGGTTACTCCTCCACTTGTGGATTTCTGTATCCGAAGTGAAGGATCCCGAACTGAAACTCTTCCCTTGACCGATCCTCTTGAGCTATGTAGGCAAAGCTTCATTATCTCATCAAATGTCTCTTGTGATATGTCTCCTTTTCCTATTATGTTCAGATGATCCAAACAATAATCTCTTAAACCTCTTAAGAATATTGGATTTAGAACTTCTGGATCTAAGTTACTGAACTTAGACCTCTGTAAATTATAGTGGAATCACTCCGGATAGTCTTCTAGGCTTTCCTCTTCCTTCTGTGCAATTCTGAAAATCTCGTCCTCCAAATCCCTGTTTCTGCAGTAGTCCTGATACTTAAAGAGGAAATCCTCTCTCATGTTATTCCAGGTTCGAATCGTGCCAACACCTAATCTCATGAACCATCTTAATGCTGCTCCTTTCAGAGTAGCAGGGAATAATTTCAGCTTCTGGGCATCTAAAGTGTAGTCATACCCTCTACATAACACATCGAATTCGAACAGAAAGGTATCAGGATCTTCAACAACCATCCCCTGAAAGGATGGTAGGGATGATAAAGGGATATTATTCATAGGAGCCTCATCCCGTGTTAATACTATTGGGAATTCAAAAGTAACAGAGCTGTCTTTCTTGACATTATCGTCCCCCATGGCTGATTCTTCCTAATGGGATGAAGTGGCCTCGGAGTGTACTGGAGATTGACAAATAGAAGGATCAGACTACTCCAGGATCAACTGTTTAATAGCACTACCAACTTCCAATTGATGATCAACTGACTATTGTTCCCCAGGTCCCTGATGATCCCCACTGGTCTCTCCGTGTCCTTTAATTCTAAGATCTTGATCAATAACTCTCCACTGCTGTTTTGAATCTAGAGTTTTAGTATTAGGAGTGGATATGATGTTCAAAGGATGGTGAGGTCCAGACACAAAAGACATCGATGGTCTGGGCCTTGATATGGTAGCTGCTTTCTGTGGTACTATCTTCCTATTATCTCTGTATGATGTGGAATGTTCCTTTTCTGCCCTTGAAATTAGATCTCCAAAGAATGTTTTCCTTCCCAGATCTGCACTTTTCTTTTCCTTGACGTGGTATAATGCTCACTATAGTGGGTGGCAAGGAGATTGGCGGGGGGGAGCGGGTAACACTAGATTTTGATGTTTGTCCTATGGCCCACAGATAAAGGCTATGTACTGTCTAATTCATCTCTCTGGTGCTTGGATGACCTAAGGCGGAGCCTGCCCAAGTTTGTTAGAGCGATGCACAGGTTCTTACCCCTCGTCTTACCGCCCAACGACTGTATAGCTGAAGGCACCCTAAAAGAATTCCCAAAATTCAACTCCTAAGTGTCCCAACAAGACATTTGTGAGCCTGCTCAAGTTTGTTAGAGTAATGCGCAGGTTCTTACCTCTCGTCTTATCGCCTGATAATTGTGTCACTGGAGACACTCTAAGAAAAAAAAAATGCTTAGAAATTCAACCTCCTAAGTGTCCCAACAAGACATTGGTGAGCCCGCTCAAGTTTTTTAGAGCTCTGCGTAGGTTCTTACCTCTCGTCTTACTGCCTGACAATTGTGTCATTGGAGACACTCTATGAAAACAAACGGAAATTGCACTTCTAAGAAACAACTCTGATTGATTGGATCGTCACTGCCACCCCCGACAACGGTGCTAAAATGTTGGACTATATAAATCACTGTTAAATGACTAAACAACACACATTTAATTATCAATCCAGGGATGTCTGTTTATTCCAATGACAGTTGCACTGTCTGTGCCGATACACCAACCAGAAGCAGTTCCAAAGAAAAGAAATCGTTGTTGAAGTAAATGCTGGAAATAAATCACTCATGCAGAAGTAAAAGGCTCTACAAGATTGGAAACACACTTGAATTAATCTATCTGGCGCGCCACACAACAAGTACCCAGCTGGTGTTTCTAATATCATATGTGTAACAACAGATAAAATATTGAAATCGAAGCAGATATATTCTCGGTTGAACAGCAGCAATAAAACTCTATTGATACATAAACTAAAATACAATTACATACACACAACTATGTTAATCACTGCAATCCCTGCTAAGAAGGAGGGCCCTTCCTCCCTAGCAGGGCGCAGGTAGAGGAAGAACTTAATAGAAACTAAATAGAATAACGCATGTAACAATAATAACAAAATAATATGTTTTAATAATAACCATTCAACCTCTAGGGTTGAGAACTATATAGTGGTTACATCAGAAAATTAAGGGATAGATCAATCATGAGAATCTTATGATTCTCATGCTGATCGAAATAGAACACATATAGTTATAACCACTTCCTAATAAAGTTCTGACTAGAAAATAAAAGATTACAATCAAAATTGCCCTTAGGTTGTTATCCCAAAAATACAATGCTAAAAAACTTCTACAACTATCGTAATAGAATCACAACTATAGTGTAACAGCTAGAGGACAGATCAACAACAAGTGTTGAAGGAATCAATCAACGATATAACTGTATCAATAGTTCATCAACGAGTCTGTAACAGCAGAATGTAACAACAGTTTGCCGGTGGGTATGTAACAGCAAGGTGTAACAGCATCGCTTTGCTGTAACAACACCATCTTAACTACTTCTGTGAACTTCATGCTTGGGATCTTTGGTGCTATAAATGGCATCTGAAAAGACAACACAAAGACCATCGATCTTCTCCAAACATTCACCATCAATTAGTCATAAAAAGGTACGATATATCATAATAATTGTTGAGTTGGCAAAGTAATAAAAACAAGGTGAAACAACACAAGTTAGGGTAGAAAGGTAGGAGAAAGAGGTAAAGATACTCCCATTGGCTATGGTTATGAGGCAAAATAAGGAAGACAAGCGTAGGAAAAATGTACAAAACTGGCACCCAACAACAGCCAGTGATGAAGCAGGCAAACTTGTTAAAGAAATGCATGAAATGTCCATTCAGACAAATGAAATCAACAAACTTAAAGAACAGTTGAAAAGTCTGGGTGATGAGAAGAAAATAGTCTAGATTATGCACAACAATGAAGTATAGAAGACAAACAGATTGACGAAGAAATTGAAGAATTTAGAGAAAGATTTAACACCCAAAGAACCAATGGAACAAGCCAAGCATCAATTATGGGCCAATATCATTGAATCTATCAATGATATTTGGCCATTGATTCAGGTCATTTATGAACAGAAAGATCTCATCAAATCAACAGGTGAAGCCATCCAAAAAATCAAAGAAGAATTGGGTAAGAAGCTAGAAGAGGCTAATGAAATCATAAAGTTTCTTTATTCCAAGAATAAAAAAGAATTAGAAGAAATTGAAATTAGTGACAGGACAAATACAATTCTTGAAGTTAGAAAGGTGATTTCTAAAAGAAACTTAATGGTTCAACTGGAAGAAAAATGTCCGAACATGGAGATTTCCATAGCTAGACTCATGATGAAGTTTGATATTTTGAGGCAAAAATGCTTTCCAAATCCTCTGGTTATTAATGACAGGTTGATGAAACTAGAAGAATTTGATAAGAAAATCATAGAAGTGGCAAAGGAGCAAGCTAACAATTCAACCATGCAGGGAATTCCAACAGGGAAAGTGCTCTACAAAAGTTTTGAAAATCTCTTTTACCTACAACATGAGGTAAAACATTTATTCATAATCAAGCCAAATTTTGCAAAGTATACAGAGGCTGATGAAATATTCAGAAGGATGGTAAAAATAAAATTACCAGAGGTAGAAAATTGGGAAAAGTTGACTGATTTATTGTGAAAGTAAAATAGTAAACAGGGCAGTCAAAGTTTAAAGTAAAAAACAGCAGTGACAGTCAAAGAGTATCAGAGTTAAAGTGTAACAGATGAAAGTCAGATGGTTAAAGTCAAAGCAGAATGAAAGATAAAGCCAACGTGAAGGAAACTCAACTGCCTAAAAGACAACTTTCGCTGAGCAACATTCAGAGACAAAATCATCAAAAGATAAAAGACATCAAACAACAAATTAAATAAAAGGAGGGCCAACTTGCATTAGTTATATAGCTGTTACTATCTTCTTGCATGAAGATATTTATTTTTCCTTGAATAATTCCTAAGTTTGTTTTAGGATATTTTGTAAGATTTTTTATATAAATACTTCACATTTGAAAGTATTGAGTGTGGATTGTGGATTGCTAAACATTTCTATAGATGTACTGATTTGAGCCAGAGGGTTCTTTGTACCATTTTCAAGTCATCAGACTAGATTGAGCAATAAAGAGATTATGTTACAGGATTCATGTGTTGGGCCACTTCAGTGAAGTACTCTCAATTGTTCTTTGTTTTTATATGAAGTTTTCACCTACTTGCATGTTTTCTAAATCTAAATGTATAATAGGGATATTATTTCTGAATATGTTTAAAAAAACTCTGTCTTGAATTGTTATGTCATTTTCATGTTTTCCACTGATATCCAGATTAGGGAATTCTTAATTTCTCCCTAGTTTAGTATTGTGGGGAGACCAAAGTACTACAAATTCTCCCTAGGGAAACCCAGCAAAACTCTAGTTCAAATCAGAAAAATTCAAGTCCTAAAATTGTTGACATTGCAGATACTGTTGTTCAAACATTAGCTAATTCTCAAAAATCTACTGCTACTAAAACAACAGCCTCTGCTAAAACAACATCTACTGCTGATAAAAAATTAGCTGATCCTAAAACAACTGTTGAAACTTCAAAAGCTTCCAAAACTACCACTGCTACTCAAATTTTCCCATAAAAGAAGATTGAAAATAGCAAAACAATGGAAACACAAACAGAAAAACCAACTATAGATAAAGAAGAGAAACACACTCAAACTGCAGTTAGTAAAGAAGAAATCATTCAGTTAGGAAAAACACAAGCACCATTTAACATCCAAATTGAAAATACCAATTTCTTTGACATAATTAGTAAAACATGATTTATACAAATCACAGATCACTGAAACATTGAACATCAATAAAGGAGAAGACTCTGTAAATTGAAATGATGATAAACCATAACTACTTTTTGGCCTAGAGGTAAATGGAAAACATCAATAAGGTGGCGTTCCTCCTTTCTACATTAGCTTGAGTATTCATGATCAAATTTTACACAATGCTATGCTAGATTCAGGAGGATCCCACAATTTAATGCCAAAAGCCATTATGGAAACTTTGAATTTAGATGTTACTAGACCATACAAAGATCTCTTCTCTTTTGACTCTAGCAAAGTGAAATGTCTTGGCTTAATAAAAGATTTATGTGCCACTTTAGTCCAATACCTAGGAAAAAGTATAGTCATGGATATTGTAGTAGCTGATATCCCTCTAAAGTATGGAATGCTATTATCTCACTCATGGGGAGAAAAACTATAGGGATCTCTACAATTAGACATGTCTAATGCCACTATTTCAGTATTTGGTCAACCCAAAAATCTTTACAGAGAAACTCTAATGAATTACATGGTCAGTAGTACAGAACAACCACAAAAATATCCCATTTACTCTGTACATTTTGATATGGATTCCTTCATTTTGTGTAATTTAGATTCTGGCATAGATAAAAAACACATCTTTAAAACAGAAAAATAAGGAAGTGGACAATGATAATATTTTTCATGAATCAATGTGGCACTTAGAATTTTATGGATTAGTGAACAAATTAGGTGTAATATAAGGAGTTTGGATTCATAACATGGAGAACAATAATTCAGAAGGTCATGCCTTTAAATTAAACTTTAAATGTACAAACAACATGGCAAAGTATGAAGCTTTAATCTTAGGACTGCAAATTGTTAGAAATATAGGAGGCAAAAGAGTTTCTATCATGGGAGACTCTGTATTAATTGTAAAACAAATTAGAGGAGAATATTCTGTGTGTAATCCTAGATTAAGCCAATACATAGAAACAATTTTAGATTTGATTAAAGAGTTGCTTGAAATTGACTTTTCTGTAATTCCCAAAAAACAGAACATACAGGCACATAGTCTGGCTACTTTTGCTAGCACCTACAATCTGCCTTTTCAGCCAAATCACCAATATACAACATAGGTAAGACACATGCCTACTATACTATACAACTTAAAATATTGGCAGATTTTTATACAAGATACTCAAATCTATCACTTTATGAATGCTGAGGGAGAATTTCAGAATTGTAACATAGATACAAATTGTACATTAGATGATAAAATAGACAGTGAGATAGATGTAAATAATTTAGATTTCACTGAACCCACTAAATTCACTCAAGTAGAAATATATAAATTAGAAAAAGTAGAAATAGAAGAATTACCAGATGATGATTCTGATGTTTTAAACCTTAAGAACAACTTTTTACCTAAGGGATTAGCTCCATTAGAAGATCTTTTTGATTCAAATGATGTTGCAAGAAAACAAAAAATGGAGCCATTTAGATCAGACATAGAAGAATGCAATATAGGAACAAAACAAAGGCCTAAGCTCATCAAACTTTCCAAATCATTACCTCAAGATGAAAAACTAAAATACATAGCTCTGTTTAATGAATTTTAGGATGTATTTTCATGGAGTTATGAAGACCTAAAATCTTATGACACTAGCATAATACAACACAAAATACTTATCAAATAAGATCAGAAACCATTCAAACAAAAGCTTAGAAGAATCAATCCAGTTCTTATGCCTTTAATTTAAAAAGAGGTAAAGAGGATATATGAATCATAGATCATTGCACCTATCAGATATTCTAATTGGGTTTCAAACTTAGTTCCTACTAGGAAGAAAACAAGGGAAATCAGACTTTGTGTTGATTTTCGGAATTTAAACAAAGTGTCCCTAAAAGATAACTACCCTCTCCTCAAGATGGATCATATTTTAAAGAGGGTGGTTGGTTCATCCAGGATTTCATTGCCTGATGGATTCTATGGATATAATCATATCTTAGTTCAGCCAGAAGACCAACCAAAGACAACATTTACTACTCCATGGGGTACTTTCATGTATTTGAAAATGCCTTTTGGATTAATGAATGCAAGAGCTACTTTCCAAAGAGCTATGGACATAGCTTTTGCCAAAGAAATTCATGATTTTCTTGTAATTTATCTAGATGATATAACTGTATTTTCAAAAACTGACAATGAACATCTAGATCATCTGAGACAAGTGTTTATTAAATGCAGAAAATTTGGTATTTCTTTGAATCCCAAAAAGTCTCTCTTTGGACTTGAAGAAGGTAAACTACTAGGACATATAATATCAAAAGAGGGAATTAGGATAGACCTAGCTAGAATAGAGGCCATTTTGAACATAATTCATCCTAGAAATATTAAGGAATTGCAGGCTTTCTTAGGCAAGATCAATTTTCTCAAAAGATTCATTTCAAATTTAGCAGAAATAATTAGAGAACTGAATAACATGTTGAAAAAAGACTCAACACTTAAATGGACAATAGAGGCCAAACAATCCTTTGAATCAATCAAACAAGCCCTTACAAGAACACCAGTCCTAATAAGTTCTGATTTCAAAAAGATTTTATTATTTTTTCTTTTGCTTCAGAACATACTATTGCTGTAGTCTTACTACAGATGAATGATCATGGTTATGAACATGCCATTTATTTTTTCAGCAAATCACTAAGAGATGCCACACTAAAGTATAACATAATGGAAAAGTAGGGACTGGCTTTAGTGAAGGCTATCAAAGACTTTAGAGTGTACATCTTATATTCACACATCATTACATATGTCCCAAATTTAGTAGTAAAGGACATTATGAATCAGAATGGGCTTTATGGTAAGAGAGGCAAATGGATTGCCACTATTTTGGATTATGACATTGAAATTAAGCCCACCAAACTTATTAAAGGCCAAGGTTTAGCCAAAATCATGGCTGAATCAAACTGTTAGGCTTTAGATATAAATTTTATTGCTTAATTAGATGACCAGGAAGAGATGAAGACTCCACAAATCAGTGAAGCTTTCCTAGATTCACCTTGGTATGCATATATCATATTTGTATTACTAAATTTACAAGCTCCTCCTGGATTTTCTAGAACTAAAGCTATATTTTTAAAGTTAAAAGCAATGAAATTTTGGAAAGATCATGGTGGAATTTTATTGAATTGTTTACTTAAAGATGAAGCTGATAAAGTTATGGAAGAGTTTCATGCAGGTGACTGTGGAGGACACCTTTACTGGAAATCAACTGTAGATAAAATCTTGAGGGCAGGTTTTTACTGGCCCACTCTCTTTGCAGATTTAAGAAAGTATGTGACCTCCTATCACAAGTGCTAGATATTTGAAGGGAAGAAAAATTTATTACCTTTACCCCTTAAACCCATCTCCACATAAATTCCTTGTAAGCAATGGGGTTTAGACTTCATTGGTGAAATTCACCCACCCTCCTTAGCCCAACAAAAATGGATGTTGACAGCCACAGACTATTTCACCAAGTGGATAGAAGTCATTCCTTCTAAAGCCATTGATTCTGTCATAATATCATTTCTTGAAAACAATATACTGTTTAGATTTGGATGCCTTCAAAAGCTCATTAATGATAATGCAACTGCTTTCAAGTCTAAGAAAATGATTGACTTCTGTAACAAACACCACATTAGCCTTGGCCATTCCACTGCCTATTACCCTCAAGGTAATGGTCTTGCAGATTCCTCAAATAAAAGCCTTGTTAATATCATCAAGAAATTGTTAGAAGACAACAAAAAGACCTGGAAAAAAAGGTTAGTTAATGCCTTGTGGGAAGACAGACTCATCACAAAAAGGTCCATTGGTACATCCCCTTATCAACTATTATATGGGACAGATGCTGTTTTTCCATCCTCTTTAGGAGTTCCAGTGATGAAGATGATCCAAGAACTACAAGTAGAAACCAATGATATCCAGAGAAGGATAAACCAGACCATACACTTCTAGCAAACCAGGGAAGAAGTCTATGTCAAATCACAAGTTGTCCAAGATAATATTAAAAAGATATTTTACAAGAAGACTAAGGAAGATGACTTTTACATAGGTGATAAAGTTCTTAAATGGGATTATAGAAGAGAAGAAAAAGGTAAACATGGTAAATTTGATTTCATATGGAAAGGTCCCTATATCATTTATGGTTAAAGAGGTGACAATGCATTATTTTTGAAGTAGTTAGATGGATCAGATCTGTCAGGTGGACCTATCAATGGTAGGATGCTGAAGCATTATTATTCCCCAGATTAACAGTAGTTCACTTTGTTTACTTTGCTCATTGTACATAACATTGCAAAGCATAGATTGGATTGGATGTTTCTCTTGCAAAGTTGAAGCTCGGAGAGAAGGCCCTAAGCTTTGAAAGACAAAATATCATAAGTATGAATAAATCAGAGCTAAGAAAATAGTTCCAAGGCAAGCACAATCAAAGTTGCAAAGGCTATTGATCTTAAAGTTCTTGACATTTCACTAGGAAATGCCATCCCCATGTGGAGCCACTGTTAGGGTCTTATAATAATAATAATCATAATTTTTAATTGACTATGATTAGTCTTGTAATATGTGCATACTTTGCTTTTTGCAAATTGTTTTCCCATATTTAAAAAATGTAAAGAGGGTAAAAGTTATAAAAGAAAAATCAAAAGACTGAAAGAAAAAGATAAAAAAGAATAAAAAAAATGAACCCCAACAAAAAAGAGATAAAAATAGATTATGAAAGTGATGCAAATTCAAATACCACTACTTTTTAATTTACTTTGCAAAATAATATTGTGTGTAGCTTGTCAAAAAATGCCACAATCCATGTAGGTCAAACTGCTTAATCTTGATCTTTCATGCTGATAGATAGAGAATAAAGATCTAACCAAACCATTTAATCTTGGAAGATCAGTAGTTAGGTAGAGAATAATAAATGAGCTCAATAATTTAATCTGAGCCATTGGAAGTAATAAGGTTAGAATTAGATAGTTTGCTGTTAAAAGAAATATAAAAAAGGGTCTGCAAGCTCAAATGCACCCAAATGAATAAAAAAATGTTAGGGTAGATGATGGGTAGGAAGCAACAGTTTTCATAAGGCATGGATAACAGAAATTGATCAATTCATGCTTACTAATTTCCCTCTAAATTCATGTTCCCTTGTAAAAATACCCCTTCCCATTCATTTTACCTTTTCCCATTACATCACTCATTTTTCTTTACAAAAATCCCTTTTCCTTAGTTAAAAAACATATTTCCCCTTTGGAAAAGTAAAACCCCTTTATTAACTACCATTTTCATTCAAAATACCCCAAAAACCCATTTATCCTAAGTATTTGTTTTAAATAATGTTAGGTCCCACTATGAAAATCCCACCCCGATGTTATTTACACTTGGTGTATTTTACATTCCGATTGATAATACATTCCCGCATCATACTTCATTTTAACCCCTTGTTTAACATTAATATATTAGCTCCCTTTATATACATTTATCCCATATTTGTATTAATTCCCCGCTTAAAAATATCTCCCCAACCCTTATGATTAATTTAATATATAGTTTTTTCCCTGTATATATATATTTCTGGGCCCACTTATTATAAACCTTGCCTATTATAAAGTCCCTACCCCTTCATATTTTATTATATCACATATATCCCACATTGACTTAAAACCTGGGCCCCACGCCTTTTGAAATCCCTGGCAGTTCCCTGCTATTTTCCCATACGTCCGATCTTAATTGATAAGATCCAATGGCCAATAAGCCTTATCGCATCCCTGATTGCTCAAACTTTAACCACCCCGAGGCCTTGCAAAATGAGCAGTTTTCGCACCCCGCTCCCCTACTACGTGGCATTATTTCATTGCATCGTATCCTCAGAAATAATACTGCCCAACCACTTTTGCTGATGTGAAAACTACCAAATGGTATTTCCGCCCGTTATCAAAACGATCACTCCCATTTTAATTGACCCCACACATTAATAATTAACCACTACTGGTTAAAAAACGCATAAGACCTCCCTTTTGAGACTTTTCCCCATTATTTCTGTTACACTTTTGCGCAAAGAGAGCTATTGCCGACCTATTACAGAGCTAAAGAATAGCTACCGACCTGTTTTCAAGCCATTTTTCAACCAGAATCGAAAAATCTTACTGCCAAAGATACTGCAGAACCAATCCGAAGCCTTATAAAGACCAGTGAGTCCTCTGAAAACCTACGTTTCCTCCAGAACCTCCTATGCATACCAAAATCTTCATTTTTTCCAGGTATTCCTGAAAAATACTAAGGCTTGTACTTACAGCAAGAAATTAAAAATTAATTGAATCAGTTTAGAAGCCTTTGCAGACCAAAAGAAAGCCCCTGTTGCTTCCCAAATCCTCTTTCTGCAGACCCTAGGCATCTTTTCACAAAATTCCCAAGTCTTGAGACTATTTTTGATCACAAAGAGTAAATTTGATCAATTAAAGCATTATAGACCAAAGGAAAAGCCTCTGTTTTATCTCAAACCCTTATGCACACGGTAAATAATCTTTCACAGTATTTTAAAGAGTCCAGAGCTTATTTCTTGAATCAGAGAGTAATCAATTGATTAAAATTAACAAAAATATGGCTTCTCAAAGCATTGTATCAGTTAATCCCCTACAACCTCCAGTTGGGGATGTAGAACACACTCCCTTAGCAGACAAATACTTTAAAATTAGTGACCCTGTCACTAAGTTTAACCTTCTTGAGCTCCACTGTTGGAGCCATGAAAAATCAATTGACCAAGCTGACGAGGTTTTCATTTGGGAGTCTAACTTGCCCAAGTATGTTGTCCCACAGACCTTCCAGTGTCCAGAGGTGATTATACTTTGCCAAAATTATTATTTCCCTAATCAAAGAGCCATATTAACCCCTGGAAAAGAAGTCTTATTCACTATCACACCTGAATCAATAAATCAAATGCTGCAGATTCAACCTAGGCAAGATGAAAGCCCCTTTTCTATTTAGACCCTTACTTAGTTGTATCTGAATCTGGACTTCCCCAAGAGGTTCCAGATATTTCATACATTCATTCCCTCATCAATAGAGACTCCCAAAACCAATCCTCCTTATCCAGCAGCTATATTTTCTGAGAGAACCAGGCATATTATTAGCATGTTGTCTTTTATTCGGGGTTATTTCACTGATGATAGTGTTGACGCTTCAGTATTAGGTTTTCTATCTATTTTCACCCCTGGTCAGCCTCTTGCTACCATATTAAATTTTTCCCAATACCTTGCTGATAAAATTCATGAATAGTTGGTCAAATTACCTGAAGGTGTCTTCAAGTATTCCTCAGTTTTATTCCACATTTTTTTGTACTTTCAACCTGAAATATTTTCCATAAAATTTCAGAAATTGGATGTTGAAGGTAATCCACAGTCAGTAATATTTTGGAATCCATTAATCAGGAAAGACTCCACACAGTCCACATACAAAGAGTTCATTGAATCCTTTATCCATCCAATTGTCAACATGCTGAACAACAACGTTCAACCAAGAGCCAACGATGATATAAAAAAGGTTGCAATTATCAGAGCATAGTAGGACAAGAGATTGGTACCTCTATTAGAATCACACAGAGATTAGGGTATATGGATCTAATATTTTTCCATATAAGCTGCCCAAATACCTCCCAATGAGGTTATTTTCCCTTGAATATATTAGGCAGATCCTTAATTCTGATGCAATAAATTTCTTGGCAGCCAAAAAGAAGACAAAATTTAAGATAAAGAATCAGGTAGGTCCTTTTATTTGCAACAGTAGAGATGCAGGTCCACAAGCATAAAAATATTTGCAAGAATTTAAGTTCAGTCAGAGTTTCCAGTGGTATTATGATCCTTTAGGAGTAATGAGAAAGTTAAGAGTCAAATGTAAATTAACTCCTTATGTACATGAATCCAAACCGGACATTGAGAAGTACTCCAATCAGTCTGAATGGTTGGAGAAATCTTTGAAATAGGCATAGAAGAAAGGTGATACTAGTTCCATATTGCAGACTCCAGCCCCACAGGATAGGAACTCCAAGAGAGAAAGAGAAGAAGGATCATACTCAACATAGACTACCATTGAAAAAAAATTTAAACTGATGTACATGAATAAGCCAAAATTAAATCCTGTAAATGAAGAAGTGGAAACTATTGAAGTGATTGACATAGATACAGTGGTAAAGGATAATGCACCTCCTGCAGTTTCTGAAGAAACTCACTAACCTTCAACATCTAACACTTAGATGATTCAGAAACAACATAGTGTTGAAGTGTCTTCATCCAGCAAACCAGCAGAGAAAGAGCAAGATATCATGTAGAAAAGAAATCAAGCTAAGAAATGAAGCCTTAAAGGCTGATACATATACCCAATACTGGAAGCAGTCACCTAGTCACCAAAGTAGATTGCTTTCTGCATTTGACTACAAGACTAGGAAGATGTAGATGATCTTCTTGCAGCCCATAGTAAAGCATCCCAAATCATCAAAAGATTATAAAAAGACATCCTATGAAGTTCAAGCAAAATATCTTCATCCAATTGACCAAATATAATTTCACAAGCAAGCTGGTGAAATGCTATATTCTACCATGACAAACAAAGCCATGAGTGTATAGAAGCTGCAAAACACTCTTGAAAATATTATAGGTCAACTAAAGTTAGAAAAGGCATCCTCACAGGCTAAGGATAACAGAATTAAATCTCTGGAAGATTTGATTATTGAAGTACGATATGATCCAACAAATGTCAAAGTTGTAGATGAACTCATAAAGAAAAATAATGCAAACATTGTTGCATTAAAGAAGCAACTAAAATTGCCTCCTATTGAACATCCACAGGCAAAGGAAGTGTTAGAAAATGACGGACAAAAATATGAGATGATGAACCTCATTCTTCAATTAATTTCCCAACTAAAATAAATGGAAAATGAGATGGACAAGTTAGTGCAGGAGAAAAAGGCTAGATCATAAGAAGTCCTTGTCACTGTTATTCCTGTAGTCACTACAACTTTTCCTTCCACCTTAGCAGAGTCATTGGCCCCTTCGGTTCCAATACCTACAACACTTCCTGTTACATCAACAACCACTTCAGCTACAGATTCATCTTCAACAACAACACAACCCAGTGATGAAGCAGACAAACTTGTTAAAGCAATGCAGGAAATGTCCATTCAGACAAATGAAATCAACAAACTTAAAGAATAGTTGAAAAGTTTAGGTGATGAGAAGAAACTAGTCCAGATTATGCACAACAATGAAGTACATAAGACAAAGAAATTGACAAAGAAATTGAAGAATTTAGAGAAATATTTAACATTGAAATAACTAATGGCACAAGCCAAGCAACAGTTATGGGCCAATATCATAGAATCTGTCAATTATATTTGGCCATCCATTCAAATCATTTATGAGCAGAAAGATCTCATCAAATCAGTAGGTGAAGCCATCCAAAAAATCAAAGAAGAACTGGGTAAGAAGCCAAAAGAGGCTAATGAAATCATAAAGTTTCTTAATTCCAAGAATAAACAAGAAATGGAAGAAATTGGAATTAGTGATAGGATAGATACAATTCTTGAAGTTAGAAAGGTGATTTCTAAAAGAAACTTAATGGTTCAGCTAGAAGAAAAATGTCAGAACATGGAGATTTCCATAACCAGATTTGTGATGAAGTTTGATAGTCTGAGACAAAAAGGCTTGCCAAATCCTCTGCTTATTAATGAAAGGTTGATGAAACAAGAAGACTATGATAATAAAATTAGAGAAGTGGCAAAGGAGCAAGCTAACAATTCAACCATGCAGGGAATTCCAACAGGGAAAGTGCTCTACAAAAGTTTTGAAAATCACTTTTACCTACAACATGAGGTAAAAAATTTATTCATAAACAAGCCAACTTTTGCAAAGTATGCAAAGGCTGATGAAATATTCAGAAGGATGGTAAAAATCAAATTACCAGAGGCAGAAAATTGGGAAAGCTTGACTGATTTATTGTGAAAGTAAAACAATAAACAGGCCAGTCAAAGTTTAAAGTAAAAAACAACAGTGACAGTCAAAGAGTATCAGAGTTAAAGTGTATCAGATGAAATTTTGATGGTTAAAGTCAACGCAAAATGAAAGATAAAGCCAACGTGAAGGACACTCAACTGCCTAAAAGACAACCTTCATTGAGCAACAGTCAGAAACAAATCAGCAAAAGATCAAAGACATCAAACATCAAATTCAATAAAAGAAGGGTCAACTTGCATTAGTTAGATAGCTGTCACTATCTTCTTGCATGAAGATATTTATTTTTCCTTGAATAATTCCTAAGTTTGTTTTAGGATATTTTGTAAGAGTGTTTGTATAAATACTTCACATTTCGAAGTATTGAGTGTGGATTGTGGATTGCAAAACATTTCTATAGATGTAATGATCTGAACAAGAGGGTTCTTTGTACCATTTTCAAGTCAGCAGACTAGATTGAGCAATAAAGAGATTATATTACAGGATTCATATGTTGGGCCACTTCAATGAAGTACTCTCAATTGTTCTTTGTTTTTATATGAAGTTTTCACATAGTTGCATATTTTCTAAATCTAAATGTATAACAAGAATATTATTTCAGAATATGTTTAAAAAGAGTCTGTCTTGAACTGTTATGTCATTTTCATATTTTCTAATGATATCCAGATTAGGGAATTCTTAATTTCTTCTTAATTTCAATTTACCTTTGTCTATTCCCTTATTATCTGGATCTGTAATATTCCAAAATTTGCATGCAACAAATTGGAATATTAAATTTTGCTAATGTCACTTAGGAGATGAATAAAAGGGTAAGGAGGCCCATACATTTCAGAAATAAGGATAAAATCCCTCATAGTGTGTAAGAGGATCATAATGCCAGCTAGATTTTACACTCTCATCTGTGAATAGGGACATTTTGCATGTGGACAAAGTCAAATTTGACCAAGTCAACAACATAAATGTAGAAGGAGTGGATCAACAAATAAAAGAGCTCAATGTGAATGAGGTTCAGCCTAGATAACTACATGTAAGCTGGATTGAACACCCTTAGGTGTGAAAATGGCTGAAGCAAGTTGAAGAGGTCAACCTTGACCAAATCAAACAACGCAGTTTAGAGGAGTGGTTCTAATGAAGGCACAAAAGAGTTTTGGAGGGAGGTTGTTTGTGTGATGGTGGAAACCCTATTGAGTGGGACCCAAGGTGAAAAGGCTCACTTAGTTTATAAGGAAGAGGATGGCAACCATTTGGAGGTTAGCTTATGAATTTTATTTTGATGTCTGCTTAGACTTTGCTTTCTTTAGCTGTTTAGCTAAGATTGCCGGTGCTGTTCAGCACTAAGGTATTCCTGTTCAGTAATTCCTTCTCTTCCCTTTGAGTAGCTCTTGGGAGAGACCTGATCCATTATTCCTCACATCTGGCATTGGTGCCAAGCTTCAGTCTTCATTTTCAGTGCGGTTTCTGCAGGAGGTTGTGTTGAGTTGCAGGGTGTTGCAGGGGAGGTTTGAGAAACCCACTTTCTGAGTTGGTTTTGCATAGGAGGGATGTTTCCTTCCATTGGAGGATAAATTTGGAGAATTCTTGGGCTGATATTAGATATTTGGTAGCAGGCCAACACATTATCATCACCTACAGTGTTATTCCATCTTGGAATTGCGTTATTTCTGCAAGGCAGTTTCAGCAATGTCTTTTGTGGCTCTTTCAGGGAGTTTCCCGGTGGTTGGAGGGGTGATTCTTCCATGGGGGAAGACCTTTGATCATATATACATCAGATTTATATTCTTACAGCCTTATATACTCCTATGCTTCAGTTTTCAGTGATTATTCAGTCATATTGTTGAAGATCACCATTTGTATTCAGGGTGTATTCCTAGAAACCCTTCCCGGGTTCTCTAGTTTTTGTATAAAGGAGACTAGATCTCATTTTTATGAGCATATTGTTTAATATAAAATTAGATCTATTTTTATCTTCCATTTATGTGTACAGACCCTCATTATACTGCATAGTCACTTTTATGTAGAAATTCCTGTGTTGCAATGTTTGGGGTTTTGGCCTTTTTTAGCAATCCTAGGTGTGGGAGATCTGTTTAACCCACCTATTTTGATTTTTTTTCAGCTCTATTCTTGGATTTAGGTAGTATATTGTATGATCTAAAGGATCCAAGAGTTGATTTCATTATTTATAGCTTATATTTCTGAAAATGCATTTTTTATGCATGCATGGTTGAGCAGTCCCTATTTGGGGATATTACAGTGGTATCAAAGCAAGATATTTGGCTCAGCCTGTGGAATTCAAGCCAAAGTGCTATAAAAGAAAGATCAAGGCTAGAATTATGGGAAGTATGAGCTTGCTCTCATCACTTTTCAGATCCAGTAAGAACCTCTCTGAGGAGGTTGAACAAGAAGAAGAGAAAAGGAGTAGTGAAACTTCTAGAGAGTTTCAAGAGGAGGAAGAGCCATGCACTTCCTATGATCAGAAGAGGAGACCAATTTTGCAGAGAGCTCCAAATCATTGGAACATATCCTTTCCTTTTGAGAGGGAGGAAAAATTTCTGGAAGATGGAGGACACTTGGATCACATGATTCTAAGTGAATACCTTGTTGGGTAAAAATCTCAACCTAGAGCCTTCAAGGAGACTCTAGATTTACCTCATTTCATTCATTTAGAGGAAGAAAGAAGACCTTGTGGCCAAGGAAGGATCAAGGGAAATAGATTTCTATTGTCTACTTTTGATGGGTCATCTACAGCAAGGGTTTGGGCAAGGAAACTTGATGCATTCTTCCTACTACATCCGGTGGTAGAAAGGGGGGTTGTAGAGATTGCAGCACTGCACCTAGAGGGTGAAGAAAAAATTTGGTGGTTCAGCCATTTGAGCCATGCAAGAGTTGTTGCTTTTGCTGGATTCACTCAAAGGTTGATTGGGAAATTTGGTGAAGAAAAATCAGAGGAGAAGAAGCCCTCACCACTAGTGGAGGAGACTTGTACCAACGCTGTCACAACTATGGGGGAGCAGTCCTCAACATATTTAGTTGGAGGAGCCAACCTATTGGAGGGAGAAGCCCTTACATCCATACAAGATACTTCCAAATTTCATCAAGGTATGCCTAAATTTTCATCTCGTATTGTTTCAACAAATCATATGGAGGATTGTATACCATTGCATACTGCTCATTTGGAACAACATGATTGCACTGCGCTATGAAACCTTGATTTGATCAAGGAAGGGATGAAACTTCATCCTAATGGGCCACTGATGGGCTGCACACCACATGTGAGGTTGGGGTGTGAATTCTTGGAGGATGGGGTGAACTTTATCCCAAACAAATTTATGCAAAACCATATGTTCATCCTTGAGTTGGGACATGAGACAACGAAAACACCATGGAGGAGAATTACAGCGCTGTCAAGAGGTAGCAGTGAGGAGGATTTTCCTTCAGCCCACTTGGATCGTTATGGATTCAAGATGATCATTGGTGTGAGATATTTTCTAGGAGATCTCCAAGGAGTTGCATTTCAGCATCCCATGGAATGCAAGAAGAAAAATCTGATTTGGAAGAAGGGTAGTATTCTTTGGAAGGGTACCAAGGTTGATCATGATATGAGGCACTCACATTGGGAGGAATGGGAGTGGATGGAGAGAAAGAAGCTGGTAATATACTTGCAAATATATGACACCGGGCAGTAGGAGGCTTGGCTGCATTGGCTGCTCTTGAAGGAGTTTGGTCATCATGGACATATCCTTTTTCCAAGGGTATGTGGATGGAAGGGACTTGGCAGGA
Organism: Pinus albicaulis; assembly: GCA_034641835.2. Taxonomy (NCBI): domain Eukaryota; kingdom Viridiplantae; phylum Streptophyta; class Pinopsida; order Pinales; family Pinaceae; genus Pinus; species Pinus albicaulis. The sequence continues at coordinate 917,030,785 of CM076571.1, read as the reverse complement.
TACTTGCATCATGGGGCAGCAAGGAGTGTGGATGCATTATGATGATATGATCATTATGTTTTCACCACATGATTTGTATAATGGAGGTATGAGGAGGCAACAAAAACTTTTGTTGCTTTGGAGGATTTGGAGAGAGCAAGGGTAGATTTTCTCTCACTCTTTGCATGATGTTGCAGGAGTAGGAGATGGAACTATCATGGTGCAAGGGGGCTAATCCTTAACCTTAGATGATCTGGAAGTACTTCCACTTTGGAAGAAACTTCTTGTATGTGGCAGCATTATGGGAGGAGTCTTTGACATTGAGCATGTCAAAGAATGGAGTTATGAGTTGGCAGGAGCCTATTTGCATAGGCCAACATCGTTGTCACTTTGGAGCATGGACTTATTGATGGAGTTTCCCCAGGATCACTTCAAATTTGATGCACTTGGTGGACAAGGAGGAGGTAAGAATGACAGAGTAGTGGATGGATTCATTTTTTACTGTGGTATGTTCTTCTTGACTTGGTTTTCCAAGCATAAGAAGGAGGATCTTCATGCAGAGTATGGTTCATTCCTCTTCATAGGAGTATGTCATACCACTATGGAGGACTCATTATGGATCCCATCATCATCTTAATTTCATTACATGGTAAGAACTCTGTTTTTGCATTTATTGATTTTCCAACACAATATTTGCATGCTCTTACCATTTCTTTGCAGTGCATTGCTCCACAAAGGGGCAAGCTTTTCTTTGGGCTCCATGGATCATTTTTGGCCAGCTATTATGATGGAGACAACCATCTATTGTATGAATTTGGGCAAGTGTTTGGTTACTTCTTGCATGCTCAGTTGATACATTTAGCCATTTACTATTTACTAGTAGATGTGATGACTTACACAACTAGCCATTTGTCAAGAAACAACTTGCCATGCTATTTTCTGAAGCTACAATGGGGAAGACTGCGCTATGACCACTTGGGAGACTATTGGTACCTTCTAGCACCACATGAAACCTTCAGTCTTTCTTTCATTTTGATGCTAATCATGATCCCATTTGCTGATTTTGTTCTTGCCTTTATGGGGAGCATGATTGGGGGAGAAACACATTGGGTGGATGTCTTCTTTGGGAAGGAGGATCCCCACACTTTCTGCATTACATGTTCTAAGGGGAGCATGGGAGGATATATGGCCACTATAGAAAAATATTTGTTTCTTTATGAGGAGGGCCATGAGATGGATGGGATGCCATATGGTGGTGATTTCTTATCCATCATGTATGAGATGGTTTGGGCTAGCTTGATTCACAACGTTGGGAAAGGGATCTTTGAAGATATAGTTTCCTTCTTGCCACTTGAGGGAAACATTATTGCAGCCTAAGATTAGCAAATTATCTGCACTTATATTAATTGGAGAGGAGGACAGCATGGGGTAGGCCACTTTGTCTACCATGTTCAGAATTTCAGCCCACCTACTTTGCAAGAGCTCAAGGTGGAGGAGGATTTTCAGGAGTTGCCATGTTGGGAGGTAACTCATTTTGTATGGATGATAGCTTGGGGATGGGAGATTCATATGGGGATGGTAGATCCCAATATATATCGGACCACATGCCTCGAGAAGGCCTTTAGACCACCCATTATTGCCTCCATTGATATCTTACTATCACATAATGATAACTATTTGGGGTGTTCACCAAAAGCTAGCTTGTTTACTTGGGAGGGGAAACTTGGAGATATATTGATGAGAAAACACCTTGATCCTTGGAGGTTTTTATCTTATGATGTTGCTACAGGGGGAGAAGAGGACGCTCTTCAGTTCTATCCTTGCAGTTGCTTAAGGACAAGCAACATTTGGGAGGGGAGGATTGTAATATTCCAAAATTTGCATGCAGCAAATTGGAATATTAAATTTTGCTAATGTCACTTAGGAGATGAATAAAAGGGTAAGGAGGCCCATAAATTTCAGAAATAAGGATAAAATATCTCATAGTGTGTAAGGGGATCATAATGCCAGCTGGATTTTACACTCTCATGTGTGAACAGGGACATTTTGCATGTGGACAAAGTCAAGTTTGACCAAGTCAACAACATAAATGTAGGAGGAGTGGATCAACAAATAAAAGAGCTCAATTTGAATGAGGTTTAGCCTAGATAGCTATATGTGAGCTGGATTGAAGACCCTTAGATGTGAAAAGGGCTGAAGCAAGTTGAAGAGGTCAACCTTGACGACCAAATCAAGCAGTTTAGAGGAGTGGCTCTAATGAAGGCACAACGCAGTTTTGGAGGGGGATTGTTTGTGTGATGGTGGAAACCCTATTGAGTGGGACCCAAGGTGAGAAGGCTCACTTAGTTTATAAGGAAGAGGATGGAAGCCATTTGGAGGTTATCTTATGAATTGTATTTTGATGTTTGCTTAGAATTTTCTTTCTTTAGCTGTTTAGCTAAGATTGCCGGTGCTGTTCAGCACTAAGGTATTCTTGTTCAAGAATTCCTTCTCTTCCCTTTGAGTAGCTCTTGGGAGAGACCTGATCCATTATTCCTCACATCTGGCATTGGTGCCAAGTTTCAGTCTTCAGTTTCAGCGCAGTTTCTACAGGAGGTTGTGTTGAGTTGCAGGGTGTTGCAGGGGAGGGTTGAGAAACCCACTTTCTGAGTTGGTTTTGCATACGAGGGAGGTTTCCTTCCATTGGAGGATAAATTTGGAGAATTATTGGGCTGATATCAGATATTTGGCAGTAGGCCAACACATTATCATCACCTACAACGTTATTCCATCTTGGAATTGCGTTATTTCTGCAAGGCAGTTTCAGTAGTGTCTTTTGTGGCTCTTTCAGGGAGTTTCCCGGTGGTTGAAGGGGTGATTCTTCCATGGGGGAAGAACTTTGATTAGATCTACATCAGATTTATATTCTTACAGCCTTCTATACTTCCATGCTTCAGTTTGCAGTGATTATTCAGTCATATTGCTGAAGATCACCATTTGTATTCAGGGTGTATTCCTAGAAACCCTTCCCGGGTTCTCTAGTTTTTGTATAAAGGAGACTAGATCACATTTTTCTGAGCTTATTGTTTAATATAATATAATATCTATTTGTCTCTTCCATTTATGTGTACAGACCCTCATTATAATGCGCAGTCACTTTTATGCATAAATTCCTGTGTTGCAGTGTTTGGGGTTTGAGCCCTTTTTAGCAATCCTAGGTGTGGGAGATTTGTTTAACACACCTAGTTTGATTTTTTTCAGCTCTATTATTGGATTTAGGTAGTATATTGTCTGATCTAAAGGATCCAAGAGTTGATTTCGTTATTTATAGCTTATATTTCTGAAAATGCATTTTTTATGCATGCATGGTTGAGCAGTCCCTATTTGGGGATATTACAGGATCTGATAACCCTTAATTACTCTCTCATCCCGATTTAAACCATTTCACCATTAGCCTAAATATCTGAAGTTACTTAGCTATCTTTCCCTATGAACACTTCCCTTTAGAACCTTGATTCTGCTCTGACTGCTTGACACTTTGTCTCCATTAGCGCAATGGAATTCAGACCTACATCTATCCATCTGAATCAGTGATTCCACCACCAAACCAAACCCAAAATCAAAATCCCAATCAATCCCACATAACTAGCCTAAAATCAACTAAAATCAACAAAGTTAAATCATAAAGAGAGAGCCTTCTCTGAGCATTAGGAAGGCTAGATCCTAAGCTTAAAAGTAGTTTTGTGGTTACCTCTAATATTCTTTAAACCAAAAAAATTTACAACCCTTGAGAATTATTGGAGTGATAACACTTGGATTTGGAGCAAGAAGGAAAAGGAAAAGCCAGAAAGCGCAAGAGGAAAACAAGATCAACATCTACAACGAGTTTTGCTTGTAAGTACTGAGTTGCATGTATGATTTCATTGCTAGTTTTGGAATGCATGGCACATGCATGTGGTTTCTTGGTTGTGATCTATCATTGGGATGGAGGATTGCCTGAATTGACATTGGTTTTTCCTAGCTTTTCCATTTCATGGATAACCATGGTGTTGTGGGTTTACCTTTGTTTTTTGATTGGTGCTCATGTTACTTATGGACGTGGGTTGAGTTACTAGTTCCTAAAAGCCTTGGTTGGAAAAATTCTCTGGAAACTCTATAACAACTTGGGTTGAGTTACTAGTCCTGGAAGCCCTTGTTGGGTTGAGTTACTAGTCCTCGTTGGACAAATGCTCTGGAAGCCCGATATCAACTGTGGGTTGAGTTACTAGTCCTAAAAGCCCTAGTTGGAACAATTGCTTTGGAGCCCTCGACAAATTGGGTAGAGACCGATATGGTGATGGTTAGTGATGTCCAATAGTGAGGTGGAATCACTGTTTGAGGGTTGAGGTGGTTTGGCCTATGGAATCCATGGTTTAGTTTTGTTTGGTTTATTCCATGAGATCCCATATTCATGCTTGGAATATGGCATGGGAGTGGTTGACTAAAAGAAAGATTTGGTTCAGCCCAATCTATGTTCAGGTGGTACATGGAAGTCCCATACCTGGTTGTATTTTTCATATGTCAATAAGAGCTCTTTTCCTCTTGTATTTTATGGGGAAAAGTAATTTTTATTATGTGATCTTAATGGTTGTTCTATCATTGTTATTATGCTAGTTATAATCTGGTTATGAGCATGGTTTATGGTAGACTTGAGTTATGGATCTCATCATGTTTTGATTAGTAGATGAAATGTTAATGAATGCATGACCTAATATATGATCTTGCATCTATTATGAGGAGGCATCAATCCTTCTTGATAAATCTCAGATAAGTATGAAGTCCCTCTGCTCAAATGTGTTTATATGACTTGTAGATTACATGTTCATGAAGTGTTTGATGAAATGTCTATCATGGCTAGGCCTTTTCAGATCACGTCCTTGTTCAAGTTTTGCATTATAGGCCTTGTCATCTTGTTATTTATCCTTTCTGAGAGTTTCATTAAGTTATGGGCAGAGGCCTGAGTCCTGGCCTTGAAAAAGTGGGTCAGAATCCGAGGTTGTTGGCACATAACTACTTGAAAAAGGCTACAACCACATGGATTCCTTGATGTGCATGCGAATGGAAGGTCTCAACCACATGGAGGGATTGTCACCAATGTGACAAGGGATCTAGTTCATCAAAACAACAAGTTGTCTCAGGGGTTGGACACCTGGAAGGGTTGGTTGGCTCCTGAAATTTTTGTAACATCCGAGGAAGGTCAGATTGGTATTGTCTTGTCGGTTCCACTTCCTTAAATATATTTGGGGAGTTGAATGATATCGTAGTAACTCTTCGTCACATGTTTACCCCAATGGACCGGTTAGCTTTGGTAAATGTGGGAGGAGGGTGTTACATGACCAACCTAAGAATGTGCAACTTGTAACATTCCATTAACAATATTCACGTGCACATAAACAAAAAACAAATATAAGGTACATAAAATCTTAACAAATTTATGTATAATCCAAGAAGGATTGATTTAAGTGTTCCTTCAAGCATCCATAGATTAAAAGGTAGAAATAATTACCTTTAATATTAAGTTCATATAAAAAGCATAACCATAATTAGCTAGAACACTTTTATTTCTTACTTAAAGGCAAGGGATTTCTGCTATGTGGCTCCCCTTGATATATAAATTTATGTTTCTTTGCATATTATTTTCAAAATTTTCCTTGTATATGAGATTGTTGAGAAATTTATAATTGCGTGTGTTTATGTGGTGAGGTGATATTTTTTGGGTACTTGAGGCACTTGCCAATGCATTAATATTGGTTAAACTTGGGTTTTGGCCATCTAAATTCCCACATAGTCTACACCAATCGTTATTGGGACCAATGCATGATTAATGTTTGAAACAATGACAATTAAAGCATAAGTCAACAAAACCAAATTGTTCTAAAACACCTCTCCCCTCTTCATAGTTTTTAGCATCATTAACCATAAGCTCTAGACTAAATAAGACATGGTCATTAAGAGAAACAAGCTAATGATTTTGACCTCATACAAACAGATAATAGGAAGAGAGGAATGAAACTATGAAACTAACCATCAAATCAAAGCTCTACTACATGATTCTATTAGATCCCACACAATCAAAGAAATAACAGTCATAATCGACCATTGGTGTGGATATCCATATCTCTTGGGTTGTATCTAGTTGGTTCAAAATCCCTAACACATTTTCATTGCAAGAAGTACATAATCATACAAATTCTAATATCAAGACTCTTAATGTAATCCTTGGCATATGACTCCTCTTATGAGTCCAATATAAGGAGAGGAAATTTATTTAGTTGGTTGGTCACTTAAACCTTAAGAGGAAGTGGGTTAAGAGGGGTCAATGAGCTCTTTCCCAACGGTGATAGGTTTAAAGGGTGCACAAGCCCATGAACACATGAATGTTTGGATTCTAGTCCGTTATATTTGGGGATGAATTGTATCGATGAATTTTTAACCATGTAGACCATCCAAAATATTGTAGACTTCTTAGCGAGAGTATGAAGTACAATGAAATCCTTAATGGGTAGAGCATTGATTTTGACCATAAAAGAACAATCCTTATGTGATTGTGAGAGATTGGACACTTAAGACAAGTATGAGGAAGTTTGTTATATCTAATGAGATAGTATGATATATCTAATGGGCTAATATAAGACTTTGGTCTCTTTACTTGGATTAAACAAAGTCCGATTTTTTTGATAGGTTAACAACTAGCAATTGCACCTGTGGTGCAAGGGAACGCCGAAAGGAGGAGCTGTGCATTATGGTGTGCGTGATGTAAGGGAACTAGGGTTTAAACCAAATGTTAACCCTGTGAACCGGACTTCAAATAAAATTAACTTGATTTCAATGAAACTCGCGTTACAAAACCTATGCGAACACAATCCGATTGGTCGGTGCTGGACCCCTCTGAACTTCAAAAATTTATGAACCAAATTGAATGCCAAAATTCGTGTTCCAATTTCTTGCCATGACGTCATCGACCAAATCACGCGAACACAACGTGATTGGTCCATGTGGCAGGTTTCCGGGGGCTTCTCGGTAGGCCTCTCCGTGGGCGTTTGTATCCCCCCGGAACTCCTTTCTGGCGGCCCTACGGGTGGGTTAATGCACACCTTACCGGCCCTACGGGTTTAAGAATGAGGACTGCTAGCGGTTGACGTGGTCTAGACGTTGGCATATGGGGTCCACTCCGCACCTTAAACTTTGATTTGCAGGCGCGTTGACGTGGCGCATGACCTGGCGTATGGTTGTCCGTGTTGCTGGCAGGTATTTATTTTAATATTATGAGAATCATCTGGTGGTCGTGGAAATAGAATTTTTGTGCAAGCTCAGGGTAAGACGTAGAAGGAATCCCAGAGATTGTTTTGCAGTTTGTGGAAAACTTCATAAATGATATTCACACATAATTTTCTGCCACATGCCATTGCGCTATGTTCATGCTCAATCATTTTTTTGCATGCAGATTGATTTCTAGACAAAGTAGATATGCACACCCCATAAGTCAATCACTTAATATACAGTACCCTCGAAAATTTGAGTGATGTGTAGTGTGGTTGTTGGGTTTTTTTTTTTGGATAAGGCTTGTATTGTTGGAAACTATTTCAGTGTAGTGATCTTATCATATCATATAGGTAATTTACAATCTATAGTTATATGGATTGTAGATTTTGGAATATATGTGGCATATATATAGTTATATATAGATTGTGTGATGGCATGTTACCCCTGCCAAACCCACAGTCAACTCTTCCTCTCCATAAAAATATGCAGCTCCATTTTTCAATCCAACACAAATTCCCAATTTGGGCAATTTCAATATTTTATTTTCTAAACTGGCAATTTAAATTAATGCAGAAGCTTTCTTCTTTCTATGGTTCAAATCATATTCCTCAAGTTACAAATTTTTATCAATTTAAAACTCATTTGAAACCTTTATATCTCAAATCTCTGATTTGAGATCTTATTTCAACCCCTTATGGTTATAAAAGTAAAACCAAACTCATACACGGAGTTACCTTTTAATTTCAGTTTGAGACCATATTAATAAGACCATTCTATTGAAGTCGAATGATATTAGACTTTCATTGAAATCACAATCGGATTAAACCCCAACTTAACCTTCGCCACAGCTTTAAATAAACTCGCCTTTCTATAAACATGCTCAACCTTTGAACATTCTCACCAGCTCCGATGGTTATCAATAATTAAATGTATTGGACCACAATTCATGAATACATATATCGACCATTCAAAATTGATTTAAAAATGGTTAATACCCAAACATTAACACGATAAATCAACTGGGCCCCAGCGTCCTTACCTGGCTTATCGACTATGCAACTTCAGCTATGATCCCACGGTCATTCTGCTCTCGCGCTTCAACACCGATTTAGGTGGATATTCGACAGATATCGCGCAACACAACTGCAAACTTCTTAATCTCTCAGAATCACGCGATAAAAATGGTTTTTAAAAACCACCCTTTGCCACGCGTCCACCATTAAATACTATCGCATTCAAAAAGGCAAGATCGCTTACCACTTCAAGACTTACGCGATACTGCTGGTTTCTATTTTCTCAAACCGCCCTCATGGTTTCGATTACTTTGGATTCGTATTTTTACCTCGTCCATTGATTTTTGGATCCACGGTTACTGTGCTTCCGTCTTATATAGCTCCTCCACACTTAACAAACCATAGCCACACCATTCATTCCCGGTCATCGCTCTTAGTTCTACTGTTTCCACTTCACATGGCCCTGCTTAATGTTAACCCAGATTCATTACTTCTCTGCTATCGGTTCTATTCCACGGTATCTTCAAACTATCTCTGCAATTAACGAGACCATCAATTGTACATACAATCACCCTCAAACATGGAATAAAACTGGTTCATTCCACTCATTTCCTGCAGTGTATTGCCTTCTAAAGGGAATCATCCGATTTTCCTTATTCGTTCCAAATCAACCCATTACAACATTCCTTAAGTTTTTATGACTCTTGCGGAAATTAAACTCCTTCGACTACGACACATTAAATTTTGTTCATAGTTATTGCTGTGTCTTTGCTTCCAATCCACTTTGATTCTTCGACTCTATCATATTCTTCCACCTCACTTTTGTGTGCTCTCCGCTGTGTATATATTCACGGTTTTCATACTGCCTCTGGTTATGAACCATCACTCATAAATTACCCTGCATGCATACATTACAACAGAAGTATTCTCCTTGCTTCAATTCTATTAGATTGAATGTCAAATTCAAAGACATATCTCTTCAAAGGCATTGACTCATGCCATGGTCAATGATCAATCTTTGATAAGGACGATCCACACAGGATTCGATCCATAAATTTGTGCACATTCGACTCCACATTACAACATTGACATGAATGTCGATTTCTTTAATGATACACATAGTACATTTAAACCCCAATTATAGAGATTATATCCGCATTATTCATATAATTGTTTATTGAAATACAAAGCCCATCCACGCAGAGTTTAAATCAAACAATACCCAAATAATTCTGAACCAGATTCTTTCAATAATGCAAACCTAACATGAGATATTAAAGTATGCCAATAATTATTAAATAAATATTAAAATAATTTTTAAGTGTAAAAAACAAAAAAATATTTCTTACAAGCCTACGGGCTCTTAGTTTTCAACACGCTGCTGTGTATTTTCAACACACTGCTGTTCTACAACAATATGCTATCTTTTAAAAAAAATACACTATAGTGTATGTTTATGCCTTCGGGCCCACACATCATATATAAAACTATTAAATATATATTTAATAGCTTAAAATAACCAACAGTCACGATCATTCACTAACAATGACTTCAACCAAAGCTTTTCTTTATTTGGCTGAACATTAACAACGATAATGAAGTTTATCGTAACATACGCAGTTGTGAAAAAATATTCAGGTTAACATAACCATCTATGAGAGTCAATAATTATAAATTTTATAGACATTTATTATATTGAAGATAGAAATCACTAACAATCTTTAGACTTGTACCCACATTTAACGTGATATTATCATCTCTGAGAACAACCAATAAAGTGAAATGTTCTGTAATTATCTATAAATAACCAGCAACACTCAACAGAGCTTCTTCATTGAATTTGACATATTAGTACAAAACATAAAAAATTTCAATACTCATGGAATTTTTTAAAAATTTGTATTGATTTTTTCCTCAAATGTTCATTGTATTTTGCACAAAATAATCAGCTGTATACAACAGAGATTCTTCATTAAAATCGCTAAAAGTTATCTCAAAGTAATCAGCTGGATAAACAGAGGTCTTTCATTAAAGTTCAGAGAAATGTATCTTAAAAAAACTAGCTATACTCAACTGAGTCTTTTCCTGAAGCTCGCGAAAATTTATCTAACATGTAAGGATGCGAATTTTTTTCTATATATAGAAATTTCTGAGAAGTAAGAGTTGAGAAAATAAGATGTATTGTATTTTTTTTCGAAGAGAAAATAAGATGTATTGACAAAATTGCATCATGTGTAGCATAGTGGTTGGAGATGGTTTCCCAGTAGGGGGAAATACTAGTCGTATACACAAGGTGTTGCTCGATAATGACAACACCAATTGACGTCTAGATTAGGTACATGGTCAAGATAGTATGCTCGGAGTTCTCTGTGTGCATCCCTTTCATGAAGATGGATGAGGAGATTCATCCAATTTCTTATCCTTTGCAGTAGTTGTATTGTCAGGTGCAACCGGTAAAGAGGCAGAGTAGGCGGACGTAGGAACCGCTCTTGTACATTGAGAAGTGAAGCTTCTTGTTCATTGATTTCTTCACAAAATTTTTGGAGTTGTGAGATATATTTACGATCCATTTGTTCCTGCAAGGAAATGAAAAGCATGTTAGTGAACAATGTACAAAATAAACAGTCACATGGGAAAGCACAATAGCGAAGAGCTAGTGGGATGGTAAGGTACCAATAGTAGAGGGTCTTCAAGGAGCTTGAGCAATAGATTTTGAGGCAAGGTGAGCCTCTTCTTTTTTTCTGTGTATGACGAAAGGGTTCTCCCTCATCCGCGAATAGCGTGAGAAGGAGAAAGCAGGGGAGATGCAAAGGTCATTCAATGATCTGACTCTTGATACTACTGTGAAAGTTAGACCTTGTCGATCAATGTTTCCGATGTCGATTGTTGCCTTATCTAGTGTCATGCCTTGTGATTTATGGATTGCCAAGGCCCATGCCATGCAGAGCGGTATTTGTGTTCGCGAACCCCTTGTTATGGGGGGGATCAGTACAAATTTAGGGTTTGAAGGATCCCATGGTGGACCCTTGTAGTGAAGAAAGTCGACTACAACAAATGATGGTAGTTCAGGTGGTTTAGATTCTGGTGCATATACGAGTGCGCGGATGATGCCGAGCGCACCATTGACAAGGCCAGCCTCAACCCACAAATTTCTTGTTAGAATAACTCGTTGTCCAACGCAGAGGAGAATTTTTGCAGCGAGCTGATCATCTTCCAGTTTGCTGGCTCAAAATTCCTTTCTTTGGGCAGCGTAGGAACGTGAGATTGGTTGGTCGAGTGTTTTCAACATGGTTTTATTGTGCATGTCAACAACCTCATTTGTTGCGTAGAGATGCATTGAAATTGAGAATGACTGGACCTCGGCTTCAGGAAGGTTTGTTTTTGAACGTGTCATAAGAAGCTTCCAATCATCAATAGTGGGTGTTGCATTGTGAAGGTTGGAGAGGAGTTCGTGAAAGGAAACCTGAGCAGGGCTAGTTCCTTGTTGTCGAAAAACTATTGAAAGTGTAACCATGGTATCAAAGCTTTGCCATATTGCAGTTCTGCGAGAATTTCCTACATATATTAATGTGTCTTTGATAGGTGGAAGTTGGGCAAGGTCCCCCACGAGGATTATAGAATGTCCACCAAAAGGGTTGTTTCTATTTGATGGGAATGCCTCGCGCAAGCGATCATCGATTTGAGAAAGAAATTTAGGACCAATGAAGCTCATTTCATCAATTAGAATGTATTTGACATCCCAGAGTTGTTCTTGAAGGTTTAGGAGGGCTTGACCCTCTAAAGGTTGCATAGAGGATATAGGGATGTGAAGAGCAGAGTGGATTGTCAATGCATTAATGTGGAATGCTGCAACACCGATTGGAGCGAGCAAGAGGAGGGGGTTTGGTCCATTGGTGGAGTTTTCAAGGAAGGCATTTTTTAGGCACTCAATTAGGAATGAATTTCCCGTACCAGCAGTGCCTTGGATTATCATTTTTAAAATTGCTGCATCGTCGTGTGTGCAGAAGTGGGAAAAAATGATATTGAATGCAATGGTTTGGCTTGCGGACAAGGAGGAAAGTGAATGTGGGCATGGAGTCTAGATTTTTTGGATTCTTGTGGAGGAGCAGTTGAAGTTGATGAAGCAGATGGCTGTTTCTTGTAAGTGTGAAGGGATTATGGAGTGGGCCCAATTATAGTTTGCATCAAAGTCACGATGGCCAAGCATTTCAAGCTCATTGAGGAGGATGTTGTTACTTGGGTGGAGTTGAGAGAGAAATTTCCATTCAGGCATGTCAAACGTGGGGGCATGGGGAGGGGCATCAGGAGATGAAAAACAAGAGTTAGTATGGGCAGGGTCGATCGAGGTGTGGTGAACATGCCAAGCCTGATACGTGTGTCTAGTTTGTTGCTAGTGTGCAACAATGGCCGCGTCGGATGTGCCAATGTCATTAGGGAGGGTACGAAAAGGGAATTATAGAAGGAGTTCGCTCCAACAGAAGTCCACATAGGATGATGAGTCTTCCGATGGGATGGAGGTGTAACGAGGAAGGACACATACAACCATAAGAGGGAAGATGTGTTTCCAGGGTGTTTTTTTGCGACGGGAGGAGAAGGTCTAGGAGTGTGCAACTTCAATAAGAGGCAAATCCTCAAGTGCAGGTGGTCTTTGAAAGTAGGAGGCGATGAAAGGTGTTGATGGAGGATGACCATCCAACTCTTGTGAAACATGTTTGAATACTTGTTTTTTTACATTGAGGGAGACAAAAGAACGACTGCACTTTACTAGTGGGAGTTTTTGTAGCATGTGGCATGTTTCTTGTGCACCAATGTCTCGATCACTGACAATTTCGGTTAGATCTTTGTGGACGAAAATAATAGTAGGAGCATCGGGTGGGGAACATTGGGAGAGATGGGAGAGCATTTGGTAGTAGCTTTCAGACTTTGCCTCTTCTTTCACTGCATACTTTGAAATGTAGTTCACCACAGCATGGCGTGACAGAATTGGTTGAAAGTCCATGTTGGCCCTCCAGATTGTAAGAATATGAGCATTGTGCACATTTAGTTTGTCATCATTTCTAGCAGGGGCGTACAATTTACGACCAATACCATCAATGTGAAGAGATGATGTGTCCCGAACTTCCCACGGGGCTCCATAGTGGCATCTTGTTGTGTTATTTCTTTTGCGCAAACATATATTGGAGTGGCAAGTTGTGTGTCTTTGAACGGAATTGAGAAGTTGTTCATAGTCTTGCAATTGATTGGCTGTAAAAAATTCACGTGTCTGGAAGAGGCATGGGTCTTGTAGAGATGAATGATTTATCCCAGGAGCCCGGTTTTGAAGGGGACGAGGGTTCCAAGCATTGATGTATGCATTGAAAAATTCTTTAGCTGCATGGACAACAACAGCGTTGGTCCAGTCCAAAGTGTCCATAGTAGGTGCATTTGGAAGCCATAAGAAACCATGGATATGTGCGGAGCCACGATGTTGCCATTCATACCTTAAAAAGAAAAGGGAAAATAAATAAGATGGATGTGTGGAAGTGAAATTAATGAAAGCTAAGAGATGGAAGGAATAGTATTCATACCTGCACTAGTAATCCTTTACAAGGAATCCTTTAAGTAGCACCTCTTCGAGAAATATTGTGAATCTGCAATGGATGTATTGAGATGCACGGTGAGGGTTTGAAACAACGTTTTGGATTCTCCATCGAGTTTGATCATGTGAATTGGATGGAGGGTTGGAAGGCATGACATTATGCAAGTCAGGCCATTTGGTATCAGCTGCACTTAGTGTGAAGAATATGGTAGGGGTACCTTGTTGAATGATCATGTCGGCGAGCTCCCCTCTAGCTCTAGTCTAGAATGAACGGCTGCCACGCAAGGATGAGCCGAAATGCATAATCTGGTCTGGAATGGTGGAAGGGGGAATTTTTTGAAGGTGGTGGCGAAGGTCAGAGATTGTTGCCGGAAGGGTATTTGAAAGGTCCCTTTTCATAAATACAGAGGTAGTTGCTTGGCTACGATGGCGCATGATGAGGTTGTACGAGTAGTAGCGGAAGCGAGGATGTTGTGCAAAACGGTTGTCATGGTAGCGCATTAGATGCAAAGCGTATTCCTGCATATTGACTTTTGCAATTCTTGGTTGGTTAATCATTGCAGATCCGGTGGGGAAGAGGGTGGGGAAGGCCATGGAGAAGAGGCCCTCTGTGTTGTATTCATTGATTGGGGAGAGGTCAATGATGGGCCATTGAAGTGAATGGGTGGGTGAGGAATTGGAGGATTCTATGTAGGCAAGTATTTCATCTATTTCTGAATGAGAGTTTGGTAGATTTGCAACAAAGGAGGGTGGGTGGAGGTCAAACGATCATGGTTAGGGAAATTCAAAATTACAATTTTCAATAATGCCTTCTTGGAGTGGGATGGAAGATGTGTTGGCATGGCGTAGCATGTTGGAAATGTTGGTGGGCGCAATAGGCAAAGCATTGAGGGAAATTTGGTTAGTATGGACATATTTTTAATATGGATTGTTTTGTAGTTTGAATTGCAATGCTGCATGAACACGTGATCTACTAACAAAAATATCATACGATTTTTCGTCATAACTAGTTTTGTTTACAACAAGGATGTCTAGTTCTAATAGCATGCGAGGAAGAGAGGTGACAATATTAGTGATATCTTGAGGAAAGCTAATAGTGTGGCCAGAATATTTTAGTTGGCCACTACGTGCATGGGTGACTTGAATAATGGGGTTGACACGAGCAATCAACATCTCTTCAACTTGAGTTAGGCAGGAGAGCACATGCGGTTGGATACCTGGGTCCATGTTGTTTGTGAAGGAGAAACAGTGGGTTGTTCGTTCACCAGCACAATGGGTACAAGAAATGATTCTATTATTTGTTTTTATTTTCATGGATGGGTAAGCTTCATAACAAATTGAGCAAACTTGGATGGGGCAAAGTGCATCGATTTTTTCACGAAAGCGAAGATGTGCATGTTGGAGTTGGATGGGGAGGAATTGTTGGGCAGGTGGACAAGGAGGAAGATGGTGTGGGACATGGACAGGGTAGGCGAGAGGCGAAGGAATTGTAGGGTTTGGAAAGGGTTGGTTAGGGAGTGGAGATGGAAGGGTAAATGGGAAAGTTTGGGTGGGATGTAGTGGAAGGAGGCTAATTTGTGAAGGAATGGGAGTTTGGTATGCGGTGGATTGAGAGAGAAGGTTGGCCTGGCGATTGGCAAAGAGGAGGCGACAACGTGCATTAATTCTTTCTTTGTTAAGCACGTAGTGGCGTCATTGTTGTTCCCTTTGCAGAATGTTCTCTGGTGTGGTTGGCATATCTATTGCAAATAAGGAAAGGTATGTCAAATGCATGAAGTATAATGAAAGAAGAGGGAAGCATGAAGATGTAGCATTTTATTTCATAATTTTTTTTTTTGTTATTTATTGTTTTTGGTGAGATTTTTTTTTTGTGTTATGTATTTCATCATAGAAATAGTAGTATGGAAATGGTGTGAGTGAATTTTGAAGTAGAAATGTATTGAATATAGTTTGCGTAAAAATGAGTGTTGGATATTTGAAATGGGAAAATATGTGTTTTGAAAGCAAGAACATGTTGCATGTATTGGCTAGAGCAAACCAAAGGCATATTTTGTATTTTTGCAGAAAAGAAGAAGCAATTTTTGTATTATTTTCCATACAAAGCATAGCATATTGACATTTGCATTTACAAAATTTGTGTGTTGCAAACAAGATGAAGGCATGAAGGAGGAAAGGGAAAACCATGTGTGTAAATGTTCATATATTAAGAAGACCCATTACAACATAGTGGAATGACATATAAACAAAATGCAATGAAGAAACGAGTCGGTGCCCATACGTTTAGGAGGACTATTAGAAAGGCAAAGGGGTCGTAAATATATAGTAAAGATTACAAAAGATGCACGCCAAAATCGACGATGAATGGCAAGTGAGGCAAAAAAAGACTGAAAGTTGAACGATGGGAAGCAATGGAGAATGTGTGGGGCAGGGTCGGCATTTAAGCAGGAAGGTGGTAGGGAGAAATGATGTATGGAACAAGAGGAGGGGGACAAATGGGCAAGAGGCAGAAATGTACGGCTACAGGCGGTGGCAGACTTTGTTTGGGGGGGTAGCGGAAGGTTGCAAGACCTGTAGGAGGATATTCGATGCATCGGCATAAGGGAGATCTTTTGTGTGCATAAGAGTTGGTCATACTTGTTCAACACCGTTGAAGGTGTCCCTCTTTAAAGATATTGTGAAGAGGAATTTTCGCCCTTTGATTTTGATATATATGTCAAGGACAACTCCAGGATCCATTGAGAGGAGGCAAAGGTCCTCTGCAGAGATGCCTAGGAGGGCATTTGCGGCTTCGTCAAAAGCGACAACATTTTCGAGGTCGCCAGTGTGGTCATGCAGTTGGAGGCAGAGAATGTAGCGGTAGTCACACTTGGTGAAGGAGCCTTTACATTTCGAGCAGTGCCATGTGTTATCATCTTGTCGTACAACCCTTTTCATGCATTGCATCCCATCAATGGTAAGTGGGCATGCAAGGAAGTAGAAATCACGCAAGTCAATTGAGGTAGTAGTAGCATGGAGTGATATCCACGGGACATTTTCTCCAGGCGGAATTGAGAGGATGTTAGCAATTGTTTTTGTATTAAGTGGCTTCTTGCTGATGCCCGAGTATTTTCGACTGAGCGACGGCGAAGAAGATTGAATGCCTTCTTTGTCGAACCATTGCTTTAGTTTCGTTGTTTCAGCAATATTTGGATCTATAACCAGGGAGGTGGTAGGGCTTGTGCTAATAGTCTGGCCATTTAACTCGACGATCCTCCCCCCCCTAAATGAAAGTACGGAAACTGCGAGAGCCATGCGAAGTTCAGAGAGCTCTCGACCTTTAGCATGGCAGTGTCCCCCCCACAAGGTCACATCAATGCTGCTTCTGGACATGTCGCGAAGACAAATTGTCTTTTTTAGAGTCTTAGAGCCATCGCGTTTGCAAACAACAGAGGCAGGAGAGAGCGAGGCGACAATACCTATGACATCAACGATTGAGTTAGGAGGTGAAAGTTTGAGGGAACTGATAGGCACAAAGTGAAAGGTGTGGGAAGGAATTGTAAGGTCATCAGTGAAGACTCGAGACACCGTTGATGAAGAGAAGAGGAGAATTTCAAACGAGCGTCTTAGATGGTTATAGGAAGGGTTGGGGACCTTTATGGTGTCATTTTCAACATTGTAGATGTGGCCAACTTCATTGAGAGCATGCAGGGATTCAACCAATTCATTGAAGGCAGAGACGTGTATTTAACCGTTCTCGTGGTCAACAAGGTCAAACCTTAGTGATTTTCCGGAACCACGCGCATTGGTATATTGCCGAAGGGGTGTCTTTGAAAGGACTCGGCCCTGGATGGACCAAGATTTTCTAGTAGGGGAGAGTGCTTTAAAAGGGAGAGAAGTTGCAGATGTTGGGGCAGAGTCTTGGGAGGATAGTGAGTGAATGTGAAGGGAGGGTGGTGATGAAAAGGGAGAGGCAGAAGAGGAGGATGATGTGGCTTGGAGCATTTGTTCAGCAAAGAGAGTAAGAGGGCATGGGTCACCAACCAATGGGGCAACACGCTGGACTACTTTGAGCTCGAGAACAGAAAGTGACCTGTAAGAACGAGCAATTTATTAATGAAGAGGGGAAGTAGAATGTTAGAAATAACAAAGGAAAAAGAGGGACATAAGAGAAAGGTCATTATAGGGGAGGAAGGCGGGAGGCGGTTTGCATTAAACGTACAAGGTTTGATGCGAATACGTGCATGAGCTTCTCTTCAAGAGAACAATAGAGCCTACACCCAAGTCCCTGTTCTGCGCGAGGGCAGTATGCGAAGAAGGGAGCAGGACAACATGTTTGTGAACACCATCAGAAAGAGACACGTGGTAGCGAGCTACTGAAGTCTGGGTAGAATTTATCTGTTCAAGTTCGACGACCTGGAGGGTTGGCTGTTGGGCGGTAGCACCAGCTAGGAGAGAAGGAAGAGAATTGCGAGTTAATGACGTCTCCATGGCGCTACGGGCGGCTTGTTAAAAAAAGATGCTGCAAGCGAATAGACATATTAAGGTCAAGAAAGTGAAGAAGAAGATGTGTACATTAACGAAGGAAAAGTTATACATTGCTAGTTTGTGAGAGATGAAGGGTAGAAAGAGAATTGCTAATTTGTGAGAGATGAAGGGTAGAATTGCTAATTTGCATGATTTCCACCCTTCAATTGATATTGCTAAATCTGTTTTTAGCAAAACGCTACTGGAAGTTGTATAAATGCAATATTGTAAATACGTTCTTTACAATGACCAGTTTACAGGCTTTCCCTATGGAACATATATTTTGGAATAGGCCCTGTTGAATTATTTCCATGGTAAAGAAGGCATAGGCACAAAATAGGTTAGGAGAGGATGTTGGTTTGTACGTATAAAAGGAAAGAAAATAGTAATGTCAAATAACCATATTTGTAAATTAGCTTTTGAAGTATGCTACTTGCAACTGTATATCTTTAATATTCCAAGCATTTTTTTTAACTCATTGCTAATCATATTTCACATGATACATGCACTTGACAATTTGAAATGTAAGTGTATAAGAAAATGGAATACATTGATTGAAGTTGTAAATAGTACTAAGTAAATATTAAATAGTAGATACTGAAGCCTGAAATGGTAAATTCAAATTGCCTAAAATTAGTAAAGAGTGACTTGCAAGTGTATATCTTTAATATTCGAGGCAAATTTTTTTAACTCATTGTTCATCATATTTCAAAGATACATGCATATGACAATTTGAAACGTAAGCGTATAGGAAAATGGAATACATTGATTGAAGTTGTAAATAGTACTAAGTAAATACCAAATAGCAGATACTGAAGGCTGAAATGGTAAATTAAAATTGCCTAAAATTAGTAAAGAGTGACTTGCAACTGTATATCTGTAATATTCCAAGCAAATTTTTTTAACTCATTGTTAATCATATTTCACATGATACATGCACATGACAATTTGAAACGTAAGCATATAAGAAAATTGAATACATTGATTGAAGTTGTAAATAGTACTAAGTAAATACTAAATAGAAGATACTGAAGCTTGAAACATTAAATTAAAATTGCCTGAAATTAGTAAAGAGTGACTTGCAACTGTATATCTTTAATATTCGAAGGAAATTTTTTTAACTCATTGTTAATCATATTTGACATGATACATGCACATGACAATTTGAAATGTAAGCGTATAAGAAAATGGAATACATTGATTGAAGTTGTAAATAGTACTAAGTAAATAGTAGATACTCAAGCCTGAAACGGTAAATTAAAATTGCCTAAAATTAGTAAAGAGTGACTTGCAAGTGTATATCTTTAATATTCGAAGCAAATTTTTTTAACTCATTGTTAATGATATTTCACATGATACATACAGATGACAATTTGAAAGGTAGGTGTATAAGAAAATGGAATACATTGATTGAAGTTGTAAATATTACTAAGTAAATACTAAATAGCAGATACTGAAACGGTAAATTAAAATTGCCTAAAATTAGTAAAGAGTGACTTGCAACTGTATATCTGTAATATTCCAAGCAAATTTTTTTAACTCATTGTTAATCATATTTCACATGATACATGCACATGACAATTTGAAACCTAAGCGTATAAGAAAATGGAATACATTGATTGAAGTTGTAAATAGTACTAAGTAAATACTAAATAGAAGATATTGAAGCTTGAAACATTAAATTAAAATTTCCTGAAAATAGTAAAGAGTGACTTGCAACTGTATATGTTTAATATTCCAAGCAAATTTTTTTAACTCATTGTTAATCATATTTGACATGATACATGCACATGACAATTTGAAATGTAAGTGTATAAGAAAATGGAATACATTGATTGAAGTTGTAAATAGTACTAGGTAAATAGTAAATAGTAGATACTCAAGCCTGAAACGGTAAATTAAAATTGCCTAAAATTAGTAAAGAGTGACTTGCAAGTGTATATCTTTAATATTCAAAGCAAATTTTTTTAACTCATTGTTAATGATATTTCACATGATACATGCAGATGACAATTTGAAACGTAAGCGTATAAGAAAATGGAATACATTGATTGAAGTTGTAAATAGTACTAAGTAAATACTAAATAGTAGATACTAAAGGCTGAAATGGTAAATTAAAATTGGCTAAAATTAGTAAAGAGTGAGTTGCAACTGTATATCTTAATATTCCAAGCAATTTTTTTTAACTCATTGTTAATCATATTTCACATGATACATGCACATCAAAATTTGAAACATAAGCATATAAGAAAATGGAATAGATTGATGGAAGTTGTAAATAGTACTAAGTAAATACTAAATAGTAGATACTGAAGTCTGAAACGGTAAATTAAAATTGCCTAAAATTAGTAAAGAGTGACAACTGAAAGGCCAGGTCATGAATGTACAGGCAAATATCAAATAACAGATATGTACAGGCAATTACTAATGGTGAATTAAGTTTAATAAGTCTAGTAGCTTGGTCTGTTTTTTGTTGTTTTAACTTATTTTCTGTTCTTTTTCAAGTTTTTATTATTTGAGGCTTTCCCTATCGAACAACATGAAGCGCACCAAAACTTAAAAAAAAGCCATCACACATCAGAATAAAATAGGGCAGACCAACATTGTTCAGAGAAGAAGGAGGTACCTCAGGAATAGATTTTTACTTCGAAACAAATATGAAGATCAGTTGGAACACAATGGCAACTACAAAAAGAACAATCAAATAGTTGAACGAAAACGGGCACAATACAGATAGAAGCTTACCCGTTATTCTGAAATCGCAAGTGTTTGAAGCTGGAAGTTCACAAGTTGGTGAGGGTGCAAGGTGGAAGTCGGGCAGTGAGATTCAATTGGGAGGCGATGAAATGGAAGGAAGGTAGGAGAGGGTGAAGATATGAAGAGGGTGAGCTTAGTGATCGGGCTACATCAGACGGGAGGCATGAAAAGACATAGGCAAAGTACTGCAATATGGCAAACTGAGTATTGTGCAGTGTGAAAAGATTTGAAGAAATGTCAGACGTCTCATCAACCAGCTGGTAAGTGCAGCTGCATCTCCCTAATTGAATTCGTCTGCTAAAAATGGCGAGGTGGCCTCCTGTTTCTTAATGGTTAATATTCTGTGAACAAATGCATAAGCACGACGTTGTTTCAATAACTCTGGGCATGCCTGAATGGGCTTACGAACACCCTGTCTTACTAATTATGGGCACGCCTGAATGAAAAGAAGGTTGCAACGTGCATATTTTAATTGCTGAATGGCCTTACCAACTACCCTCCTTGGTTGTTGGAAGACGACAGAAACAACAATAAAGACGAATGCATGTAACTACAGCAGTTGCTGTCATCTTTGAGCATTAAGGAGACGTATGGCGATATATGAAGCTGTAATGAGGGAGCAGTAATGGTCTAATCAATATATTATACTCCATATCTTCCATATCCGAGCGATTTTGCTATCATCTTTCAACATTAAAGAGACGTATGGCGATATATGAAGCTGTAATGAGGGAGCAGTAATGGTCTAATCAATATATTATACTCCATATCTTCCATATCTGAGCGATTCCTCAAATTCATGAATTGACCTATTTAAAATTGAAACTTAATTTTCAAACTGTCAGCTGGTAAGAGGGTGACAGATGGAAGATTTTGATTGATTGGAGGAGGTGGCAAATGTCTGATTTTCACTGGCTGGAAGGGCGATAAGAAAGACTTCTCATTGGCTGGGGTGAACAGTGTCTACTCACCCAAAGCCAGCAAAGAGAACGCCTTTCGGCGTAATTAAATATCTTAATTTGTGTTATGACCTAGTTTTAAAGAACATAGTATGTTCATGACAAATGAAAACCCTAATAATGGTAGGAATTTGTTTCCAAATTGAATTGGAGTTGAGAAACTCAATCTAAACCTGACATGCCAAATAACTTTTGTTATGCAAACAAAGTTCTCTCAAGAGACGATACTTTCTCAACCTAAACATGACATGACAAATAACTTCTTTGTTATGCCAACAAAACACTACTATGGTGTTTGAGTAGCTTGAGGAAGAATATAAACATATGAGCTCTCTTCTTATTGGAGACCAAGATTTTAGTGATTGAATGGTATTAGCAATAAAGTTCCCAAATATCTTTTATGTAGGCTCTCTCATATGCTTAAACAAGTTTTGAGTTGCAGAGTAACTGAACAAACTAAATATAAACATATGAGCTCTCTCCTTATTGGAGACCAAGATTTTAGTGATTGAATGGTATTAGCAATAAAGTTCCCAAATATCTTTTATGTAGGCTCTCTAATATGCTTAAACAAGTTTTGAGTTGCAGAGTAATTGAACAAAGTAATCGTTAAATTGTTGGAATTACATCTTCTTTCTTGGCTTTCATTACTTTTGAGATTCCCATCACCCGAGGTCACTGAGGGTTTCGTGTCAATGCAAAAACCTTTTTCAAACCTTCGTCACACTTGTTTGCAGTGCATGACCACCAAGTGTCTTTATGTACGCTTCTACGTGTACCTCATCCACCTTGATGGTGTTCTCCTCCTTCCCTGCATCCTCCTTATTATGTAAGAAGCTCATCTTTGCCTGTCCGATTTATTATATCAGCTGGAGTTGAATCAAATCTTTCCATCTCAGTTCGAAGATGACGGGCCATTGTGTAATTTTGCTTCTTCTAATAGCTATAGCTGCCTTGACTTGTCGAGGGGGGAGCGGGTTTGCAGGGCACAGTGAATATGAAGAGCAAAGGAGGGAACATGAAGGGCATCATGGTGAAGAAGAAGAGCAGGAAGAGCAGAAAGGCATATTTCTGCTGGAGAAATCGAAGAAGATACTGAAGACAGAAGCAGGGGAAGTTAGCCTGCAAAGTAGGAAAAGATATGCCATGAAACCGCCTCATGAACTTCACATAGTCTTCATTAGCATGGAACCCAAGTCATTCTTTGTGCCACAGTATCTTGATTCTGATTCGGTGTTCTATGTACTCAGAGGTATTCGGTTTCCTCATTAGCCCAAATGATGTTTCTGCGAATTTTAGGCATCTGATTTATCTTTTTTCTTGTATTTCTGAGCATGTCAGGCTTTGCCAAGGTTGGATGGGTTCATCACGGGGATTTCGTCGAGAAAAATCTGAAAATTGGAGATGTGTACCGAATCCCAGGCGGTTCAGTCTTCTATATACTCAACACAGATGAAGGCCAGCGTCTTCATATCACCTGTGGCCTGGACACATCTTATAGCCTAAGCTCTGGAAGTTTTCAGGTGTCTCAGTCCTTAACTTTGCTTTGCTTGACTTTATGGAAATTTCGTTCTTTCTGTTAAAGAGCCCCCATTATTTTTTGGTCCTAGTGGGATCAACAACCTTGTGGATGTCTAGCAAGAAGCAATAAGCACCCAGCAGTGAATCACTAACTGCAAGATACAATAGATTATATATATCGTTGGATATACCAGTAAGTACCCAATGTATATATACAATAGAGTGATGCACTAGTGTACCTTACTTACTGCGGTGAGTATATATACACAGTACTGTACATCACTCTTTGCTGGGACCATAAGGTTGGTTTGAGAATCGAACCTGGGTTAGTTATGTACAACTATTAGCTATTGACTGGCAAATGTTTGTTATTGCTCATGTTTTCCTCACTTATCTGAATCTGTTGTATTTTTCAGTCGTTCTTTGTGGCTGGCGGAGAAGATCCAGTGCCAGTACTCGCAGCATTTGACGACCGTGTTCTCAGTGTAGCATTCAATGTAAGTTCCCTGGCCATGGCAAACATTATCCACACAGCTCTTCAGCACTAAATGCATTATTAAATGTTGTGTAAAGGGTTAATTTGTTTTATGATTGGGTAAAGGATTAGTTTGTAATTTTGCCCCTAGATTGGCTTCTCCCTGAACATATATATTGCATTTATTACTGCACTGCTGGGACAGATTTAATCTAATAAAAAACATGGGCACGATGTTACAGGTGTCTCGCAGCGAGCTGGATACCATACTGAGCAGACAGAGTCGAGGTCCTATAATTTATATCGAAGACAGGGGACATAAGCGTCGAAGGTCGCCCTCTTTCTTCAGCTTCCCCAACGAAGGCTCCTGGGACTGGGGCGATGTAATTGAGTCCTTCAATCGCTGGAGGAGGAGGCCAGATGGCTTTAACATCTTCAAGAAGAAGCCCGACTTTCGGAATGGCTATGGATGGAGTCTTGCAGTAGACAGTTATGACTACCCTGCCTTGAAGGAGCCTGACATTGGAATCTTCTATGTCAACCTTAGTGCGGTAAGGATTTCTTAATACACAATAGTATCTGCACAGATCAGGTTAAAGTGTGTAACCCCTGTGGGTGTTCAGATATTTTATTGGATTCATTACACAATAGTGTCTGCATTCTTATAGGTTAGCACTGCAAGTATTCATTAATACACAATAGTATCTGCACAGATCACGTTAAAGTATGGTCCCTGTGGGTGTTCAGATGTTTTATTGGATTCATTACACGATAGTATATGCATTCTTATCGGTTTAAGAGGTCATGTTAAAGTTTGATCCCTGTTGGTGTTCAGATGTTTTTTTTGGGAAGGAAAATGTTGAAGTCAGTTTTTCCGGAAATGGAAGTAAATGTTTTTCTACATAATGTGGATAACATTCCGACTGGATGAATGGCTCAGGACAAGATGGAAGACTGGCTTAGTGACTGCCTTCCGTCTTTCATCCACTGAATCGCCTTCTGTCTTTCATCCACGGAATCACATTCAAATGTGCAGTGAATGTACATGATGGATCATTGGCTCACTGTATGATGTTAGTGATGTTTAATATTTGTTCAAACCAACCCCCACACGAAACCATTGTGCTTAGATTACTGGATTTCAACAGCTAGAACTCACCAGATTAGAATGGGTTTAGATTATTGGATTTGCACAGCTAGAATTCACCGGATTGAGTTGAACCTGGTAGATCATTGGATTTCAGCAACTAAAACTTACTGGATTTCAACAGCTAGAACTCACCAGATTAGAATGGGTTTAGATTATTGGATTTCCACAGCTAGAACTCACCGGATTGAGTTGAACCTGGTAGATCATTGGATTTCAGCAACTAAAACTTTCTGGATTTCAACAGCTAGAACTCACCAGATTAGAATGGGTTTAGATTATTGGATTTGCACAGCTAGAATTCACCGGATTGAGTTGAACCTGGTAGATCATTGGATTTCAGCAACTAAAACTTACTGGATTTCAACAGCTAGAACTCACCAGATTAGAATGGGTTTAGATTATTGGATTTCCACAGCTAGAACTCACCGGATTGAGTTGAACCTGGTGGATCATTGGATTTCAGCAACTAGAACTCAACGGATTGGAATGGGTTGACCCTGGTCTCTACTATTTCGAATTAGTCAAATGCCTAACAACCCACACCACTCCAGTTTAAATTGACAATAAGAAGTTCAAACCCTTGAAAGATGGTTGGTTTAATGTGTATAGCTATCATTTATTTGGTTGATCTAAACCCTTGAAAGATGGTTTAATGTATTAGTTATTGATGATTTGTTGCATTGTTTAATGTATATAGTTATCATTTATTTGTTACAGGGAGCGATGATGGCTCCTCATTTCAATCCCCGTGCGACAGAGTATGGAATCGTGACGAGGGGCGAAGGCAGAATTCAAATCGCCTTTCCAAACGGAACAAACGCCATGGATGTTAGCGTCGGTGTTGGGGATGTATTTTGGGTTCCTCAGTATTACCCTGTTTGCCAGATTGCTGACAGGAGCGGTCCCATGGAATTCTTCGGTTTCACATCCTCTGCAAGAAAAAACCGTCCCCAGTTCCTCGCAGGTAGTAGAAAAATACTAGCATCTCAGCATCTTCTCTGCATTCAGTCTTTTTCTAAAATGCTCATTTTGTTTTCTCCCTTGTTTGATTTCAGGGAGGAATTCCATATTCAATATCATGAAAAGCCGAAGCCTGGCCTCGGCGTTTAATATCAGTGAGAAAAGGTTTAGGGAGATCTTGCTATCGCAGGGGGAGTCTGTGATTCTTCCTCCCTTGACTCGCTCGCCTACCACCCCTGAGAGAGAAAGAGAGCGCGAGGGGGAGCGCGAGAAGGAACGCGAGGAAGAGCGAGAACACTCCTTCAGTTTCTTGGCATTCAAGTGAAAACTTGAATGGCACAGATTTTGTTTTTATTTCTCTGTTTTCACTTGAATGCCACAGATTTTGTTTATATTTCTGTAAATCCTTTGTAAATGGTGAGGAGACGCTATTTTTGAACGAGTAGCAATAATCCTTCCTATATTGTGGATACCTCAATACCTCATATGTAAGAAATTTTTCTCTCTGTATATGCAAAATATTTTACTTTGCCAAGCCATCTTCTGTTGCAGGATAATTTATTAGACTGATATAATTATCTTTTGCTTGATTCCTGATTCCTGATTCCTGATTCCTGATTCCTGATTCCACCCTATCTCATTGTGCAATTTTTTTTATAAAATCATCCAAGATATGGCTACTACTACCAGGTTGAAGCCTTTGCTCCCAAAATTGATATAAAAACGGTTTTATGGCATAATCCTTGTTGGCCTCCATTCTAGTAAGAGTAGGGGAAAAAGTGGTATGATAATTTAACTTAATATGGCATTCCTCTAAATTTAGGGGACCCCTAATGTGGTATAATAATTAGAGAAAATGGTACGATAATTAAACTTAATATAATAATCAGAGAAAATGGTATGATAATTAAATTAATATAGTAAATGGCTTCGAGAAAGTTGGGGCATTTTTTCTATTATATGTTTTTAAGAAATCGGATTTTTAAAATAGTTAAATTTGGATTTGCAAATGAAAATAGTTTATTCATTAGGTGATTGCTTGCATTCAAGCCCCCTGTCAACTGGATTTTTTTTAAAGTTTCACTAGATTCAACTGGATTTTTTTCGAAGTTTCACTAGGTTTAACGATTTTCCAGACAATGTTGGTCGTCAATTGGATTTTTTTATTTTTTATTTTTATTTTAATTATTTTAATTTTTTTATAACAATTATATTAGTGATTGTGAACACTAATACAATCACAATCATATTTTTAATACAATCACAACACAATCACATTACAAACACTAATACGATCACAATCATATTTTTAATACAATCACAACACAATCATTAATGTGATTGTAAAGTATTTTTAATACAATCACAATCATTTTTAATACAATTACAATTGTAGAGTTTTTTTAGTTTTAGTACAATCACAATCACTTTTAATACAATTACAATTGTAGAGTTTTTTTAGTTTTAGTACAATCACAATCACTTTTAATACAATTACAATTGTAGAATATTTCTAGTTTTAGTACAATCACAAAGTAAGATTAATGTGATTGTAGAGTGTTTTTAATACAATCACAATGTAAGATTGGTAAGATTCATTAAATAATAATGTAGATTATTTTTATTTGATTTAGTACATAACAATGATATTGATTTAGTACTAGTACATAACAATGATAATAATAATGTGATTATTTTTATTTGATTATTTTTTAGTATAATCACATTAGTAAATGTGATTGATATATGTGAATAACAATTACATTAGAGATTTTTGGTTTTCAAGTTCCTGTGGTTATTGTTTACTGGAGAGCTTGCCGGATTATCTACAGTCTTACGAAACACTTGTCGACGTTTCCAATCCGGGATCCATCTTCAGGACTTTGGAATAATCACTTTAGAGATACATTAGAGATTGTGACCACTAGAGTATTTTTAATATAATGATTGTAGAGTATTTTTAATTTCAGTACAATTACATTAGTAACTAGTATTTTTAGTTTTAGTACAATCATAATGTAGAATACTTTTAGAGTATTTTTAATATAATGATTGTAGAATATTTTTAATTTTAGTACAATCACATGTACAATCATATTAGTAAATGTGATTGATATATGTGAATAACAATTAGATTAAAATACTTTTAGTACAATCACATTAGTAAATGTGATTGATATATGAATAACAATTATATTAGTGATTGTGAACACTAAAGTGATTGTAGAGTACTTTTAATACAATCACAATTGTGAATCACAACCACAATTGTGATTGTAGAGTATTTTTAGTTATAATACAATCACAATGTAGAGTATTTTTAGTACAATCACATTTAGTAATGTGATTGATATATGTGAATAACAATTATATTAGTGATGTGAACACTAATATGATTGTAGAGTACTTTTAATACAATCACAAGTGTAAAGTACTTTTAGTACAATCACGTAGTACAATCACATTCACATTAGTAAATGTGATTGATATATGTGAATAACAATTACATTAATGATTGTCAACACTAATGTGATTGTAGAGTACTTTTAATACAATTACAATTATGATTGTGTAGAGTACTTTTAGTACAATCACAATGTAGAGTACTTTTACATTAGTAAATGTGATTGATATATGTGAATAATATTATTAGAGTGAATATATTAATAATATTATAGTATTAATAATGTGTTATTAATAATATTATAGTTAATGAAATATTATATGTATTACAATGGATAATAATAATATTATTATTAGCGTTAATAATATTAATATTAGTAAAAACTAAAATAAAATTATTTAAATAATAAACATAATATTATATGTATTATAATTAATAATAATATTATTATTAAAGTTAATAATATTAATATTAATAAAATTCTATGGAGATTCCTCTAGCAGGGAATTGGAGGAAGGAAGATGCTACTTAAGGTGAAATGGTAGAAGCTACCATTTACATACAACTTGTGGGTGCACTTATGTAATTGGTGAACACACGACCTAACATGTGTTATGCAGTTAACCAACTTACCAAACTCTATTGGAGGGTAGCTAAACATGTGTTGAGATACTTCTGAGGCACCACTCAGTTTGGTCTTTGGTACAGAGGGAGTGAAGCTGCAAGGCTTCATAGATGCCCATTGGGCAAGGAGTCCATTAGACATGGAGATTACCTTAGGATTCTTTAGTATTAGGTCAATAACAATTTCTTGATGAGGTTATCTGGATGAGGAAGATCCTTGTTGGGTTATTTCTTCAACAAATGGTGTGATACTCCAATTTGAGAATTTGACCAAATAATTAACTGAGAGTTTAACCCAATTTCATTTCAATTTCACAACATTATAAAATCCTAATTTTAACATTTAGAACTAGAATTTCAAAGAGAATTTAAGTAGAATACATGGAATTCATTTGTCACAGTTTATGTTGTAGCAGTTACACAAACCGACCTTACCTCCTAGTCCATATGGGGTCTACCTATATGGTCCCCAGACCCAGAAGGTGAACTTCTGGCTCTCCGTGCCCAGAATTCCAAGAACAATCCACCCTTCTTCCTGTCTGTGTCTGTGACTCTCTCTCTGTTGTAAAAACAAGTTTTCCCCCTTTTGAAAGCAAACTCCCTTTTCTTATATAGGACCTTCATCTGTTTCAGGGCAATGATTTCCCCCATCCCAATTCTTCCAGCAAAAGGTTAAGTGATAAGATTTAGCTTACAATTGAACATGCACCCGCCACCTACGTCTATGGTTGACAATGTTCTCTTTTAAACTTTGTTAATATTTATAGACCATATATGTTACATGTCTTATCTTGTGTTCATAATATGGTTTTGGTTAATCTTGATAAGGTCTTTATATGTTTTATTATCTTTTAATTAATATTTATTTCTTTTAATTCCTTTGAATTTTATTTAATATAAAATTTCATTAATATAATTAATAATTAATACAATATTTACTTAAGATAATTAATGATATTATAGTTACCCCCTAATTTTGTAACTACTCTAAGTTTATCTTCTTCTTATTTTTTATTGAATAATATGTTGATTATGGTGGTATAAGTCATCCACCTTAATATGTTTATTATATTTTGGTGAGTTTAGGTATTTACTTATTATGTCAATAATTCATTCATTGGAATTTTCATAAATGGTTAGCATATACTAATGCAGTGCATGCGATACATGCATATGTAGCCATCATATGCATGTCTCGTATGCATGCTAATATTTCTATGTTCCTGATAACACGAGGTGGGTCATTCCAGATGGATCCTACAGTTATTTACTGTGACAACCAGAGTTGTATCGAACTCTTGGTGAATCTAGTTTTTCATGATAGGTCCAAGCATATCGACATCAGATACCACCATCTCAGAGATTGTGTGCAGAGGCAGATCATATTCCTAGAGTACATCCTACAGTGGAACAAGATGCATACATCTTGACTAAGGCACTATCAAGAGGAGAATTTGAGTTCCATAGAGGCATGATTGGGGTATCTGATAATCCCTTTCTTGCTAAGGGAGAGTGTTGGAAATGGCACCAAGAAAGATTCTAATTTAATTTTCCCTTGAATTAAATTAGAAGAAAATTGTAATTCCACATCTCATGAAAATTGTATGAGTTAATTAAGTTAGTTTGACTTAGTTGGTTTAGTTAATTTGAGTTGAGGGTCTAACTTGAGTCGTGTGGAGTGACTCTTACATTTTAGGAGCCCTGATTGAGTTTATTTTGAGTTGCAATTAATTAATTTAGTTTATTTGAGTTAAAGTTAGTTAAACTAGTTCCAACTGATGGAGAAACTAGTGGGAGGTTTAGTAGTGGGGTGTGCACTTCCATTAGGGGAATTTTGAGGTCTAAAATGGACCTCATAAGGAAATTATAAAATAATAGTGGAAATAATAAAATAATATTTGATTGCATCATCAAATTTTAGAGGGAAAAATGAAAAAACTACTTTTTCAACTCATATTTTCAACTTATCTCCCAAATTTTTTACTCAAATTTTGAGTAGGAGTACTCGTTGGATGAAAAATTTAATTCCTCATCCAAGGAGTACCCATGTTGCATACTTTTGATGGGTCTTACTACACAAAAAAATGAGAAATACATGAAAAACGTGATTGCAATCACATTTTTTTTATGTATTTATCATTTTTCATGTAGGAGGGTCCATCGAAAGTATGCAACATGGGTACTCATTGGATGAGAAATTAAATTTTGCATCCAAAGAGTATGCCCGCTCGAAATTTGAGTAAAAAAATTGGGAGATAAGTTGAAAATACGAGTTGAAAGAGTAGTTTTATTATTTTATTATTTTTTAATCTTTTTACCTTTTTACTTAAAAAATGGTGAATCATCCCCCATGGTTGACATCATCATCTTGAATCCTATTGGTTCTTATAAAGTTTATTTTTGTTGTACATTTTCTTAGGAGGCCCATTTTAGACCTCAAAATTCCCCTAATGATTATCAACCAGTTAACTGATAAATCAACCATAAATAACTCATGCATGTGTGATATGAAAGTTACTCAGTTGAGATTGGGGTTTAAGGGAAGTGTACTATCAGTTGTATAATCATCCAAATTGTACACGTAGTGCATGCAGTTAGAGGAAGGCCTATGATGTATTGCACAATTCCAATTTAGGGTTTCCTTAATTAATAGGGGGATAATTCCCAACGAAACAACACAAGAAAATAGGGACTTGGGACAGCCAAAATTTGGTTAAGTACTGCCCTAGACTTGTCTAGGAAACAGTGAGAAAGATAGAGATAGTGCAAGGGTTTCTCAGGCATGAGCAAAGCATTGTAATATTTTCATATTTTCTGACTAATGCATTATACAGATAATGAGGTTTTTAGTTGTGCCTTTCCCAAGAAAATAATTGTGTAATGTGTTTATTGAATTATTTCTCGTGTATGCTTCGTGATTTCATGATCATTTAAATTGGTTTCCGCAATTGGTAGAGTAGATTCAAGTCTATTGGTTTAGCAAATTACAATTAGCAGTTTGAATCTACAAGGAATTTCTACACTATCAAATCATGAGTGTTCTTAACATCCTCTTGTGTGATGGTTTCCATAGAAGAATGTATAAAATTCAACTCCATACAAAGCTGGTCAACCTGCAACTCTAATTATTGAAGGGCCATTTGAGTGCTCTTCAAGGACTCCTGGGAAATCTCAAGATCATAAGTAAGCTTGTTGACTTTCTCCTCTTTCCCTACTAGCTCATCATGATATATCTTAGTAAGCATGAGTAGGTGACCTCTGTCTAAAAGGAGATATAGGTAGTTAGCTTTGATCTCTACCAATGCCTTCATGAGAGTCTGAAAATATGCAAGTGAAGTCTCTCCTCCTCAAATTTCATGCGCCACTGCACTTCTCCAAAAATAATCAGTCACCAATACCAGTGCATTATCATATTGCCTTATGTCTTCCCTAATCCTATATGCATTCATCTTCAATCAGTTTTCCAACATAGGTAAGATTGTGAGCAACATCTACCTCATCAACTGATGGGTCTAGGTTTGCATTGTTGACTTCTTGTGTATTATCATCTTTGCACACCCCTTGAGATTCATCATCAACTTTTGTAGCCTCATGATTTTCTTTGTACCCATCATCTAATTCAACAATATCGCTAAGTGACGACAAAATTTTTCTATAAAATTCCAATTCCCTTTCATCCAAACTCTTGTTCAAACCTGTTGGGGTGAATTTGTGATAGCTACATTTTCAACGGGTGTGACTTTTCTCAATTAGTTCTAGAAGGTTTGGTCATGGTTTTCATCCTCAATCCTTACTTCATAGTCCTTGAATACCTTTTCATCTTTAGATTTTCTATTCCTTTTTCTATTTATTGCATTAGATGACACTCACGCTTCCATGTGCACTATCACCTTTGCAAAGGTTTTGTTATAATTTTTAAATTTTTGGGCAGATAGTTCTTCTTGACTTGGAAGCATTTTTTCTACCATTTAAACCCAACATTTGTATATTGACACCTTCAAAATAAATCCCTCAAACTTGAATTTTTAAAGATAACCCAGAGTTGAGCCAAGATCAATGCTCTTATACCATTATAATATTCCCACTTATTAATGGCTCTTAAAATTCCCAAATTGATAACAAATTTCCGTAATTTTCCCTTCCCAAAGTTTTCAAATCAGATTTTAATATACTGCTGTAGGCGAAAAACTTTAGTCAATGGGTCTTGAACATACACAATGGTTTACTTCCAACTCAAAATTTTTCCATAATATATATATTAACAATTACCCAGAAAAATGAGAAATATTACTATGACTCATAGTGGATAATATAGACCCAGAAATGCCTTTATATTCACTTCAAATAATCAACATACAATAACAGTTAGCCACAAAATTTTATTAATTGACAACTACAACATATAATGTAATAGATGCACCTGGAGTGTAAATTAATAAGTTGTTCCTCCAGTACAATGACCAAATATGGATTGTAGCTTCAGTAGCGTACCATTAGCCAATAGTCTTCATTGTATTTTATTTTCTTTCACGGTTCCAACCTTCAATAATACCCAGCAACATGTATACCCGCTAAGGAGAAACCGTGAGACTATGCCATGGCATGCTGTGACTCTATCTGCTTATTTATTTGCTATCTCGTCCCACTGAATGGAGATTCTTCCACGTAACTATGCTTAATTTCTTATGCCCTCATAATATTTCCAATAGTTGGTCTCGACCTGGGTATGATAATACGCTCAGTAGAAAGGACTGGCCCACATTTGATAAAGGTACTCAGGATTTGAGCAAATTCTCGTCCTAGCAAAAGAATAATTCCACAGTCACCAAATGAACTCACGGACCACAAAAAATCAGAGTTATTGGCACCAACACATAAGATATGGGCCCTACGTCCAGCTAATGGGTGTACTACCTTATTATGTCAGAGAAAATTCCCCATAGATATCATGCTCAATGCAACTACCTCTACACAGTCCACAAGGTAATAAAAATTTGTCCATAAATTGAAGAACTAGTGGAATTGATGAGACAATCGAGCTGACTCTCCAAGGAAGAATATCAAGCCACCCTTTCTTACAGCCTTTGACCATGCTTAGAAAGATAACTTCCATATTCAAACTCATCCTCTATTTGGTCTTGAAATTCAATCCCCAAGGCTCAGATTTAAGTTCTTCCACTTAGACTTTCATGAAGCTCTTCAACTTGAAAATGAAATAGAAAAATTCCAATAAGCTCTTAAAATCAAGTGCTAAAACTGGATACCTCATTGTTACTTGCAAATATTGTTCTCCATTGAAGTGCAATGGTGAAATCTAGATGATTTCACTCTCAACTCCAAATTAGGGTGTCAAGTTTCAACTTCAAAGTCTTATGGCAGCTAGGGTTTAAAAAACCTAAGCTTCTCCTTCAAACTCTCTCCAAGAGCACTTTCTCCAAACTCATAAATGCATGAGAGACCCCCTCATTTCCATTTTTTATAAATCACTTTATTTTCCCTCCAATTAGATATTTAAAATAATTTTTCCTTTCTTTATTTAATAAAGTGACTTTTATAAACTAATTGAAGTCACTTTTAATGTCAAAAAAATCTTAATTCGTCTATGTGGTCACACTAGCCACCCAAAGCCCCTTTTTATCATTCTTCCCTGTAGATATTTTTCCTTGATTCCAACGAGCTATTACAATAAGATTTTTCTTTAAGTAATCAACCCGAAACAACACCTTAATCGTAATTAATTAAAATATGCATGTTAATAATTCCATTTTACGGAAATCATTGGAATACATCATAACCAAGAGAAAATTGTGTAAAATTGATCCCAATGATGAAATATGGTAAGCGATCCCAGTCAGGCCCATAAAACTCCTATAAAACCCTCCGGGCCCACTATTGGAGTAATCTCGCTCCTATGACCACGCTGAAAGAAGCTCTAGAAAACCCTCTTAACCGCCTCGTCAGGTAATCCAAAATTTGGGGACATTACAAAGATACCATATTTGTTAAAATGATTTAAGCGTCTATTGATTTTTTTTATCTCTCTTTTGAGGTTGCATGTGCTCTGTTTTGGGAAAGAAAATGTTTATCTCAAATTTTGACAAGCCTCATTTATTATGAGAAACGTAAGTAAAATCTAGAAAATTGAGTAATTGTAGGTTTTTCCCCTGAAATCAGAGGCATAGAAGTCTAGCAAGCATGGTGCTACCTCCTGAAGAGTTTTGAAATGTAGAATTTGAGATGGAGAAGTCACTTGAACAAGAAATTCATGTTAGGATAACAGAGCACCCAGAGAGATGGTGGCGTTTGAAGACAATATTGTTAGAGAGAGATGGTGGTGTCTAAAGACACCGCTGTTTGATCTTATTGGCCAACAAGATAAATAATCATGTAGTTGTTTGGCTTATAAATAGGATACATCAAACACCAATACCATGGGAAGAACCATAGGTGACCATATACCTATAGCTAGAAAATCGCCAGTAACTTGACCTAGCCAAGTTTACTTGAACAACCCTAATAACGATGGTGAACAATGGAGAGATGAATCCGTTGTTTTTGCATGGTTTAGATTCGACTAGAGGTTTTTGGTTGCATAAATGATACAACTTGTGGGAGGTATGACAATGAAGATATAAGGCTTTCATATCATGTAGTTTCATGTACAAAGGACTCACTCAACATGTTGCAAACTATCAAAGGCACTGGTTTTAGAGTCTCCACGAAGACATGAATCAATGTATGGTATTGGGTACTATACACTGTGAGTATATTGATATTTTCATGTCATCTAAGTAGTTTTAAGGGGAAATTATTCACCGTCTTCTATTTTTAGTTTCATAACTAGAAATGATTGATAATGATGTGTATCAAGAACATATCGAATGTGCATATCAAAATGTTAGGTCCCTATAATACTAGTGTATCCCCCTTATTGTTATTGTTGTGCCCATGTAGCCCCCATATTGTTATTTTTGTGCCCCATAGAAGCCCACTATTGTTATTGTTGTGCCTTTACTTTATTATTGTCATGTAAGCTTTGATTGTATTATGACCCCTTAGACTCCTATATATACAAAGGAGGTATTTTCATTTGTATCATCCAAGAATTGTTCATTTATGTTATGTAAAAGAGGTTTCCCCCTCGAAGAAGATAATTTTTAAGTTGTTGATCTATATTTTCTTCTATTTTGTGAGTTGGTTGCATAACATTTTGTATTAGAGCTTTGGATTCTAGGGTTTTACTGCTCCAAATAGGCCATCATGGAATTTTCGTGATAATTTTTTTTCTACAAAGCTTAAAAATATGAAATTGCGACCACGTGGAGACGAAATCTTGGTGAATTTCGTGCCAAAATTTCAGATCTTTGTTCACTATATTTTCTGAGATATGGTTCGAAGAAGTTTGGGTTTTTTCATGCTTCATAATTCAGTCTCAAACAAGTGACCTAAGGAAAATCGTCATAACGTTCTCTTCAAGGATCATATTAGAATTTTGTAAAAATTGAAAGAAACAGAAAATATAGTAGTTTATTGTGTATCAATTTCAGGTCATAATTCTGAAATAGTGATACGTGGAATTGCGTACAATTTCACTCTACTGAACCAGTCCATAATTAAGAAATTGTGGGAGATTTAACATAAACGTTACCTCGAAGAATTCAATTTGGTTTGACTTATGACATTCGAAAGAAGACTTAGAGGGCTACCACATGAAGGAAGTTCAAACCTTGGAGATACGAACTTACAAAGTTACAACGATTTAATATATCAAGCTCATAAACACAATAAAAAGGTGTGTGTGTGTGTGTTTAAATTGCATAATTTTTGTTTGAAAAATTAGTTTGAAGTGATTCCAAGGGAATATTAAAGCATATATATCAGTATTGGGTTCTAAAATTCCTCCCCAAATTTTTTTTCTACACCCATTAAGCCCTCATAAAGCTCTACTATGACACATGAAGAGGAAAAATTGCAACATGATATATCAAAATTACGGGACCAAGTGCAACAAATTTCAGTATCACAAACAACAACCAAATATGAACTAAAATGGGACATGGATGGCTAAAAAGGGGACATGGATGGTTTAAAAGCAGAAATAAAAGGTTACATGGATGGTATAAAAGGAAACATGGAGGTTTTTAAAGTAGACATGGATGCGATGGATGTCAAGTTGGAAGGGTTGACATAGTTGTTGCAAGAAAGGATCCCTGATGGTGACAAGGTAATCCATGAAAATCATGATGAGAACAAAAAGAATATGAATTATAATTTGAGAGACTGTAATGTGGGGTTTAAGAACCACCACATTCCAAAGATAGATATTGAAGCAAACAAAGTTCATTCTCAAACTTAAATACTCTAGAACACTTGGAATACAAAGATATCCATGAGGATACAAATATTATATTATAAAATATATGAGATAGATAGATAGATGATAAAATGTTACAATGAGGCCCTGCTTATATACCTATGCAGGTGACCTTTCATGACTGGGCATGTCTCTTAGAAATGCCCTTTCACTAACTTAATGACTACTTACATAATCCTTAATTGACTATTTAATAAGTATATTTGTTATATTCGTTATGAATTATATTCATAACATTGCCCCTTCCTTCAAAAGCTTTGTCCTCAAAGCTTATAGTTGACACTTTTCTTCAGTTCAATCACGCATTGTTTTCTTCATTTGCTTTCGTCACAATTTAATATATCAACTTTTATTTATTTATTTGTTATGAATTGGCCCTTCTTTCATTACTTTGTCCTCAAAGTTTTATGGATAATAATTTCTTCATCTTGTATTTGTTAAAATACTATAATTTTCAGGAAATCTTCCTTCTTTCCTTTCCTAATTGGATTTAATTTCCTTTTCATCAATGATTGATTTCATTTTGTCTGTTGAATTGAGTTTTTAGTGTTTTTAAGGTAACCCTTCCTAACTTTCTCTTCTTCTTTTTAATGAGGTTATTATTCCTTCAAATATTTTTTTTTTAATAATTTAATTAATTAAATAATTAAATTAAATATATATATATATATTCTTTTACAAATTGATTTTTTTTAACTCTTTTTTGTTGTTGAAAGG
This sequence comes from Pinus albicaulis, assembly GCA_034641835.2. Taxonomy (NCBI): domain Eukaryota; kingdom Viridiplantae; phylum Streptophyta; class Pinopsida; order Pinales; family Pinaceae; genus Pinus; species Pinus albicaulis. Next base: position 916,992,490 of record CM076571.1, on the reverse strand, counting down.
TTACAACCCTAGTGAAATGTGGCTATTCACATATATTCACCTATAAAATATATGTCCACTTATGTATATTTGACTTAGTTAATGTTCTCCACGTAAAAGTAAACTTACCATTCACATAGAGATTTTTATTCATTTACTTCTTATTTTACCTTGCAAATACCATGGGCTTCCAAAACCACGAGCTTGTAAACCACTGAAAGAATAATCAAAATAACCTTACCTACTCTTCCTTATTTCTTTTTCCTTTTTAATTTTAAATTGTCTTGGTATGTACATATATGTACTTCTTTATATATATCTCTTTCTTTTTCTTTTTAATATACTTGGACTTTCCTTATCTCTTTTATTATTTTTAATATAAATTCTTCCTTTTTTAATATTTCTTCAATTTTTTTATATAAATTATTCTCCCTTTTTTTTTATATTTCTTTTAAAAAATTCTCTAGTTTGTTTTTTCCCTTTTGTTTTATTATGGCCAAAGGCCTAGTGGCAAAAATGGAGAAACTCCAAGATTGATAGCGAAACGCTTCAGTCACGACGGCAACAAGGTTGACGATTTTTACGGTCAAAGACCTGGATCAAGGAGCGCAACTCTGTGCAGCAATGAGCGGCCAGAAGATCCACTACTCTGATACCAAATGAAGCGAACAAGTTCCTTCTCAAGCTAAAATACTCCAGAACACTTGGAATACAAATATATCCATGAGGATACAAATATTATATTATAAAAGATATGAGATAGATAGATAGATGATAAAATGTTACAATGAGGCCCTGCTTATATACCTATGCAGGTGACCTTTCATGACTAGGCATGTCTCTTAGACATACCCTTTCACTAACTTAATGACTACTTACATAATCCTTAATTGACCATTTAATAATTCTATTTTTTATATTCGTTATGAATTATATTCATAACAGAAATGAGGAATTTTTATGGCAAGGATTCGTTAACATAGATACTTCAGATGGAGCAATATTGTGATCTACATGATGTGCAACCCTCATAAAAGGTATGTAGTGCATATTTATATTTAGAACCCATTCAGTTTGTATGGTATATATGGATTTTTTCTCGTAAACCACTTGTCACCTGGTCAATTTTTACAAAATAAATGATAGCACATTATGAAGATACAAAGAGAAACACCTTCTTTAGCCAATTGATAAATCTCAAACAAAAGCGTTCAATGGCACATCACATTGAAGACTTCCAAAAAATGAATATTAAGGTAACTGATATTCTATAGGAGCATATGATTGATGTCTTCATCGGGACTTTAAAAGATAACAACCAACATGAGGTTCGCGTTTGGGAACCAGATTCATTGGAGAAGGCATTCAGGGTGGCTAGAAAAGTTGAAAGAAAAATTATGGAAACAAGAAATTCTACCACTCACAACTATAAATATGGAAGTGTTGTTGCTCCTAGTCTTCCACAACCCACAAGGTTGACACCACAACAATTGGAGGAAAAAAGAGTAAAAGGGCTTTGTTACAATTTTGATAGAAAATACACTAAATGTCATAAGTGTGATGAGAAGAAATTATTCTACATAGATTGTGAAGAGGAGGAAGAAAAGGCACAAGAAACATCAAAAGAGGAGAAAGAAAAGGAACAAGAAACATTAAAAGAGGATGATACACACTAGGAACCAACCCCAGAGAAAGAAAAAATGAATCCGATCATATCTTGTAATGCATTGGAAAGAATTACCACTCCTCAAAATCTCAAGATAGAAGGATATATCAAGAATAAAAAAGTATTAATGCTGATTTATTCAGGTAGTACCCAAAATTTTATCAATGTAAGATAGCCAAGGAATTGAATTGCTTCCTATATCCATCACTAGAGTGTTAAGTGATGGTTGCAAATGTAGGAACTATAAATTGCTCTGGAAAATGCCATAATATCAAGCTAACCATGGGGGTGTATGTATTTAATAGTCCACTACTTTCCATTACAATGGGTGGTGTTGATGTTGTAATACGAGTCCAATGGTTACAATCTTTAGGGACGATAACTTTCAATTTTTAAGAACGTTTCTTGAAGTTTTTTTGGGAAGGAAAGGAAGTTGAATTAAGGGGTATAATAGGGAAACAAGGAAATATAATCAACTCTAATAACATGACAAAAATTATGAAGAAATAACAACCGAGTGTAATTGCACAATATGCTCACTAGAGGTTCAAACATAGAAATCATCTATTTATCCAGATCTCCAAAATGTCTTGGAAAATAATTCCAAGGTGTTTAAGACTCATAAAGGCCTCCCACCTATTCGTGATCATGATCATGCTATTCATTTGATTCTAGGAAGTCTTCCTCCAAACATCAGGCCATACAAATATCCTTATGCCCAAAAGAGTGAAATTGAACATATAGTTGCAGAAATGCTAGAGGAAGGTATAATTCAATCTAGTCAAAGTTATTTCTCAGCTCCAATAGTATTAGTGCAAAATAATGATGGATAATGACATATGTGTCCAGATTATAGGGAGTTCAACAAGCTCACCATTAAAGATAATTTTCCCATTCATGTTATTGATGAATTGTTGGATGAATTAGATGGAGCAATTTACTTCACCAAGATGGATCTTCGTTCAAGATATCATCAAATTAGAATGAATATTGAAGACATTCTGAAAACAACATTCTAAATTCATGAGGGTCGTTATGAATTTTTGGTCATGCCTTTTGGCCTTACTAATGCACCTTTTACATTTCAAGGTTTGATGAATTCCATTTTCAAACCCTTCCTTAGAAAATGTGTGTTAGTATTTTTCTAATAATCTACAACAAGCCTTGGAAGGATCATGTTCAACATGTTGAGAGGGTGCTCAAATTATTTGAGGAGAAACAATTATATGCAAAAACCTCTAAATATTTCTTTGGAGTACAGGAGGTGGAATATTGGGGTCATATTATATATCAGGAGGGTGTTAAGGTAAACCCTAAAAAAATTAAAGACATTATGGAATGGAAAATACCCACAACCATAAAGCATCTTCAAGGATTTCTCGAGTTGATAGGGTATTATCGCAAGTTTGTTAATAATTATCGGAGAACAGAGACACCTCTAACATCATTACTGAAGAAAGATGCATTTTCTTGGACTCAATAAGCAACTAAGGGCTTTGAACATATTAAAGAGACAATGTGCCAAGCACCAGTCTTAGCTATGCCAAACTTCACAAAAACATTTATTGTGGAATGTGATGCCTCAGGAAATGGAATTGGTGTTGTTTTAATGCAAGAAGGAAGACCCATTCCTTTTGAAAGTCGTCTAATCAAAGGAAATTATTTACACAAACCTATTTATGAGAATGAAATGTTGGCAATACTACTTGCACTAAAGAAATGGTGACCTTACCTAATGGGAAGTCACTTCAAGGTAAAAACAGATAATGATAGTCTTAAATAATTTTTGGAACAAATATTATCTTCAAAAGAGCAACAAAAATGGGCGACAAAGATGTTGAGTTATGACTTTGAAATCATATACATAAAAAGGAAGAAAAATTTTGTTGCAGATGCACTCTCAAGAAAGAATGAGGATGTGGAAGCATTTCTTTGTGCCATTTATATTATCCAAACTGAGTGGATAACTGAAGCAAGGGATGAATGGAAGAATGATGAAGAGGTGTGGACACTTATTCAAAAGTTGCAGCAAGATCCCAATATATATGATACATTTAGCTGAAAAAATGATTCATTGTGGTACACATATCACTTATATATTTGTAAGAATTCTCAACTCAAACAAAATATTATTTTGGAATTGCACACCTCTCCCTTAGGAGGGCACTCAGGAATTTAAAAATCTTACCATAGAGTCAAGAAGGAATTTTTTTGGGATGATCTTAAATCTGATATTCAAAAGTTTTCGGAAGAATTTTTAGTTTGACAACAAAATAAAGTTGAGACAATTAAGACCAAGAGTCTGTTACAACCTTTGGCTATTCCAAGTCAGCATTGGGAGGATGTCTCAATGGATTTTTTTACATGTTTACCCAAGTCTAAAGGAAAGAGTATCATCATGGTGGTAGTTGACATACTTACCAAGTATGCACACTTTTGTGCATTATATTATCATTTTAAAGCCAATACAATTGCTACTGCATTTATGGAAACAATTCAAAAACTTCATGGTAACCCAAAGATTATAGTAAGTGACAGAGATCTCATTTTCACTGGAAATTTTTGGACGAAATTATCTCATAGCTCATCTTATCATTCTCAATCTGATGGGAAAATTGAGATAGTGAACAAATTTTTGGAAGGATATCTTCGTTCCTTTGTATTTGATAAACAAACACAACGGGTCAAGTGGTTACCTCTAGCTGAATGACAGTATAACACTTCATTCCATACTGCAAAAAAAATGACCTGATTTATGGCACTTTATGGATATCATCCACCATCCATCACATCATCTTTAAGAGAAAATTCTAAGGTTCAAGTAGTGGAAGATCACATCAAGCATCAATAACAATTTCTCCAACTCTTAAAGGATAACCTCACTCTGGTGCAGAATCAAATGAAACAACAGGAAGATCAACATCGTAGTGAAATAAGTTTTGATGTAGGTGAATGGGTATTTTTACAATTACAACCATACAAACAAACGTCTATCAAGCAAGATAAGAAGGATAATAAATTATCACCCAAATACTACGATGCTTACAAGGTGTTGCAAAAGATTGGTACTATGGCATACAAATTGGAGTTTCCTGCATCTTGATGAGCACACCCTGTTTTCCATGTTCCATGCTGAAAGAAGGTTATCAGTGACAAGTTTCCAGTTCAAACAATGTTGCCATAACTTGATGAAGAAGGAAAAATCATATTGGAGCTTAAAGCAGTCACAGAAACAAGAACCCAACAACTACATAATCGATCATTTTTAGAGTATCTTATTAAGTGGAAGAACTTACCCACTAAAGATTCCACATGGTAGGATGAGAATTTTATACAGAAGCATCCAGAACTACTCAAGCGTCGAGAACAACAATTTTTTGAAGGAGAGGGGCATGTTAGGTCCCTATAATACTAATGTAGCCCCCATCTTGTTATTGTTGTGCCCATTTAGCCGCCATATTGTTATTGTTGTGCCCCATAGAAGAACACTATTGTTATTGTTGTGCCCTTACAATATTGTTGTCATGTAGGCTCTGATTATATTGTGACAACTTAAACTCCTATATATACAAAAGAGGTCTTGTCATTTGTATCATCCAATAATTGTTCATTTATGTAATGCAAAGGAGGTTTCCCCCTCGAAGAGGATAATTTTTAAGTCATTGATCTATCTTTTCTTCTATTTTGTGAGTTGGTTGAATAACACGAAATGTTTTTTAGAAAAAATATTTATATGGAGATTCTTTGTAGTAATTTAACCATGATATGTAAACATAGTTTGATGTTCCCAAAATCAAATTTGAGTGACAGTCTTCTTCAACCTTGCCTTGTGATTCTGATAATAAACAACTTACCGCATGCGCAACCAGATTATCCTCAGGTGACCCTTAAAAGAAGCAATAAAAAATGATAGAAGTATTTCTAAAACGACATCAACTTCATATAGGATTCCATTCCACAGAGGCTAATCTAGATGAAGTCCAAGGAAAGCAAAGTCGCGAACTTTTCAGATTCTCTCTAAGTGCAGAACCTGATTGTATAACTTATATGATTTATAGCAGTGATATTACCCAAGAAGTTTCGCCAAGGAAAATCCACTATCTATTTGTTAAAAAAATAAAAACCTCCACTCATTTTTAATAATAAATTAATTTATAAAATTATTTTTAACTTTAAATTATTCTTAAAAATATCTTTTCGATAATCAACCCTTGATTTCGAATTTCATTTCATATTTAAATTTTTCAGATTTATAGATTAATACTTATCAGATTTATAGATTAATACCTTTCAGTTTATTAGAATTTCATTTCATATTAAAGTTTATTATAGGTATAGATTAATATTTTAAGTTTATTAATTTTTAAGATTGATATTGTGTTGATTTAGAATTTTATTTCAATATTTAATTTCATTATATTGACAAATTATATTATCATTTTTAAGATTTAATTGATAGAGAGTGAAGTAATTATATTTTAGTATATCATTTTTCATCTTTTTAAATTAACGCTGTTGATTATTATATGAAATGTGGAAAATGATGCAAATGGATTTATATCGACCACTCTATTATATAGTTGTGATGGTTGAGGGAGAATTAAATGATTATAATTAATTATAGTTAATTTTTTTTACATAGGTTTAAGTTAGAGTTGTTAAAGGTTATGGTTTAATATTGTTGAATATGATTAATTGTGGTTAATTTTAATATATTATAGTTAAATATGTTAAGGTTATGGTTATCAAAATCAATTATGATTGTTGAAAATGGTTATGAATAATAATAGTTAAAAATGATGAAATATAATACAATAGTGAATAAATTTATATTTAAAAATAAAGATAAAAGTAGTTTTAACATACATTTTTAAAACACACATGATAATGAAGAGTGATACATTTCTTATGTGTTTTTGACTTTGTAATATATATATATATATATAGTTATGGTAACATGTTAGGAGATTATAAAATCATGTAGTTATTTTAACTTTGAAAAAAAAAATACTATTCAAAATTTATTTTATATTGTAGTTATTTTAACTATAAAAAATTAAAAAATATTATCGAAACATTGACTTAATCCTAATGATGTGATTAATCCCAATGTTCTTTTATCTACATTATGGATCACAAAAGTCTTAGATCTAACATTAAAATACACATTTATTATATATTTATAATATAATTTTTTTAAAATCATATCTCTCTTCTTTATTCTTTATTCTCTAAACTCTAAACCATTGTAAGGACTCTTTTTATCTAGATTCTTTTTCTTATAGAAGTTATAATTAATGGGGAGAAAATAACAGCTTGCTATGTAGGTCTTTTTATCATTAATGTCAGTAATCTCAATCCAACTATATTGGTTGTAAGGGTTGTTTTTATAAATCCTAGCATGGGGGGAGATGTTCTTCTTAATGTAGCAAGCTATGCCCCCAATGCCTCTACAGGAGGATCGCTTGTTCCAGGTAGACCATAGTGCAAAGCCATCTATGTTAGGGACCTTAGATTCTTCGTGCTCCCAAGTTTCAACAAGAAATATAATATCAACATCATTTGAGATCCAACTTAGCTTGGGGCCTTTGTTCCATGGAAAGCCCCGACAGTTCTAAGAAAGAATTGCATGTTGAATTGCCATTTATTACTATCTTTTTGGTTTCTATCTCGAATAACGGCTTTTCTATTTCTGATTATTGCCCATTTTCCTTCCTTTCTAGCTTCTTTTACCTTTTGAACCTCTTTTCTTAATTCTGCTTGATCTTCTGGAATGAGATCTTCATTTATAAATATTCCCGTTCCTTTTAGACTTGAGGTTTTACTAAGTATGTCATACTTATGGTCAGTAGAGCTCACCTTTATTCGGATCAACCTTCCTTTATTCTCAGTTAATTTCCTTAATCGTGTTGCTTCTGTGAGACACGTGGTTTCAATTTGTAATCTATTATGTAATTCTGTCTGGGCTATGGCTAAAGTATCCTCGTCTACCTCCTCTTTCAAACAGAAGATTATAAGGTTCAAGGCCCTTTTGTTACGCTCATGGTCTAATTCGATCAATTTTTTCATTTCATCTTCAATTGGTTTGATATCTAATTTACCTGCCCCACTATTTAGGGTGAGACTGTTGTTAACTTTTTCTTCTAGTTCTTTAATCATGTCCTTCATTTTAAGACTCTCTATATTATCAACATCTCCTTGCTCGGATGTTTGGTTTGTATCTTGGCTTTGTTTTTCTATGACCTGCAACCTAGTCTCCATTGCCTCCATTTTATTCTCCAATAGTTATATTTTTATTTTTTATTTTTTTTTGGATCTTGTCTTCAAGAGATGTGAATTTGTTTTCCAACATGGCTTCTAACTGGGTTTGTAGGTTGACTTCTCTTTCTTTTCTACGTTTCTCTAAAGACTCTATATACTCATAAAGGCTCTGTAGAGTAACTGTGCTAGGTCTACTTTTGGTAATCTTTGATAACTGTGGTGAATTATTCATTCTTGAAAATATATGAGCAGATATGTATTAGAAAAAGATAAGGATACTTGAGAATATATGAATAGATATGTATTAGAAAAAGATAAGGAATGTGTGCACCTCAATATCAGCAAATAGAACAATAAACCTCAAGTGCCCATGTCCAAAAATTTATCGAGAAAAAAATCATCGCAGACCAAGTATTAATTGAGAAAATTCACCGGAGACCCAAGTATTAATCCAAAAAATCAAACAACACACCTCAATTTTATTATCAACATTATAAAATTGTTAATTCTATAAATTCAAATCAAAGAAAAATACTATTTTTTTAATTTTAAAATATAAATTTTTAAAATTAAAATTCTCATTTAATTTATAATTCTTATTAACTCTATAACTATATATAATATTTTTAATTTTAAAATATAAGTTTTTAAAATTAAAATTCTCATTTAATTTATAATTCTTATTAACTCTATAACTATATTTAAAGCATCAACGAATAATTTATATAATACTTAAAGCATCAACAAATAATTTAATTTTTATTAACTCTATAATTATATTTAAAGCATCAACAAATAAGCTATATAATACTTAAAGCATCAACATATAAGTTATTGAATACTTAAGACAATATAAATGTTTTTATAGTTTTAAAATTTTATTTTATATATTTTTTATTTTCAAAATATATGTTTACACATAATCTAATTTATAGTTTTTTTCACTTGAATTCACTAAAATTTAGCAATACAATTTTAAGATTTTTTGTTATTTAAAATACATTTTTATATAGTTAAAAGCCAACCAATATTGAAACTGTTTCTTTCTTCTACCTGCTGCTATATCTACTTTACTTGTCCATCAAAGTATAACCAATATAAAATTGCCGCAAAAATCATTAAAAACTATTAATATTTAGAGTCATCCATCAAAAGAGTCAATAGGAGTCAATAGGAGCATGGTCCTTTGCAATAGAACCTAGCATATCTACTTGCTGCATAGCTTGAACAAATTCTCCAATTCTCCCAGTTGCATGACACTGAGATACTTTAATCTCTTGAATTTCCTGTTTGATTTCCTTTAAAACATTTGAATTATACAAATTAAACAATTTAAACTCAAGTTTTTAAAAATTTCTGTCTGACCAGAAAAAATAATCATAAAATAATCATTTCATCTATAAATTAAACTAAATATATACCTATAATAAAATTATTTTAACATGTTAATGTGGTTGAAACAACTCAACCACACATTAACGATTTTCAACGCCTCCCCGTCACGAACTCTCTCCTCAGATTGGGAGTTGTTCAGTTGTAGGGAATTGGCTGGTTCAGTGGGTGGCCTGGTATTACTACAAGTGCAATATGCCAATTTTACTTTGAATTGAAACAATACTTGTTTTCACAGCTCATTAATGAATGTATCCATGAATAGTATCGGCAAATTTAGTAGAATTCATATTATTGTTACAACCATATAGACGTTATACATGGAGAAATGCTACTGTAATTTAGTTTATACATTACTGAAACTTTCCAATCCTGAATAATTTAGAGGGTAGGAAGGATTGGCTATAGTTTTCTTCAGTGGGTGGCCCCACTTTAAGTTTCAGTTCACGATTGAATGGTTGGAAGAGCCTATATGGAAATCATTGAGAGAAGTACATTCGGGCATTGTTCCCTTGGGATATCGCCGAAAGTCTTGGCAGTAATCGTACGTCATGTAATTCTTTCTCACCATTTCCAGGGCTCGAATCTGTTCCTTGTTCATCTCCGTAGAAATAAAACAATCCAGAAACCCCTGTGAACAGTATCGCATATCTTCATCGTTCGTGGAAGAGCAGCCGATGGTGATGAAGTTTGTGTAAGTGGAGAGGAATGGCTCGTAACTGTAGTTGGCTTTGTATCTTCCCCCATCTGTGGCCCATGCAGAGGCGTCCCATATTGTTGCATAAACTGACATTGGCTTCGAAGGGTATGTCACTCCCAGGCTCTTCATCCTCGGAAATCTTCTGATGGGAATACTGTCCACCATAAACCTGCCACACACCATAAAAAAATAATAATGAGAAATAATCTGATTCTTGATTTCAAGAATATAAATTCTGAAATATTTCTATAATCTGTAATACAAATAATATTTTGGAATTCTAATATATTGAATATTACTCAGATTCAGTTTATCTAATTCTGAATTAGAAATATTTCCTTAATCCTTAATCAAAATCCTGAAATATTCCTTTAATCTATAATAGAAATAATATTTTGGAATTACAATATATTGAACTCATGTTCAATTCATCAAATTCTGAATTAGAAATATTCCATTCATGTTCAGTTCATCTAATTCTGATTAGAAATATTCCATTAATCAGTAATCAAAATTCTGAAATATCTGAAATATTCCTTTAATCTGTAATATAAATAAAAATATAACTTAACCCACACTTATATATATTTCAATGATCTACAAATAGAAAATATATGTAAATTATATGACTATACATACAATATTTGACGAGGTGTCCAGAGAATTGTGTAGTTGTGAAAGTGTTTGGTAGGGTCGAAGCAGAGATGGAATTGCTGTTCCCTGCCAATAAGATTCGGCCCATCTCCTGTCCCGTTCCCATACACGTTGGTCTGGAGTTTGTAAGGCTCCCCTGGTATTGTTCCCAGAAACTCTATGTCTATCTCATCATGCCACCCTGGATAAACTTGGTTGTTTGACAGCTGAAATATCACCATTCAAATAAATATATCAAAAATTATATTCACATTCTTCTGAGTCAATTTCCATATAATCTTCTGACAGTGAATTCATCAATTGATACATTAAATCAAATAGAAAATGGAGATGAATATAGATACATATAATGAAGTGATGATTCCTGCAGTATAGCCCCCTTGAAGTTTAACAGCTGCATTGAACAAACCATACATGTATGGTTCATTTGACTTGAATCCACTGCCTGAATCCACAAGCAAAGGACATATCACATAGTTTCACAACATAATAAACAATTAATACAATATCAATAATTTAACTATAAAATCACAGTCTTGTAGAGTTCATTTATGAGACTTTTTATTTGTGGGGCCAAGAAATCCCTCTGACACATCCTATCCCCACTAATGCAAACAGAAAAGATGGAGAATATAATTATTCTTAATAAGCTGCTGAGCATAAGAAACAAGAAGTGTGTTTACCAGATGATCTGTCTAATGTGAGTGTGACTGAGGATTCATCTTTGGAAACATTTTGGTGTTGCCCACCCCAGAGATTAGCATAGCCCTCTGAAAATTTCAGTGTCTTGAAATAATTCATCACTGGAACACCAGGTAAGGATGGTATAGCAGGATTTTTGTCTGGAGAAATAGGAAAAGCCTTCATGGGTATTGGACTGTGAAGCAGTCCAACAAACAGCAGAAGAAGAATACAATACTCTTCCAGCCATAATAGGTGAGGAATACTGAGAGTTGGGTAGCCATCTCTCAAGGAATATCTTGGTAGTTTCTTCTATGAATGGATCAAATTTATGGCACAACTACTTCGTATACTCCACTAGATGAGGGAGAACATCACGCAGTTTTTCAGCGATATTAGCGTGTGCAAACAGAACGTAAGATTTATGGATAATGACGAGTGACCAATTGTTTTGCATCATTACAATCTTGACTTCTGGTGTACTAGCATAAGGCTAGCTTGCCTTTCACTCTTAAACCATGTTATATACGCATAGAGAATGGTATTCAAAATAAGCATTATCAAAAGTATGGAATACTCAAAGGCAGCCACAGTGCAGTACAGCACTTTAAAAGGCAACCTGGTTTAGTAATGAGTGATCGCTCGGCTGACTCTCAAGGAAATATTGGCAGTTATAATCAACTCCCTGTTTTGTTCTCGAATTTTACACAACACACTTCTCTTCAGGGTCACCAATTTCTTGTGACATTTCTGTTTATAGATCATTTTCTGTGACAATTCTGTTTAGGTTATAGATCATCATTTTCTGCAGTGACAATTCTGTTTAGGTCATTGATCATTTTATGTTTCATATTTTGAGTCTTGTGAGGTTATCGATCATTTTTTTGTAGTATACTTAGGAATGCGTGTGTTTTATGACAAGAGATGATAAACGAAGGGCAGTACAAGTCATGATCAACGTCGTTATTTTGTTGGTGAAATTCAACTCATCATTAACGAAGAGGTTGACAATGAATTTCTCTGCATCAAATGTTGTACCATTTTCAACTTTTATCAGTTAATGAGTCTATGTTGGTTATAATGTTTCAGTAGTTTATATTCCATAGAATTTTGTTTAAGATTTCAATTGGTGTTTCAGATGTTATGTTGATTATAAATTTTAAAAATGGTATATAAATTGTTAAAAAATTATTATTTTAATAAATTTTGGTGGAGTTCATTATTTTAGATATTTTTTGATGTGAAGTTACTAGTTTAATTTCCTACTTCAATAAAAATGATATATTAAACATATTAAAGATAAAATCTTATTTTTTTAAAATTTTAAAATTTTAATACAATTCTAATTTTAAAATTTTAATACAATTCTAATACAATGAAATATAATACAATAGTGAATAAATTTATATTTAAAAATAAAGATAAAAATAGTTTTAACATACATTTTTAAAACACACATGATAATGAAGAGTGATACATTTCTTATGTGTTTTTGACTTTGTAATATATATATATATATATATATATATATATATATATATATATGGTAACATGTTCCGAGATTATAAAATCATGTAGTTATTTTAACTTTGAAAAAAAAAATATCATTCAAAATTGATTTTATATTGTAGTTATTTTAACTATAAAAAATTAAAAAATATTATCGAAACATTGACCTAATCTTAATGATGTGATTAATCCCAATGTTCTTTTATCTACATTATGGATCACAAAAGTCTTAGATCTAACATTAAAATACACATTTATTATATATTTATAATATAATTTTTTTAAATTCATATCTTTCTTCTTTATTCTTTATTCTCTAAACTCTAAACCATTGTAAGGACTATTTTTATCTAGATTCTTTTTCTTCTAGAAGTTAGAATTAATGGGGAGAAAATAACAGATTGCTATGTAGGTCTTTTTATCATTAATGTCAGTAATCTCAATCCAACTATATTCGTTGTAAGGGTTGTTTTATAAATCCTAGCATGGGGGGAGATGTTCTTCTTAATGTAGCAAGCTATGCCCCCAATGCCTCTACAGGAGGATCGCTTGTTCCAGGTAGACCATAGTGCAAAGCCATCTATGTTAGGGACCTTAGATTCTTCGTGCTCCCAATTTTCAACAAGCAATATAATATCAACATCATTTGAGATCCAACTTAGCTTGGGGCCTTTGTTCCATGGAAAGCCCCGACAGTTCCAAGAAAGAATTCAGAGCATGTTGAATTGCCATTTATTACTATCTTTTTGGTTTCTATCTCGAATAATGGCTTTTCTATTTCTGATTATTGCCCATTTTCCTTCCTTCCTAGCTTCTTTTACCTTTTCAACCTCCTTTCTTAATTCTGCTTGATCTTCTGGAATGAGATCTTCATTTACAAATATTCCTGTTCCTTTTAGACTTGAGGTTTTACTAAGTATGTCATACTTATGGTTAGTAGAGCTCACCTTTATTCGGATCGACCTTCCTTTATTCTCAGTTAATTTCCCTAACCTTGTTGCTTCTGTGAGACACGTGGTTTCAATTTGTAATCTATTATGTAATTCTGTCTGGGCTATGGCTAAAGTATCCTTGTCTACCTCCTCTTTCAAACCAAAGATTATAAGGTTCAAGGCCCTTTTGTTATGCTCATGGTCTAATTCGATCAATTTTTTCATTTCATCTTTAATTGGTTTGATATCTAATTTACCTGCCCCACTATTTAGGGTGAGATTGTTGTTAACTTTTTCTTCTAGTTATTTAATCATGTCCTTCATTTTAAGACTCTCTATATTATCAACATCTCCTTGCTCGGATGTTTGGTTTGTATCTTGGTTTTGTTTTTCTATGACCTGCAACCTAGTCTCCATTGCCTTCATTTTATTCTCCAATAGTTCTATTTTATTTTTTATTTTTTTTGGATCTTGTCTTCAAGAGATGTGAATTTGTTTTCCAGCATGGCTTCTAATTGGGTTTGTAGCTTGACTTCTCTTTCTTTTCTACGTTTTTCTAAAGACTCTATATACTCATAAAGGCTCTGTAGAGTAACTGTGCTAGGTCTACTTTTGGTAATCTTTGGTAGCTGTGGTGAATTATTCATTCTTGAGAATATATGAGCAGATATGTATTAGAAAAAGATAAGGATACTTGAGAATATATGAATAGATATGTATTAGAAAAAGATAAGGAATGTGTGCACCTGAATATCAACAAATAGAACAATAAACCTCAAGTGCCCAGATCCGAAAATTTATCGAGAAAAAAATCATCGCAGACCCAAGTATTAAATTTTATTATCAACATTATAAAATTGTTAATTCTATGATTTCAAATCAAAGAAAAATACTATTTTTTTAATTTTAAAATATAAATTTTTAAAATTAAAATTCTCATTTAATTTATAATTCTTATTAACTCTATAACTATATATAATATTTTTAATTTTAAAATATAAGTTTTTAAAATTAAAATTCTCATTTAATTTATAATTCTTATTAACTCTATAACTATATTTAAAGCATCAACAAATAATCTATATATTACTTAAAGCATCAACCAATAATTTAATTTTTATTAACTCCATAATTATATTTAAAGCATCAACAAATAATTTATATAATACTTAAAGCATCAACATATAAGTTATTGAATACTTAAGACAATATAAATGTTTATATAGTTTTAAAAGTTTATTTTATATTTTTTTATTTTCAAAATATATGTTTACACATAATCTAATTTATAGTTTTTTTCACCTGAATTCACTAAAATTTAGTAATACAATTTTAAGATTTTTTGTTATTTAAAATACATTTTTATATAGTTAAAAGCCAACCAATATTGAAATTGTTTTTTTCTTCTATCTGCTCCTATATCTACTTTACTATGTCCATCAAAGTATAACCAGTAAAAATTTGCCGCAAAAATCATTAAAAACTATTAATATTTAGGGTCATTCATCAGAAGAGTCAATAGGAGTATGGTCCTTTGCAATAGAACCTAGCATATCTACTTGCTGCATAGCTTGAACAAATTCTGCCAATTCTCGCAGTTGCATGACACTGAGATACTCTAATCTCTTGAATTTCCTGTTTGATTTCCTCTAAAACATTTGAATTATACAAATTAAACAATTTAAACTAAAATTTTTAAAAATTTGTCTGACCAGAAAAAATAATCATAAAATAATCATTTCATCTATAAATTAAACTAAATATATACCTTGGTTGAAACAACTCAACCACACATTAACGATTTTCCACGCCTCCTTCACATCACGAACTCTCTCCTCAGATTGGGAGTTGTTCAGTTGTAGGGAATTGGCTGGTTCAGTGGGTGGCCTGGTATTACTACAAGTGCAATATGCCAATTTTACTTTGAATTGAAACAATACTTGTTTTCACAGCTCATTAACGAATGTATCCATGAATAGTATCGGCAAATTTAGTAGAATTCGTATTATTGTCACAACCATATCGACGTTATACATGGAGAAATGCTACTGTAATTTAGTTTATACATTATTGAAACTTTCCAATCCTGAATAATTTAGAGGGTAGGAAGGATTGGCTATAGTTTTCTTCAGTGGGTAGCCCCACTTTCAGTTTCAGTTCACGATTAAATGATTGGTAGAGGCTATATGGAAATCGTTGAGAGGGGTACATTCGGGCATTGTTCCCTTGGGATATCGCTGAAAGTCTTGGCAGTAATCGTACGTCATGTAATTCTTTCTCACCATTTCCAGGGCTCGAATCTGTTCCTTGTTCATCTTCGGAGAAATAAAACAATCCAGAAACCCCTGTGAACAGTATCGCATATCTTCATCGTTCGTGGAAGAGCAGCCGATGGTGATAAAGTTTGTGTAAGTGGAGAGGAATGGCTCGTAACTGTAGTTGGCTTTGTATCTTCCCCCATCTGTGGCCCATGCAGAGGCGTCCCATATTGTTGCATAAACTGACATTGGCTTCGAAGGGTATGTCACTCCCAGGCTCTTCATCCTCGGAAATCTTCTGATGGGAATACTGTCCACCATAAACCTGCCACACACCATAAAAAAATAATAATGAGAAATAATCTGATTCTTGATTTCAAGAATATAAATTCTGAAATATTTCTATAATCTGTAATACAAATAATATTTTGGAATTCTAATATATTGAATATTACTCAGATTCAGTTTATCTAATTCTGAATTAGAAATATTTCTTTTATCCTTAATCAAAATCCTGAAATATTCCTTTAATCTATAATAGAAATAATATTTTGGAATTACAATATGTTGAACTCATGTTCAGTTCATCAAATTCTGAATTAAAAATATTCCATTCATGTTCAGTTCATCTAATTCTGATTAGAAATATTCCATTAATCAGTAATCAAAATTCTGAAATATCTGAAATATTCCTTTAATCTGTAATATAAATAAAAATATAACTTAACCCACACTTATATATAAATATATGTAAATTATATGACTATACATACAATATTTGATGAGGTGTCCAGAGAATTGTGTAGTTGTGAAAGTGTTTGGTAGGGTCGAACCAGAGATGGAATTGCTGTTCCCTGCCAATAAGATTCGGCCCATCTCCTGTCCCGTTCCCATACACGTTGGTCTGGAGTTTGTAAGGCTCCCCTGGTATTGTTCCCAGAAACTCTATGTCTATCTCATCATGCCACCCTGGATAAACTTGGTTGTTTGACAGCTGAAATATCACCATTCCAATCAATAGATCAAAAGTTATCCTCACATATTTCTGAGTCAATTTCCATATAATCTTCTGAGAGTCAATTCATTAATTGATGCATGAAACATAAATATAAAATAGAGATGAATATAGTTACATAGAATGAAGTGATGATTCCTGCAGTATAACCCCCCTGAAGTTTAACAGCAGCGTTGAACAAACCATACATGTATGGTTCATTTGACTTGAAACCACTGCTTGAATCCACAAGCAAAGGACATATCACATAGTTTCACAACATAATAAACAATTAATACAATATCAGTAATTTAACTATAAAACCAGAGTCTTGTAGAGTTGATTTATAAGACTTTTTATTTATGGGGGCAAGAAATCCCTCTGACACATCCTATCCCCACTAATGCAAACAGAAAAGACGGAGAATATAATTATTCTTAATAAGCTGCTGAGCATAAGAAACAAGAAGTGTGTTTACCAGATTATCTGTCTAATGTGAGTGTGACTGAGGATTCATCTTTGGAAACATTTTGGTGTTGCCCACCCCATAGATTAGCATAGCCCTCTGAAAACTTCAGAGCCTTGAAATAATTCATCACTGGAACACCAGGTAAGGATGGTATAGCAGGATTTTTGTCTGCAGAAGCCAAAACCTTCATGGGTATTACTGGACTGTGAAGCAGTCCAACAAACAGACAGAAGAAGAATACAATACTCTTCCAGCCACTGTAATAGGTGAGGAATACTGAGAGTTGGGTAGCCATCTCTCAAGAAATTCCTTGGTAGTTTCTTCTATGAATGGATCAAATTTATAGCACAACTGCTTCAACTACTCCACTAGATGAGGGAGAACATCACGCAGTTTTTCAGCGCTATTAGCGTGTGCAAACAGAACGTAAGATTTATGGATAATGACGAGTGACCAATTGTTTTGCATCATTACAATCTTGACTTCTGGTGTGCTAGCATAAGGCTAGCTTGCCTTTCACTCTTAAACCATGTTATATACGCATAGAGAATGACATTCAAAATAAGCATTATCAAAAGTATGGAATACTCAAAGACAGCCACAGTGCAGTACAGCACTTTGAAAGGCAACCTGGTTTAGTAACGAGTGATCGCTCGGCTGACTCTCAAGGAAATATTGGCAGTTATAATCAACTCCCTGTTTTGTTCTCGAATTTTACACAACACACTTCTCTTCAGGGTCACCAATTTCTTGTGACATTTCTGTTTATAGATCATTTTCTGTGACAATTCTCTTTAGGTCATAGATCATCATTTTCTGCAGTGACAATTCTGTTTAGGTCATCGATCATTTTATGTTTCATATTTTGAGTCTTGTGAGGTTATCGATCAATTTTTTGTAGTATACTTAGGAATGCGTGTGTTTTATGACAAGAGATGATAAACGAAGGGCAGTACAAGACATGATTAACGTCGTTATTTTGTTGGTGAAATTCAACTCATCATTAACGGAGAGGTTGACAATGAATTTCTCTTTTTTCAGAAAGAAAAAAACGCTGAATATATTGATGATATATATACAGTACATGTTCGTATGATCATATAATCTCAGCTGTGTATAGACAGCGAGAAATCAGACATCATTTGCCCCAAAAAAAACTGCTGAAGTTAAGCAGAGTCGGATGAATGGGCACCCTCATAAGTCGAGTCAAGATCCGACCCGGTTCTAATACAGACATTTGGGAGGCATGAAAATCAAAAAGGTTCAGAAACATCCCTCTGCCTGATACAAATCAATACAGAAGATATAGCTAGATCAGACTAAAATGATAAAAAGAAGAATGTTCTGAGATAGCATGTTAGAGATTAGAAATAGATATATTCAGCTCTTCTCAGGAATGATAAGAAATATGATGAAGATACAGAAGCTGGATCATAAGGCTGTCAAAATAAGGAAGCACGCTCTCCTGAATATGTCCCGCTCGCCTGTATCAAGAGTAAATACACGCTCGCCTGAAGACCACGCTCGCTTGAACAATAGCCCGTAAGCTTCACGCTCGCCTGAAAAACACGCTCGCTTGATATATAGCCTGAAAGCTTGTCACTGAAGCCAGCTGTGAATGTAAAGAGGATGAAGAAAAAGACAGTCGAAACAAAGATGCCCATGATCAAAATACCACCGGAGCAGATGAGTGTTCAAGCAAATCTGTATGGACAATCACGCCTGTTGAGAGAGAATAAAAACGTGAAGAACCCTGGTATAAGCACGTATAACTAGGATCGATGTAGAGTAGTGCTGAAGTCGATATCTAAAGATCCGCAAAGTCCAAAATACAAAAAACCAAGACTAAAAAAGATCATTGAAATAAACTTATGGAAGAGGGATCTCTCGGAATTCCGTCTGATGGCCATTTCGAAAGTGAGCAACCTTCAAGAACCCAAAAGCCTCCAGAAGACCCCTTTTGGAAAGACGGTCTGCTCTGGAATTGTTCTCCCGGAAGATATGGTGAATAGGAGGACGATTTAACCGATCCCATAACACTTTAGTTCTATCAAACCACCCCTTCAGCAACGGAGAATCCAAATGAGCCTCGTTAGTAATCCAGCCAACCACCAGTTTAGAATCTCCATATATACCAGCAACCTGAATCTGAAGATCGATAGCAATAAGCAGACCACCCCACAAAGCCATAATTTCTGCCTTGTTGTTGGTACCTGGACCCCCATTCCAGTGTATGACAAAACGTTCATACTCAGAGATCTTAATCCAAGCCCCACATCCAGTGAGGTCATTATCAGCAGCACCATCAAAATAAATGGCAGGGATGGAGATATCGTGTGGCCTAATTCGACGGGATCCGTCAATGATATCCTGTGTTTCACTTGTGGAATCGTCCATCCAAGACATGATGGCAGAAAAGATTTGTTGAATCTGGATGGTGGCGTGCTCAAAAATCCTTCTATTTCTAGCCAACCATATCTCCCATATGAAGAAAAATGGCAGAGAACGAAAAGATCCACCCAACTTGTCCCATGTGATAGCCGTATCCAAGAAATCCAAAGGACTCCATGTAGGCTCTGGGAAAAGAAATCTGAACAGTTGCCAAACTTGTAGTATAAAAGGACAGAGAAAAAAGATGTGGGAAGCCGATTCATCTGCCATAGAACAAAAAACACACCACCCAGGCCCATACAATCCCCGCCTCAAATGCTGTTTAATGAATCTTCTTTTTAATAATAAATATTTTTTGTTTTCTTTCTTATTATATTTTTAATTTATTATTTTTTTCTCAAAAAATTATTTAAGTATTTTTTTTGCCAAAATAATAATAAAATTATGAGTTTTTTTTATCAATATTTTTATTCAAAAAATATATCTTATATTTTTAAAAATTTTCCAGAAATAATTAAAAACAATAGCTAGGAAAACAAAGATTTATATAATCAAATTCAAGTGCAATTGAAATTAAATTTTATACTTCAAAAAATAATTTAAAACAATTTAAAAATAAATAAAAAATAAATAGATACTTATATTTTGTGTAATTTACAAACACATAGAATACACATTAAGTTTCTGGTTGAAAACAAAAGTCATTCGTTAACATCTATGCAAATTTACAAATTTAAATATGGAATTAAATAAAAATTTGACATATTAAATGGAATTAATATTTTTTGTTAAAATATTTTTAAAATGAAAAATACACTATTTTCCTTACCTATTAAAATTCACAATATTGCTTTTATTTTTTTAAAGTAAATAAACAACATTATATTTTATTGAAAAAAAAATTATATATTAAAGAGGCATACTAGAAGTTGGTCATAACCATACAAAGAAACCCAACTTCAAGATCATTACTCAACACTATGAGCAACAAAGAAACAACACCAATTTGAAATCAAATCCAATAGTAACCACAACTAGCAATATGAAAGAAGCTCTAGAGAGAAATATATACAATAGCAAATATATGCAATGACATAATATACAATGGCATAATATAAACACACAAAAAAAATATATATATACAATGACATAATATAGACACATCACCAGAACAAAAAATATATACAATAACATGATATAGACACATTACCATAACCAAAATATAGTGCCAATAAAAATAAAAATCCTATTTATTATTTTATATTAATTTAAAAAACATTTTTCAAAAAACAATCACCTTTTTCCTAATAAAAAGTTAAGCTATTAATTTAATAGTTAATATTAATTTAAAAAACATTTTTCAAAAAACAATCACCTTTTTCCTAATAAAAAGTTAAGCTAATGAAATATATTGCTTAATTGTTCAAAGAATATTCTACTTATACATATTGGATATTTAAACCTAATAAAACAAATTGTTTAAATGTTTAAATTTTATTTAGAATATTCTAAATATAAGTATTGGTTTCCATTTCCACCACTAATTTTATTTCGCTTTGTATTCTATGGTTTGTAAAATTATTTTCAATTTCCTCTAACTTTATTTGACTTTATATTTTAGGGTATGTTTGGCTCTAGAGTTTGGGACTATTTAGTTTGCTCCATTGTGGATTTTTGGCTTTGTTTGATTTTAGAGGTTTTAAATTTTATGTTTTATTTAAAATTGGGATATATTTAAATTTGGATTATTATATTTATTTCAAATTGTGTTTTATTTAGTTTTAGATTATTTTGATTTTTTAAAATTATTATTTTATTATTATTATTTTATATTATATGTAATATTTATGTTGTATTATATATATATATATATATATATATATATATATATATATATAATATATATATATATATATATATATATAATTTCTTTAAAATATTATGAAAACTAGATACATCATATAATTAATTAGCTTAAACATGCTAATGAGTAGGTGGTCTTAATTTGTCGAGTGGGAAACCATATATTTTTGACCACCTATCAATAGAGTAATTAATCCAAAATTCTAGTAGCTTTAACAATTCTAACATGTCTAAAGTATTAACTATTGTATCGTAATACAAAAACCTGCAAACTAACATTCAAAGAATCAAGAGTCCGAAGAGGTGACAGGTGTTAGAAATTTGGCACCGGAGCCAGGAGAGGTTGGAGGAGCAGGCTCACATTGGAGGTGGTACTCTATATTGTCCAATCTTGCAACCATTCTTTCTAAGAATGTTTGTTGGTTTCTCTATACCCATTTAACGTCTTTTAGACTTGCAAACAATTGTTTCTTTCTTCTTGTTTATCCTTCAGTACCCTGCTCAACAAGGTCTTCATCTTCCAGTAAAGAGAAATGACATTGAGGCATTGCTTTCTTCTTCCCCCAATATGCTAAGTGTCAAGAATCCAGGAAGAAACATCCTCTGGGATCTCAGATTTAGAAAAAGCACGTCTTCCTCTAGCAACGAGGGATTCCAATTGGCAAATCTCGTTTTGGGTTTCGAAGGGAGCATCCAAATGATATGTTTCAACAACCTCCTATGCTTTTTGCTAGGCATAGTTGCGTCCCTAGGGATCATTGCCTCCCCCTCCCTGTAACAGCCCTAGTAAAATTCCATGTAATAAAGTTAAAATAATAACCATGGTTGATGGGACATGTATTCCAAGCTGAATGTTGGGAAAAACACCCTAGTGCGGGTGTTCACATGGTTTATTATGACTAAGGAAATTGACAAAGGCTATGGCTAAGGCATTAAAGAGGCAAAACACATTTTTGGCACATTTATTTATGAAAATAATTGAAAGTAGGAGAAAAGGGAGGTAAAAAGTCACATGTTGCATGGTTGGAGGAAAATGAAGAAAATAGAGAACTCATCAATAAAAAAAGCTTATGAGGATCAATTGGTACCTTTTTTTTAGTGCATTTTTGGAGCTCTCTCATTATTCTCTCTCTCTCTCTCTCTTTCACACACACACACTCTTGTATACCTAGATTTTTCTTAGAGAACTCTTGGAGAGTGTGGATACTTGGTGATTTAGAGCAAGAAGGCAAAGGAAGAGTAGGAAAGCAAAAGAAGACATCAGGATTAACAACTACAACAGGTTTTGATTGTAGGTACCGAGTTGCATGTATGTTTTCCTCACTAGTTTTGGAATGCATGGTGTATGCATGTGGATTTTCCTAGCCTTTCCATTTCCTGGATAGCCATGGTGTTGTGGGTTTATTTCCATTGATTGATTTCTTGTTGGTTCTCATGATTCCTTTAGCTGTTGGGTTTAGTTATTAGTTCCTGGAGCCTTGGTTGGAAAAACACTCTGGAGCTTGATAGATAGATGTTGGGTTGAGTTACTAGTCCTGGAGCCTTGGTTAGAAAAATGCTCTGGAGCCCATAAACAACTGGGGTTGAGTTACTAGTTCTCGAGCCTTGGTTGGAACAAACACTCTAGAGCCTTAGAACAACTTGGGTAGAGAACAATCCATGATGGTTGTGATGTTTGATCATGAGATGGAATCATTGGTTGAGGGTTGAGGTGGTTTGGCATCTAGAAGCCATGGATTGATTTTGATCAACGTGTTTGATAAGATCCCACATTCATGCTTGGAATATGGAATGAGGGTGATTGGATGAAGTGAGACTTGGCTCAACCAATCTATGGTCAGGTGGAATGTTGAAGTCCCATCTTCGGTTGGTTTCTACATTTATTAATTAAATATTCGTTCCATTGGTATTTGGTATGAAAATGTACTGATTTATCTGTGGATTCTATTTCTATTGTATCCATGGTATTTCTATTGTTATTATGCTGGTTATGAGCATGTACTTTTACAGTGATGATGTGTGTCTCTCCCCATGTTTTTACTTGTAAATGAATAGACAATGTATCTATGGACAAACAGATTGTATTGTAGTTATTGATGTAGGGTAGCAATGATTTTTAGTGATTCTCAGATAAGTATGAGACCCCTTTTCTCAGTTATGTTGTTTATACCTGTATCTTTCATGTTTGTAACATGTTTGAAAAAATTCTTTTCATGGATGGCAAGGGTCTAGATGAGTTCTTGTTGATGTGATTGTTTATTTATCATTGTCCTGTTATTATTTATCATCTATTAATTTTTCATGAAGTTCTGGGTATAGCACTGGGTTATGGGCTTGAAAAGGTGGCTCAATTCCTGGGCACGCTGACACATAACTAAGGAATTGGGGCCTTGGACACAGGCGTGTTATGTTATGCTCATGTCTATAGCCTCTTGGATGCTCACATGCAAGCTTGTTCCTACGTCTATGGCTTAAAGAGGTCAAAAGGTCAGTGTGACTCAGGGGTAAGAGGTCTGAATCATTAGGTTACCTTATGGGGGTGTTGTTGTTGTTGTACAAGGTATGTATGTGGCGTTTTTGTTGGTTCCACTTACTTAAGGTCACTTAGGAGGTTGAATCTCATTATAGTATCCTCTCGTCACATGTTTACCCCAATTGGCCGGTTACTTGGGTAGATGTGGGAAGAGGGTGTTATAGACTAGTATTAGAGAATGGTTCAACCCTTGGACTGGATGGGTGGTGAGTTGGTCATGATTTTCTATTGGTTGGTTATGTGTTTCTCATACCTAGGGTGTATGTGCTATTGCATCCGTGTTGTGTTGGCCATGGTGAACTACAAGGAAAAGACCCTTTAGAGAAGGTTATAAAGGAGGTTTTTAGTGTTATAAACTTGGCCAAAATTGTCAAAAAAACATTTGCTACAACATCCATTTTTGGTAACAGAGGTTTTGGCAGAGCTTCTAATGGAATTTCAACACAACTAAAAAAATTGGGCATCTAGAGGTTATTACAGATGTTTTTATCATCAGTGCGCACATCAGGTGTGAATGCACCGATACGTTTTACCATGAACGCACCGGTACTGTAAACATACCAAGTACTGGGATGGAAAACAAATTTTGGATGCTCCAGGATGTTTAGCAACGTCTCGGTGCGTGTCACCCAGCAAGACGCACCAAGCCGTTAAGGTGTAAAACCACACCGGGCCGTCTAGGTGCTAAAACGCTCCGGGCCGTTAAGTTATAAAAATGCACCAATGTTTTAAAGGCAAACCATACTGGTGCATACAATGCCTATCAGACTACTCAAGTGGTAGTCATCGATAAAGCACACTGGGGGTTATAATTGGTATTGGTATTTGTGTGGTGCCCATGGGTCTTAGAAATGCACTGGTGCGTAGTAAATAACAAACATCGATGTTCATTTTGTATTTTTTAGAAACATCAACATGTGATAGTGCAATTATTGTGATTTTTAAAAATTCACTATTCATCAAAATTCGACACATATCTTATAACAATATTCATATCCATTAAATTTTTATTAGTGCATTTGAATGTGATGTTTGGATTAATTTATTATATCATATCATTAGATTTCACATCTCTTCATTATAATATTTAATCATCCATATATTTAATCAGTGGTGTAACATTTCACAATGACAATGGAGAATGCAATAGAATAAATTAAAACATGTTTTATTTTATATATATATATGTATGTATGTATATATATATATGAATAAATTAAAACATGTTTTATTATATATATATATATATATATATATATATATATATATATATATATATATATATATACACACACACACACTCTTTTTCATACAAAATTATTTCGCTATTCTGGTATCCCTATTCTTTAATTATATATCATGTCCATTACATTAAACAAAATGTCTAATTTCATAGACAAATATTTCAAAAAAAATACAACGCCTTGCTTTGATATCCAAACATATTGATCATCATTCTTCATTGGAACTGTTGTCACTGCTCGAGCTACTTTCATGACTTGGGTTATTTGGAGGAATGTTTTGTTCATTGTGTTGATCGTTTCTTCTTCTTCAAGTTCCATAGACAAACATAAAAATAAAGTGTAATGAGTGTATATACATTGGTGAGAATAATGATAATTGAAATATTAAATAATATACATCAATGTAAAACGAAAATAAATGTACCATAGCAAGAATTGACTCATGAAATATACACATTCTTTCAAAACCAAATTTCATGTCATCTCTCAACAATCCATTTGTTGGCGCAATACCATACTTTGTTTCCTGCAAGTTTTATACCCCATAAAAAATCATAGATTTAATATAAAATATTTTTTTTTCAAGGAATATAGAGTGAGCCATAAAACAGGTAGATGCTTTATAAATTCATGTAATAAATTTTCTATATGCCATTATATACCGACAACCGATATTTAACCCAATGTCAATCACCTCACTCTCGATGGTTCTTATTTGTAACATAAAGAATCGTTGAAGACATTCGA
The DNA here is from genome assembly GCA_034641835.2 of Pinus albicaulis. Taxonomy (NCBI): domain Eukaryota; kingdom Viridiplantae; phylum Streptophyta; class Pinopsida; order Pinales; family Pinaceae; genus Pinus; species Pinus albicaulis. The sequence continues at coordinate 916,966,217 of CM076571.1, read as the reverse complement.
TGCCGATTTTTGTAAAAACTTAAAATATACAAAAATGAAATCTAATTAAGTTGTTATAAAGAAGTAATACCATTCTACAAATATATTAGTCAACCTTTTTCTTCCTTGTCGTCCTATTTTATGTGCTGAATGGGTTCCATTTTCTTTTCTTTTCTGCAAGAAAATACTTGAAAATTAATATTTAATGCTAAATTGTTTATTTATTGTACTTAATAAAAAAATTCAATGATTACATATTACATTTGAAGCACGTTGTTGTTGAGATGGCTCCTCGTGCGATGCAATTGTTTCCATTTCTTTGACCATCTCCTTATACACCTTTTTGGACATTCCTACTGGCATATTTATGATATCATCTCGTTCATCCTTTGAGATTTTCATAATATTCCTGAAAATGTAACATGAAAATAAACTATTTAATTTTTATATTGATATGTGAAAATTAAATATAACAAAAGTGATATTTATAAATGATTTCTTTCTAGTAATTCATACATATAATTCTAGAAAAACATTTAAAGGAATATTAATTTTTTATTCCTTCTTTTTTGTTGTTGTACGTTTTTTCAATTAAAAGTTTGACATGTCTCATTGACCAATTATCTGGAAACTCATCCTGTAGTTTAAATAAAATTTGGTTTTTGGAATCATTTGATTCATTTTTGTATTCTAAGTAGAAAGAATGTCTATACATTCGTTCCACTAGATCCCTCAAAGTTTTGTAAAATTTGTTCCCCCTTTCGTTAACCTCTAGCACCACTCTAGATGAGCTAAGGAGCAATTCATTTTCATTTGCATGTTCTATTTTTTTTTCTTAGAACAACATTCATTTTCTTCGCTGTTGGTCCCTACAAAACATTAAACATATGTGAATTAATATATTGTTTGAAACATGTTATCTAATATTTTTAAGTATATTATTAATGAAAATTCAAAAAAGAAACTCATATTGGATCGATAGTATTTTTTCATTCACCTCATTTATCCTTAAGAAATTTTTCCATCAGGCTTTTACGATTTTCTAGTCTTAGATCATAAATAATCTTATCGAGCTTCCTCATTTTGTGGCTCTACATGATACACATCAAAAAATACATATTAGTTAAAATTACATATAGTTCAAAAATAATAATTTTGTAAAGAATTTACAGAGAACTTGTCCTTTTTTCTTTTCTCGACGTGCTATCAGTATTTTTTGTTACTTGATCTCTTGTTAGCCATTTCTTTATCAATATGAAACCTATACCATACCATTCATTCATATATTTTATATATAAATCACATACTTTTCAAGTAAAAAAAAAATCAAGAAAATGGTGCGACTTTAAAAAAGTACGCATCGAAGGCGGTGCGGTAGGTTCTTATAAACGCACTGCCATAATAGTAGAAATACTGTAATGTGCTCTCTATCAAAAAGGAGACTCAATGCGTTATATGTTAACCGATGCATCGATTAACACAGACATAAATTAATAAAAAAATGTTTTTATCAAACAATGTTTTTTTTGTCAATACACGCCCGATGTGCTATACTGAAATAGCACATTGGTGCGCTATTTTAAATAGGTCGCACCGATTTAAAAAATTTATTTAAAAAAAAATCATGCAAGGGTCGACATGGATTGGGATCCGACTTTGTAAGTGATCCCGCAGGTTAGATGTCATATGCCTATATATAGCAATACAAACCCTATATATCTAAAATGAAAAGCCCTAATTGTGAAGTCACATAAACAAGAAAAAGCAAGGGTTTAACGTAAGAACGTATTTTTTTTGTTTTGTTTTTTTTAAAAAAAATACATAGTAAAATTTAAAATTTTTACTATGCATGTATTAAATCCAACAGAAATTGTAAAAAAAAAATTATTACAGTAAAATTTAACAATTTTTACTATAGTACAAGGTTTTTGTGTGAATTACCATATGTTTCAAATTATGATTCTCTGAATAGTGCTGCTACTCGAAAGTATTTTGCTACTCCACAGTGCTCTCGTGCGCTCTTGCTCCAGTTATGTCTCTCGTGCAAATCCCTCCCTGATTTTTTTGCAAAAATAATGAAATAATGAATAACTTTTACTCTTTAAAGAAATTTTTTATGAAATTAGATTTCCAAAAATAATTTTCTGCCCATTTTTCAATTTGCTGTTTTTTTTTCACTTTAAAAATATAAAATTGCGTTTTTATTTTTTTATTTTCGGATATTTGGTGCGTTTGTTAACTAACCACACATGTGCATCAGTTAATAAAACTGCACGGGTGCGCAGTAACTAAAATGCACCGGTGCGGTTAACTGCACATTAACACTGATAACAATAAGTCCATTTTTAGGGCATCAATATTAATTTTAGGTATGTATACCAAAATTTATTGTTCATTTTGGTCAAATGCAGGGAGAAAATATCATATATCAAATGAACAATTCTTCAAAATCTTGCTCGTTCCATAATATTTCTCAAAGTCCATTGTGGGGTTCTCCCTATCCATCTCTAGACGTAATTACTTCAGATTTTATTTATATTTTCATTATCTAATTGAATTTATTTATTTTATCCATGTCAATCAACTGAATAAAAATAATATATAAAAATTTGCAGGTTCATGCAAATTTAGAATTGAGTTTAGATGCACAAAATATTCAAATACCTCAAAAACTTTAGAGGCTCTTATTAGGAGCAACATACCGCAAGGCGTATTTGGTGGATGAAAATGGACAACCGCCTCACCCTGCTAATTGTAAAGTTGCATCTTCTAGCCACAATATTGGGACAATGATGGTAATAATAATTTCTTGGTATATTAATGTAATTATTTCAACGTCAAACCAATTAATCATGCATTGTCGATGTGCTTACTAATTGATATCATTGATTTTTTACTAATCATGTTCAAATATTTTTTTGAATTTTTTAGGATTCTAGTGATGATGAGCGACCTACCTACCATCTTCCGTTGCACCCCACGACAAATTCAAATCGAGAGAACGCTAAATTAAGAGAAAAAATTAGAGAGGAACGATACCAAGAATGGTTGTATCAACCACCTATTCAATTCCCACTACGTCCAGATTCACTAATTAGGAATGACTACAACAATAGTAGTTCTTCACAAGCTGGAAATGGAGGAAATCAAATAGAGGTTGGTATGGATGATTACTTAAGGGATATGACTGCCATGGAGATAATGTTTTTAGATGCGTTCCAGAATGATGATCAGCTAGGGATGATGCTCACATCGCTGATACCTTTTTAGAAAGCCTTAAATTTGCTTCCACCTCCCCTCTCTCTGAACCTGGCGGTCTATTAAAGTCTACCCAGTTGGGGACAAAGATGCTACCGTATAACTTGAAAGAAAATTTTGGCTTGTTGAATGCATTTTTCTCGGAAATTTTGAGGTAATTGACCATCAAGTCCTCCCTTATATTTTGAGAAATATAATCACACAATGAACATTACAAATAGTTAATTTTATGAACATTAATAATTATATCAGAATTAATGTACATTTAATATTGTCCATGACCAACTCCATCTTATTCAAAGATAAGCTTCTTCCGAGTGATAATGGCTCGATAGCTAAGAGGTGGTATGAAATTGTTGAAAATGAAGTTGTCTTACAGGATTGGATTGCATGTCCAAACACCTGACATATATATATATACAAAAGGAGACAGAATGCCATGGTAAGAAGAAGAACATGTTCTACAATAAAAATATGGTGAATCACATGGTCCTCTTTTTTAAGATATTTATACATGCCAATAATCCATGATTCAGCGTCTTTTTCCACAAAGAATAGCTATACAGGGATGGCATGCCTCACAAGAAGTGAGTTGGGATTTATGAGAATCCCAACAGATTCAATAGCCATGAAGCATATAGAGGATGCATGGCCCAAAAAATTCAAGGATGAATTACGAAGTCTACGACTCAGCATAGCCATGGATGGAGTCAACCCATATTCCCTCCAAAACACCAAATATTCTGTTTTGCCTATAGTAGTGATCAATAATAATATCCGCCCATGGTTTTCCATGAAGAATGAACATCTTATGTTTGCTCTCATAGTCCCTGGTAGAAGACAAGTGAATAATATGGATGTCTACTTACAACCACTGGTAGATGAATTGAAGGAATTATGGGATTGGATAAATGTATATGATGTATCAAGACCCATCGCAGTAGAGATAAGTTTTACATTGTATGGAATATGTGCTTACATGACACATGATTATCCGGGCTTAGGAGTTTGCTCTGGTAAATTACATGCTTATTGATTTATTTATATACATAACAATATCTTTTCAATATTAGTTATTTATAATTAATGTAATTGTTTTGATCTTAATTATATTCTTTTAATGTGCAATAATTTCTGGGCTGTGTCTGGTAACAAAAGGGTATTAAGATGTAAATGTTGTGTAGTCTTCCTAATGCCTGATGGTCCAACACTCATTAAAGGTACAAGATTGATTCTGTAGCAGACTTCCTGCAGAACACCCTTACAGAGCAACATCCGCTTTAAATGGGTAAACAAGAGAGAACTAAAGAGCCCCAATAGCTATTGTGACTAATGAATGGATTAGAACATACGAGAGAGAGAAGGAGAAGGAGTTCATAGAAATGCTCAATTCAAATGGGGATGCTGTGTTTGATGATCCAGAATTCTTCGACACCTATGTTGAGAAATTTCCCATTGGGATGAAAAGGAAATCTATCTTTTATAACCTCCCATATTGCAAGCATCTTTAAATTTCCCACTTATTAGATCCCGTGCATATATTTAAAAATGTTTCTTCTTCTTTATGGAGGAACATATCATTAAAAAAAAGTGACACATTGGCTGTCAGGAAAGATCTTATTACTTCAAAAACTAAAAAGAAACATTGGTCAAGATGATTATAAAGTACAGGATCAAAGGCAATTGATCCCTCTAATTGGTATTTAAAAGAAGGCGATGTCCCATGGATTTAAAAAAAAGACGGTCATTCTTTGGCAAAGGAAGTTATACTGGGTGTGAGGCTGCCATCTTCATATGGGTCTTCACTACGATGCTGCTTCAACGTGGATGACCATTTGTCGGGGTTGAAATCGCATGAACATTTGAATCTTCTAAGAGTACGTGTAATGTCAAAAGCATGATTTTATTATTTGTTATATTAATAAATTTTATCCCATGCAAGGATCATAAAATATAGCTAATTTTGTATATTATTGTAGGTGTTTATAACTTTGCAGTGTCATTATCATTTGTTCGTGCATGGGTGTGTGAAACATGACTTCCCCCAAGAACTAAGACGTGACATATCTAAATTATATTCATTTGTACATTGGATTACGTTAAAGGAGATTCATGTGTCTAACATTCCACAGTGGCATCAAGAGATAGTTGAGTAGGAACTGCCGACGAGTTTCATGGACTTGTGAGTTCATCTTCTAATCCACCTAGTAGATGAGGTTGAATTAGTTGGGGTGGTTTCTTGTCATTGTATGTTCTTCTTGGGGAGGTACATGAAGAAATTGAAAGGTTTTGTTCGACAAAGGGCAAAACCTGAGGGGTCTATAGCAGAGGGGTACATATCGTATGAGTCTTTCTATTACGCCAATGATTACATCAAGCAGATCGACAACAGACCATGTGTGATGATTTGGAACGATGAAAAGGATGAAGACAAAAGAGAAGGGGAGATGCTCCAAACAAATGTAAAAAGGCGTTTTATAAAGAGTAAGCGACTTATAATTTTTCAAATTTATAGAAAGTAAATATTCATGTTGAACTTCGATATATTGTATATTTTGATCTCATATGTACTGTATGTTAGTTTGATTTCATCAACGAATGCAGAAATATAAACAATCAATAAATTCGTTATTTACAATTCCAAAGTGACACAACCGTGGGTCGCATTGTATGAACAAAAGAGGATGAAATGGGATTGTGACAGGAAAGAATTGAGACAATTGATAGTGACATGATGTTTTTTTCCAGTAAGAAGACTATCTTGTATCCCTCTGTGCTGATACCGCTTGGTGGGTAATATAAAGAGAGCCAGAGTCTTAGCTAATTGCTTGTCTCCCTCTTAGACTATACTTTCTTATATTTACTTGTTGTCTTTGTTCATTGACTTTGAAACGCTCCCCTCTAACAAAATCCCTACGAGAGAGCTGAGCAATATAAGTAGCGCTCCTCTGTATGGGGGAAGCCAGTGAGGCAAGTAGTAAGAATCAATCCTTCTTTTAGGTCCTCCTTCTAAGTGCCTTATCCGGATCATTTAAAAGAAAATATGAAAATATATGCCTTAACAGTTGAGTTGCTGACCAAGTCATAGAGAAATATGGTGTAATCGGTCGTTACCCATGTTCTGAAGAGGATGCGCTAAACGTAGGGATTGGGTGCACCCACTCTGTAATAATCTATTTATGTACATTTTAAACTTAATAATGAACCTTTGAAATGTAAAATCTATATTTCATATTTTAACAGTTGGATTATTATAAGGCACATGACACTATGATTTTTAAATTTTTTTATAGGTGTATTTGTTCCCATCTATGTGGGCATATGGACACCGTTTTCGCACAAAAAATTCCAATGATGGACATATGACACAAGACTGTGGAGTGGAAGTCGAGTTTGATCAATCTATTTGAGCTAGCCACCATGATCAAAACCTAGTACGAGGGACGTTAAGTTACGTTAGTAAGATACAAGAGATCATTGAAGTGGATTTCTTTTCTTTCCAATGTGTTATTTTTAGGTGCAAGTGGTGGGACACCTTTGATCAGAATAATGTAAAGGAAGATCACAATAGTAGGCTGATATGTATCAACTCTATAAAGATGAGGGATGAAGCTAAGGAGCCCTATGTTTTCCCCAAACACTACAACCAGGTGTTTTTTTACCTAGATGTGTTGGATAGGGATTGGTGGTTCGTATTGAGACATGACCCTAGATCAAAACATATTTTTGAGAACAATAGTGTTATCATGCCAAGCAAGATGGAATATAATGAGGGCGATCATGAGAACCAAGAGTGATATGGTACATGTGTTATTTCATCATTTATAATTTTTAATATGGGTTTTTATAAAGAAGAGGACTTAACCTCATAACTAAGACTCTATTTTTTCGAAACATTATAATATGTATTTTGAATTAATGGGTTTGAATTGTGTTAATGTTAAAATCATTTCACTTGATAATTTACAATTATGTTGATCTCGAAAACAACGACGCACTGTATCAATTTCTTTTTTGTTTATAATGTCAATTCCTAAAATAATACAACTACTTGATTGATTTAAATGTGTGTGAATGATATCTTCAAAATGTATACTGTTATTTTTGATACGTAAGATAAAAAATAAATAATGATAATTCTAAACATGAATTTATTTGCATTATTTTCTAAACTTTATTATGTTACAAAAATTCATATTATTCTAGATTTATTATTTTACAATGATTTATATTCATACAAATTTATAATTTTACAATTATGGTAATTTAACAATATTTATGACATACATTTTACTTATGGTAGTTATGGTTCAAAATTGACAATTAATTTAAAATTTTAAAAATTTAAAAATTTAAAATTTTTAATAAAATTGAATGATGGAAATACATACAATTACAATTACAATTTTACAATTTCACAATACAATTACAATTTTACATACAATTACAATTAAAATTACAATTACAATCATTTTACAATACAATTACAATTACAATCACAATTACAATTACAATTTTACAAATATTTTACATATAATTACAATTGAAATTAGAATTAGAATTAGAATTACAAGTACAATTTCACAATTTCACATACAATTACAATTACAACTACCATTACAATTTTACAATTTTACAAGCAATTACAATTAAAATTACAATTACAATCATGGTGCATACAATTACAATTAAAATTACAATTACAATCACGATGCATACAATTACAATTACATTTTTAGAATTTTACAAATTTACAAATTTAAAAATTTAAAAATTTTACAATTTTAATAAAATTGAATCATGACATGAATACATACAATTACAATATCAGTTTCACAATTTCGTAGTACAATTACGTACAATTACAATTCCAATTCCAATTACAATTACAATTTTACATACAATTAAAATTAAAATTTCAATTACAATCACGACATAATATTTAATAAATATTATGATTTAATATTAAAAATAAACATCACGATCATGATAACCATCATACAAACATCATATTCTAAAATACATATTCAAATTCACTAACATCATCTAATCATCGTCATCATGATCATCTAACAAAACACAAGCATTGTATAACATCATCACAACACAAACATCAAATATACATCTCATGTCAAATAACTGCTATCACATACACATCTATCTACAAGCACATTAAATGAACATATCTAACATGACCTTACAATATACATATCATGATGAACGCCAACATGTAAATTAAGTACATCAACATGAACATAAAAAACATGGACCATATATATATATATATATAATGTCAAAAATATACAACTGTTATATAACTGAATATAAATGTCAAATATTTGGTGGTACATCAATACTAGTACTAGTTGAGGCTTGCTCAGTGGATGGTGTAGCCTCATGCTGAAATAGATGATCACGTGCCTGTTGATCAATCGATGGTGCAGTCTACTCAGGAACTTCTTGCTAATGACTCGTCGATGGTGCAACTTGCTCAATGGATGGTGCGGCCTACTCAGATGGACCTACTTGCTCAGATCAGGTGCCTGCTCAGGACTAGGTGTTTTCTGAGATGGTGCAAACTGCTCAGAAGATGCCTATTGATCAAGACTTGATGCTTGCTTCTTATGATCTCCAACGTGAGGTGGAGGAGGATTTGGAGTAACAGAATGATTATCACTCCCCTCATGATCATGATCATTAGATGAGCTGCTCTGTGGTGAATCTCCACGAAGCCTACCCCTCCTAGCCTGTGCCAGTGCTCTGGAAGCTCCAACGATATGATACATGAGGGTCATCATATTGCGGGGCATGCCTCTCTAGAGCTGTATGAGCCTACGATGAGCCCGGATCTCTCTGATCGTAGTCGAGCATACTCCCTCATCAATTAGGAGTCGACATAGTTGGTCGCCTAACTCCATCTTGAATCGAGTGTCCGGCCTACGCTGCACCCCCGCAGGTATCTACACCTAATCAGGATCAGGTCTGTCACCCTAATCTTCTGCCTTTGTTATCTCCTTGTCAACGTCTACACTTGGATCATTCGGTGGGGGAGGAATCATGTCCCCAACGAATGCCCCAATTGTTGGGTACCGGATTTGTATATTTTTCTCTCCCATTTTCGCCCACCTTCCAATCTCTTTGTGTCATTATTATTCTTAAACACACAAGGTAAACCCTTTTTCTTATTTTACATGGGATATTTAATTAATGAAGTAATAGTCAAGGAGGTTTTACCTTTTTGCAAATGTTAACTCCGATATTTTTACAGATTCGGAAAAAGCGGGAAGGTTATAACTGTGAGTCATGGAGTGGCTCCTAATTTCCAGCGTTGCCTTCACTTTCTGCTACAGCGCAACAGACTTCGTTTCACCCCAGCAACATTTTAGGCTTTTTCATGGTTTCCTTTTGGCAATTAGGTTGCTGTTGCAATGAATTGTATAATTGTATATATGTAGTTGTTAGAGGAAATCTGCGATTTCCTGAACAATTTTATAAAGAGAGCCTGCAGGCTATGAATCGGAGTTAAGCCCAGTACATACAGATTTTGTAATAGTATATTCTGCAATTAATTGAATGCACAACACTTTGTTGTTTCACCTGTAATTTGTGAGTTTGCCGCAACCCTGATCAGAGAGTTGGGCCCACTCTTTTGATCAAGTGCTGCGTTATCTTTCTTTTTGTTGATTTCATGTTTAGTTGGGTTTGTTCCTGCTGTTCCAGTATAATCCTTTAAATTGCTGTGAATGTCTTTTAATTCTACAATTTGTTTTATTGCTGTTACAGTGGTCTGTGTGTTCTTTGATTAATCCTGTGGTCTAACAGCAAGTTATGTGATTGCTCTTGCCGTTAGTCTTGAAATAACTAACGCACTTGGGTTGATAATTTATGTGGAAAAAGGGTTTGAGTATTGTTCACATCCGGACACCAACATTTTGGCGCCATTGTCGGGGAAGGCTAACAAGGTGCAAGAACACGATCTGCAATTGATCTAAGGGTCGGTCTCTCATCTTGGGGAGGGAATTTATTGCCCTACTTCAAGTCCTGAGCGTAGTGTTCTGTGTTTTTCTGCTTTTTACTGTTTTCTTTAATTTTTGATCTCTTGTCTTGGGGAAGGTATCTATCACCTTGCTTCAAGTCCTGAGCATAGTGTGTTGTTTTTTCTTTGCTTTGTTTTCTTTTGTTAAGACCGATCTCTCGCCTTAGGGAGGACATTTGTTACCCTGCTCTAAGTCCTGGGCATAGTTTTCAATTTTTCTTTTCTGTTTTTTGATTATTTTTTGAAAGGGCCAAATTCTCGTCCTGAGGAGGGTGTTTGATTGCCCTACTTCAGGTCCTGAACTTTAATTTTATTTTCTGTTTATTTGATTTTCTGTTTGGAACCTATTCTCTCGTCCTGGGGAGGAAACTATTTGTCCTGCTCTGGGTCCTGAGCACTTTTGTCATTTTGATGAATTCTTGTCACCAATTGTAAGAACAAAGATTTGAATAAGAGGGGTAGAGGAAGACCCCCAAAGAAAGGCAATGATCTGGGAAGGAAGATGTATATTCAGGAGATTATTGAGAAATATATATCTGAAGCATCCTCTCGTGCTGTTGTCAGGGTAAGGTTTCAGATAAGGTCCGAAGGGCAGTCGGTTGAGCAGCCAACTCCAACCATGGTACCAGAGGAAATTATTTCGACGGGGGAAGAAGTAATAAATAGGGTACCGGTGGAGGATATATCCCTGTTGTTAGTAGAAGGGGAAGAAATAGAAAGCAGAGGGTTAGAAGAACTGAGCAATTTTAATTGGGAAAAAGAACCTCCAAAAGGGTTTTCATCACCAAGAGACCAAGGGAGTGCTGTGAAGCCTCCTCCAGTCAAACTAAGAAACTTCGATTTGGAAAGAGAGTTCTTGAAGGATTTTGCGTCACCAAGAGACCAGTGGAGTGCGGTGAAACCTCTTACAGTTGAATCACCCCAAGTACCAGTCGCAGAACCAGTTGAAATCCCAGGTGAGTATTGGAGGATATTTATGGCACCTAAAAGTTCTTCTATTTATTTTCCAATTGGAAATATTATAGGTGATGCACCGATGAAGCCCATCCCTTTAACATCTCTGCTTAACTTTCATGGGCTTTCTTCGGAAGACCCTGATACATTCCTCTTCGAGTTTGACATTGTTTGTCGAGGGTACGATTATATCTCCGATGCCCAGAAACTAAAAATATTCCATGCTACCCTAAAAGGGAGAGCTCTGCAATGGTTCAAGGTTTAGGAGGGAGAACCATTACCTCATGGGAAGGAATGAAAGAAGCCTTTTTGGAGAAATATCAAGATTACTGTAAATCCCGTGATATTAAGGAGGAAATCTTCAAGTTTGTACAGAAAGAGGATGAGAACATGGAAGACTGCATGGAATGATTCAAATATATATTGCATAGGTCAGGCCATAGTGACATGGATAAGGATATTCTGAAGATCATTTTTCTCCAGGCCCTTAGGGAGGATTCTTTGCAGCTCCTGAACATAGTAGGAATGGGGGATATTTCAAAAGAAGACTTCGACACTATCCGTGACTATTTCATTCAGTGTTCATGGGGAGCCACAAGGAGTGGACAAGGAATTTGGTCATTAAAGACTTCTGGTGGAGGGGTTACAAAGGCTGAAATTGGAAACCTACTGGATAATATAAGGACTGATATCCTGAGCACATTATCTGCCCAAATGGACACTCTGCAAGCAAAACAGAAACAGATAGAGTTGGGAAAGACTATGGCTATATCTTGTCCATAGTGCAGAAAGAAGCATCCTTTGAAAGAGTGCCCATTAAACACAGTGGAAGCCTGTGCAATCTATGAACAGACTCATGCGACCAACTCGTGTCCTTCCTTGCTCAGATTGAAGGCGGTTTTTCAAGGAGAAAGTGAAGAAAATGTGGTAGACCAACTGTACTTCATGGGGCCAAAAAAGCCATGGAAACCTCGACCACCAACTATGAATCCAAGTATGTTTTAGGTCCCATCCTAGTATTTTAATAATTTTAATATGGGTCCTCGGTCTGCACCATTTTCAACTATGTGGTCTCAGTATCAATACCCCCCTTGGAAACCATGGGTTCCCCAGGCTAGTTCGAATCCTTTATGGAATTAGAGCTGGCATGGATGCTCTCCTACTAGTCAGTTTCCTCAATCCATGCCTCAATAGAAAGTTTAGTTTCCCTCTAATGTACTTCCCGGTAATCCAACCCTTCGACCCCAAATTCCTATCCATCCCAATCCAAATCCTAATAATAAATGGGTCCAACAAACAGATACTCTTAACCTTCCATCTTATAGCATTTCCACCACAGGACTTAACGAAGTAAACTTACGATCTGGGTGGATATTAAATGCTCCCACTTCACCTATTATTATAGAACAGATTGACAGTGAAGTTACAGAACTAGAACAGAGGACAATTGGGGATAAACTAGACCAAAACATGACAAATCAAATACCTCCCTAACCTGCTCTTAATCAGGGTCATTCAACTTCTCCACCGTATCCTGAAAGACTAACCTTGAATAAACCAAACCCTCAAGCAGAGTTTGATTTTCTAGGTGAATTTCAAAATCTCTTTGTTAAAATACCCCTACTACAGGCTATGAGTGATGTACCTATATATGCAAAAAATATCAAAGAGTACTTCTCTAAGAAACCTGGGAAGAAACTAAGGGATCCATTAACTATTCATGTGATGGGTAGATTGTCCAAAATTATGCTAGGAAAGGATATGCCTATGAAATATGGAGACCTGGGAAACCCAGTTTTGATAGTACAAATCAATGGGGTTGAAATCCCAAATGTACTAGTGGATTTGGGCGCTGCCATCAATATCATTACCTCCGAAACAATGAACACATTAGGCCTTGGAAATGTCAAGCCAACTCTTACCATCTTGGAACTAGCAAATAGGTCTACAATTAAACTAGTAGGGAAACTGGAAGATGTGACCATTTCGGTGGATTCATGGCACTACCCGGTGGATCTCCTTGTGTTATAGACAAGATCTTCAGTTGGAGGTCACCCATTGATTTTGAGAAGACCTTGGCTCACAACTGCAGATGCTTACATAAGCTGCCGATCTAGGCATATGATCATATAAAATGGGACTGTTACAAAGAATCTTACTCTCTACCCTCCTGCGGAACCTAGCCGATCTGAAAAATTATTAACTAGTTAGAAACCTTTACCAATAGAAGAACCTGAACTTGAAAGTGAAGAAGTTAGACCAGTCCTCACTATTGGGAAGGCCCTTCAATTCAAAACAGAAACTGAGAACGATGCCATCAACACTTTTATAAATGATCCTAGTTTTGTTTCCAATTCAACTCGAAAAATTTTAGAATCTTCTATGAGCCGTGAAACACAGGAAACCATTGAACCAGAAAATGAAATTGAAGACATTCTTGTAACCTCATCCCATGATAGTATTCCAATTGAAATTGAACCAGGGAAAACACCCAATATCAACCCTAATATGTCTGAATCCCAGACAAAACAACTCTTAAAAATCCTTTAAGATCATTAGGAATATTTTGCCTGGGATTATACCGACATGAAGGGGATCCCTGCTAATTTATGTACTCTTCATATTTATATTAAGGAAGATTTCCGCCCTCTAAGACAACCCCAACAGAGAATGAATCTTTCTCTAAAGAACATTGTCAAAGAAGAATTACAAAAATTATTGGATGTAGGTTTCATTTACCCCATCCTAGATAGCCAATGGGTGTCCCCACTAGTTATTGTTCCTAAAAATAATGGTAAGTGGTGGATTTGTGTAGATTACAGGGAGCTAAATAAGGCAACTCAAAAAGACCATTTCCCTTTTCCATTCATTAACCAAGTCCTGGACACCCTGGCTGGGAAGAAGTTCTTTTCCTTCCTAGACAGATTCAGTGGATATAACCAGATCCAGATAGCCCCTGAAGACCAGGATAAAACAACTTTCACATGCCCATGGGGAACCTTTGCATACAAGATCCTCCCATTTGGCCTGTGTAATGCTCCTGCTACCTTTCAAAGGGCAATTCTGGGAATCTTTTCTGATTTAGTCAATGATAGTGTTGAAATCTATATGGATGATTTTACTCCATATGGAAACTCATTTGAATAAAGACTGACAAATCTGGAGAAAGTACTCAAAAGATGTAAGCAGACCCATGTACCTTTGAGTACATTTAAATGAGTAAAGGCTAGTGATGCGTTCTTGCAGACGAAAGCCAGAGTTGTTGTGCACTGTGTGGAGAAGAATTTGAATATTTGTGGATCCGTGGGAAAGAAAACGTTAAAATTCAAGCTTGGTGATGTTATTTTTACTCTAAAATAGTTAACTACGGTCTACATGTGGTGTACCGAGAACACAGTGTGGATTGGGAAGCGTCATTTTTTAATTGTGTTGAGGTCAAAGTTATTCAAACCCACTTAGAGAAGCATGTTGCTGGTGAAGGTGAAGTGTCATTATTCAATTGTGTTGAGGTCGAAGTTATTCAAAGCCACTTATAGAAGCATGTTTCTAGTGAAGGTGAAGCTTGTGAATACGGAGCCCATTTTGGAGCAAATGAAAAATGGAGATTAAGTCAGTCCATCCAGCTTTTGAAGACAAGGAGTTATCACAATGAGTGCTCGAGAAGATTCAATGCAGATGTTGTAAAGATAGAAGGATGATGTATCCCATAATTAATAACACATATTTTTTGATGGTACTTGTGTCCTAGATATGCCAGAAATTGAATAAGGGGATCTTAGGTACATCGTGTGTAGTGAATGCATGTGCATGAATTGTGTCCAATTTTTTTTTTGACACTCTCTTTGTAATATGGTTCACAAGAATGTAAAAACAACTACATCCACATAAGCAAGATTAAGTATACAAGTCATCAAACTTAAGTAATCTAGCTCCTGTAATCAAGCTTAAGTACACACACACAAACAATCACATCCATTTGTGCAACACATCATCAAGTTGATAAAGAGGTCTTCTACAACCACATTCCACACCATTCAATCAAAGAATTCAAGTTAAAGACGCTACAAAATCAAGCATTCCAAGACAAGATGACATCAAACACTTTTTGTATCACTTGCAGATAAACTTTTTTGTAACTAAGTTTAATTATATGGGTGAATTCTCGGTTGAAATCGATGCCCAAGTTTGAATTGATAAGGTGGTCAACGTAAGACAATTAAGTCAAGTAAGTCTTCAATTGAGTCATATTATTTGAACTTGTCATTTTTCTTTTGGATGCATTTTCGACAGTGTCCGACACCCTTCTTTTTCAAATAAGCAAAAAATCAAGCGAGTGTGCAATTCAAGCAACAACGCAAGAGAGCGTGTCATTCAAATAACAAATAAAGCGAGAAAATTCAATCCAACAAGTTCAAATCAAGTGAGAAATTTCAAGACAAGCGAGCCTGAATTCAAGTGAGCGAGTTCACATGCTGAAACACATCCAACTGCTACAAGTTCTTCACAATTTGATCCTATCAAGTGCTGAAGGCATGGTTCAAATCAACAAAGCAACTCTTGCTGATATTTCAATGCATCTACAACATACAAATGAAACAATTGAGTTCCTTCAACTGGAGTCGAAAATAAAAGAAAATGAATTGAAACAGAAAAGTGATGTTTCCAAGCCATTCGCCCATACAGATAAAAATTATGATTCCAAGCCTCTCATCCAAACAACTTCAAGTGTCGAAGTTGTCGAAGTTGTCCAAGTTCAACTATCTTCCAAGCCAATCATCAAGCCATGGGAAGAAATCCAAAGTAACAGAAACTGACGAGGATTAGGATATGAAAAAAATGATGACAACCTGCATATCCCAGATTATTCAAAACCCATCAAGTTCGCCAGTGCATGCTTTCTTGAACAAATCACATTAACAAATTCTGCGAAAGTTGCAGACAAACCGACATCCACGCAAACCGAAGTTGCAGTCAAACCAAAATGATCACATTGTCAAAGAACATGTCATATGGAAGATCATTGTTTTGATCTCCATCCTTGTCGCCATTGTGGCAAGCCGAATCATTCATCAGAGAAATGCTGCAGCCAAAACCAACCAGCTAGATTAAAGATCAATTATGAATGGATTGATCCTTGGGAATGGTCTTCAATAGTCAAAATATTATATAATTTTTACAACCGAATTCAATCACACCTATTGCAGCTGACAATCAAATGAATATGGTACTCTCGTGCAGTTGAACGGGGGAGTACACCAGCGAAACACTCCTACACCTGAAGGGGGGGAGTTCAGTAATAATTTTTGGAGGATTGTCTCTCCTTTCAGCTGACAAAGGGGGGGGGGGGGAATGATATTGAAATTGAAGGTGGTTGTCAGACTAAAAGTTTTGAAAAAATCAACAAAAGCCACCAGTGGGCATCTTCATCAGCCAGTGAGCATCAAAAAATTCACCAAGGGGTGTTCAACAACAAGAGCAGCGGTGAGTAGATTTCAACAACAGTGAGCAGTTTCAGAAAAAGCAACAATGAGTTGTTTTTTGACATCATCAACCAGTGGGTGATCATCATCAGCCAGTGGGCGATCATCAAGTAGCCAGTGGGAAATTTAGACATCAAGCCAATTCGCTAGTGGGTGTCTTCAACATTTTGTCAGTAGAAAAGAAAATTCACCAGTGGGCGTCATCAATATTTTGTCAGTGGACAAAGGATGCTGATTGCAAGCAAAGGAGAAATGGATCCTTTTGAATCTTGGCACATGATAGAGTTTTTAAGAAAAATTTAGAGATTACTTAGACTTACATCTGACTCATGATCTCTTTAGGTTGAAGTATTTTCGGCATCCAGCTTTGGCAGTTTTTTAGGCAATGTGTTTTGAGGATCAACAGTTTCAGCATGAGAACTTGGAAGATAGTTCCTCATTCTTATTTTGGATTTATCATTGAGGGGGGGAATTTTAGCCTCACTCTCATAAACAATTATAAATCCAAAGTTAATTGAATTAATTAAATATTGAAAATTAGGAATTTATGCCTAATTTTCTAGATTGAGTTTGTTCCTCACAATTAGGAGTTAGTTTAGGTCTAGATGTTCTCTCCACCAACTAAGGTCCTAGATTGGTGTATGGTTGAGAAATTTTCTCAACCAAAGTGTCCAAGATAGACACACTATCTTGAGACACATTCTCTTCTTGTATTTATTTGTATCATAATCATTGTTTTAAAAATGTGAGTATGAGGAGTGCAATAGGGCTGTGGTCTTTTCTGCCATGTATGGTTTTCTAAATCTCTGGTATTTTTTTATGTGTTTTATTAGTTGATTAATTTTCTACATGTTAGGTCCCTATAATATTAGTGTAGCCCCCTTATTGTTATTTTTGTGCCCATTTAGCCCCCATATTGTTATTGTTGTGCCCATTTAACCCCCATATTGTTATTGTTGTGCCCCATAGAAGCCCACTATTGTGATAGTTGTGCCCTTACATTATTACTGTCATGTAGGCTATGATTATATTGCGACCCCTTAAACTCCTATATATATAAAAGAGGTCTTGTAATTTGTATCATCTAAGAATTGTTCATTTATGTAATGCAAAAAAGGTTTCCCCCTCGAAGAGGATAATTTTTAAGTCGTTGATCTATCTTTTCTTCTATTTTGTGAGTTGGTTGCATAACACGAAATATTTTTTAGAAAAAATATTTATATGGAGATTATTTGCAGTCATTTAACCATGATATGTCAACACTGTTTAATGTTCCCAAAATCGAAGTTGAGTGGCAGGCTTCTTCAACCTTGCCTTGTGATTATGATAATAACCAACTTACCACATGCACAACCAGATTATCCTCAAGTGACCCTTAAAATAAGCAATAAAAAATGATAGAAGTATTTCTAAAATGACATCAAATTCATATAGGATTCCATTCCATAGAGACTGATCCAGATGAAGTCCAAGGAAAAAAAGTTGTAAACTTTTCAAATTCCCTTTAATTGTAGAACCTGATTGTATAGCTGATATGGTAGATAAATGTCTTTTCCGATTAATCACATCATTAGGATTTGGTCGACATTTTGAACCAACTAATGTGGTTCATCCTTAGGACAAGGTAAAAAATCCAACCGATCTTATCTAATAAATAGTGTGGATGCATCATTTCTCTGTATTAGACACATAAAACTAGTTGTAGTTTAAAGGATGAGAAATACGAGCAATTACCGGAATCAATGATGCATCTCTACATTGGTTGGATTTTTCACATTGTCCTAAGGATGGACCACATTAGTTGGTTCGAAACGTTGACCAAATCCTAATGATGTGATTAATCCGAAAAGAAATTTATCTACTTTATGGATCACAAATGTCTCAGATCTAGCATTATTACCCTACACGGAAGGGATATGGCTGATAAGGCTCGTCATTTCGAGTAGGCTCGATTACAAGTGTCTAAGAAAAACTCTGATCTTACGTTTCTCAAAAGATGTAGGGATGCATCATTGATTCCTGTATTTTCTCGTATTTCTCATCCTTTAAACTACGACTAGTTTTTAACGACTAGCTTTTTGTGACTAATACCGAGCAATGATGCATCCACGCTATTTATTCAATAAGATTGGTTGTCTTTTTCACCTTGTCCCGAGGATGAACCGCATTAGTTGGTTCAAAACGCAGACTAAATTCTGTTGATGTGATTAATCCAAAAAGACATTTATCTACTTTATGGATCACAAAAGTCTCAGATCTAACATGTATAGCTGATGTGATTAGTAGCGACATACCTCAGTGATATTACCCAAAAAAGTTCGCCTACAATATATAGGCACGAGAAAATCTACTCATCTATTTATCAAAAAGATAAAAACCTCCGCACATTTTTAATAATAAATTATTAAATTTATTTGGATGTGATTTTTACCGAAAGATTTTTCTCACAATTGATGAATCATAGAAGCAAAATTCCTAATATATTCTAAAAATATCTTTTCAATAATTAACCCTTGATTTCGAATTTCATTTCATATCAGATTTATAGATTAATACTTTTAATTTTATTAGAATTTCATTTTATATTTAAGTTTATTATATTTATATATTAATATTTTAGATTTATTAAATTTTATTATATTTATAGATGAACATTCTAAGTCTATAAGTTTATTATATTTATATTTATATATTAATATTTTAACTTTATTATATTTTATTATATTTATAGATTAACATTGTAAGTCTATAGATTGATATTGTGTTGATTTAGAATTTTATTTCATTATTATTTAGTTTCATAATATTGACAAATTATATTATCATTTTTAATAATTATATTATTGTTTTTAAGATTTAATTGATAGTGGTTGGCATAATTATATTAATAAGTGTTGATAAATCTTGATTGTATCATTTTTCATCTTTTTAAATTAATGTGCATAATTATTATATGACACGTAGAAAATGATACAAATGGATTTATATCGACCACTCTATTATATTGTGATAGAGTTGTGATAGTTGAATGCCAATATGCTTGGGGAGAATTAATTGATTATAATTAGTTATAATTTTTTTTTTACCTATGTTTAAGTTGGAGTTGTTAAAGGTCTATGGTTTAATATTGTTGAATATGACTTATGGTTTAATATTGTTGAATATGACTAATTGTGATTAATTTTAATATATTGTGGTTAAATATGTTGAAATTATAGTGGATTGAAATCAATTATAATTATTGAAAATAGTTATAAATGATAATTATTAAAAATAATGAAATATAATACAATAATGAATAAATTTATCTTTAAAGATAAAGATAAAATTAATTTTAACATACATTTTTAAAACATACATGATAATGAAGAGTGATACATTTCTCATGTGTTTTTGACTTTGTTATATATATATATATATATATAACAAAGCGCTTCACCATAACAATATATATATAAAACAAAGCGCTTCACCATAGCAATCTTGTTATGGTTAGATGTTATAAGATTATAAAATATGTAGTTATTTTAATTTTGATTTTTTTTTTTTTAATTGAAATTTTAGTTATTTTAATTATGAAAAATAAAATATATTATTGAAAGTTAATTTTATTATTTTTAATTTTAAAATTGAAATCCTCACTCAATCTCATAATTTTCATTAAATCTATTATTATATTTAAAATATCAACACATTTATTTATAATATTTAATTAAATACATTATAAATGTCTTTTTATCTTTATTCCTTATTCTATTTTATAAAATTTATCATTTTTATATTTTTTATTAATAATTTTTCATTTTAAAAATATACCTCTATTATGTATTTATAATATAATAATAAAAAATAATATCTCTTTTTTTTATATTTATTATCAACATTATAAAACTATAAAATTGTTAATTCTATGATTTCAAATCAAAGAAAAAAAATTAATAATGATATTTTTAATTTTAAGATATAAATTTTTAAAATTTAAATTCTCATTTAATTTATAATTCTTATTAACTTTATAACTATATTTAAAGCATCAACAAATAATTTATATAATACTTAAAGCATCAACAAATAATTTATATAATAATTAAGACATTGTAAATGTTTGTATAGTTTTAAGAGCTTATTTTATATTTATTATCAAAATATATATTTAGTATAATCTAATTTATAGTTTTTTTCATTTGAATTTACTAAAATTTAACAATACAATTTCATGATTTTTTGTTATTTAAAATACATTTTTGAATTCATAAAAATATATTTTTAAATTCATAAATAGATTCAACATGTTTAAAAACCCCGAAATATTTGAATTATACACATTAAACAATTTAAACTCAAGTTTTTAAAAAAATTAGTGAAATTAAATTAAAATTAACAAGAAAAATGGTCATGATAAAGGTCAATTCATCTATAAATCAAACTAAAAATATATGTATAATAAAATATATTTTAAACCATTGATATTGATGATGATGGTTACGGTCCGAGACCAATGCTGTCTATCAGACCTTAAGAGAGGAGAAATAATCTAAGTTTGATTCTTCAAAATCTTATTTCTTAAGAAAGGAGAAAGAATCTAAATTTGATTATTCAAAATCTTGTTTCTATGCTCAAAGATAAGAGAAATAAGTGCTCAAAGATCGCTATAGGTGGATTGGCTTAATAGGTCAAGAAGATTGGAAGTGTGACAAATGGTAGGGAATTGAGAGCAAATGTAAGAGTCGGAGAGTCTAAAAAGAAGTGATTTTCATCTTCCACCTTCTTATAATAATTGCAGATTTGACAGATTCTATCGTTCCAAGAGGTCTTGGGAATAGACCACTGCGAGGTCTCACTCCGAAGCTCATGGGAATTAGTTCTTATCTTAGCAATGTTCATTTTTTTAAGATAAGTTTGATTATTAAGGGTGGGGCTGATCACTTCCTTACAGTATCTTAGCTTCCTTTTACCCTCCAACTCCTTAGCACAAGGACACGTTGTTGATCACAGCTCCTTATCTTCCCACAACTAGGTAACAAGGTAATAGTAGTTCTTCCCATACTTAGCTCCTCCTTAATTCCCTTATGTCACTAGCCCCTGCATTGATTAGAGCTCCTCCTTAATTCCCTTATGCCACTAGCCCTACAAAGGCATACATACTATACTATACCCCCTGTGGTTTTGAATATGTAACCTCTTGGAAGGAAACACATGCTCTTAACCATTAGGCCCACTCAAGCTGTATATAAGTAACTATTCATTTGCAATTTTTTAGAGTTTTAGTATTAACTTTTTGGGTTTAATATTCTCTTGGGTTTATAATATCAATCCCTAAAATTTATTAATCTAAGAGTTCATATTTATATTACATAATTTCAAATTAGATAATAATGAATAACATTTAATATTAAATACTAATTATTATAAAGAAGTAATGATTAATAATTTTAATGATAATAATAATTTTTTTTTATTGCAATAATATATTTTAGATAGATAAAAATGATATATTTATGAATGGTGGATAAAAATGAAACTTCCACTTATATCAACCACATTAAAAGTATTAATGTAGTTATGCTAGTTCAATATAAATACCCAACCGTTGGTTTGGGTAAAAGTTTTATTTTAAGAAAACAAAATTGAATTACAAGTTTGTTTCTCATGTATATTGTTTAACATAATAATGGTATGCCACAAATATCAAACGTTCAAGTCCAGAAGTTTTGACTTTGAGATGTTCATAATGCCTTAGACAAAAATTTCTGTCCAGCCGTTCAACTCCCTATTCCATTATCAACAAATATGAACTCTCGTTAGTTTTGACATAAATTTATGACTAGTGGATCACCTTCCCTCTCCAGCTTTAGTACAAATATGGAACTCTCCTGAACAAATTTGGCCTTTCCAAGATTGTAGTTCCATTATGATGTGCTTAATCACTAACCTCTACATTGACTGATGCTATGGCCGTTCATTCGGTTGGAACAACTCTACCACACATGAACGATTTTCCACGCCTCATTCACATCACGAAATCTCTCCTCAGATTAGGAGCACTTCAGTTGTAGGGAATTGACTGGTTCAGTGGGTGGCCTGGTATTCTACAAGTGCAATATGCCAATTTTACTTTGAATTGAAACAATACTTGTTTTCACAGCTCATTAACGAATGTATCCATGAATAGTATCGGCAAATTTAGTAGAATTCGTATTATTGTTACAACCATATAGACGTTATACATGGAGAAATGCTACTGTAATTTAGTTTATACATTATTGAAACTTTCCAATCCTGAATAATTTAGAGGGTAGGAAGGATTGGGTACTATAGTTTTCTTCAGTGGGTAGCCCCACTTTCAGTTTCAGTTCACAATTGAATGGTTGGAAGAGTCTATATGGAAATCGTTGAGAGAAGTACATTCGGGCATTGTGCCCTTGGGATATCGCTGAAAGTCTTGGCAGTAATCGTACGTCATGTAATTCTTTCTCACCATTTCCAGGGCTCGAATCTGTTCCTTGTTCATCTTCGGAGAAATAAAACAATCCAGAAACCCCTGTGAACAGTATCGCATATCTTCATCGTTCGTGGAAGAGCAGCCGATGGTGATAAAGTTTGTGTAAGTGGAGAGGAATGGCTCGTAACTGTAGTTGGCTTTGTATCTTCCCCCGTCTGTGGCCCATGCAGAGGCGTCCCATATTGCTTTTTTAGATCTAGGACAATCGGTAACTGGTGAGAGTTGCCTGAGCAAGGCCCG
Organism: Pinus albicaulis; assembly: GCA_034641835.2. Classification (NCBI taxonomy): domain Eukaryota; kingdom Viridiplantae; phylum Streptophyta; class Pinopsida; order Pinales; family Pinaceae; genus Pinus; species Pinus albicaulis. The sequence goes on along the minus strand of CM076571.1, from coordinate 916,942,768 downwards.
GGTTCAAATCTAACTGGCTGCCACTATAAACCTAGGCTAGGTGCAACAGCCTGCAAGCCGCACACAATAGCAATTAACTTATGCCTCAACAAGAGCCGAGACGTCCGCTATGGGGTCGCCTACTCTTCTAGCCAAGACATGGGCAGCCTACTCTTCTAGCCAAAACACAACAAGCCGTGATGTCTCCACAGAGGCTTGACTTGGGTGGATCAGCTGAAAGTCAAGTGCTTTCACCATTTGCCTCCAGCTCACAGATTTCAAGTGTCCCATATTGTTGCATAAACTGACATTGGCTTCGAAGGGTATGTCACTCCCAGGCTCTTCATCCTCGGAAATCTTCTGATGGGAATACTGTCCACCATAAACCTGCCACACACCATAAAAAAATAATAATGAGAAATAATCTGATTCTTGATTTCAAGAATATTTCGGAATCACAATATATTGAATAGTACTCATCTTCAGTTTAAATTCTGAAATATTTCATTAATCTGTAATACAAATAATATTTTGGAATTATAATATATTGAATATTACTCGGATTCTGTTTATCTAATTCTGAATTAGAAATATTCCTTTTATCCTTGATCAAAATCCTGAAATATTCCTTTAATCTATAATAGAAATAATATTTTGGAATTACAATATATTGAACTCATGTTCAGTTCATCAAATTCTGAATTAGAAATATTCCATTCATGTTCAGTTCATCTAAATCTGATTAGAAATATTCCATTAATCAGTAATCAAAATTCTGAAATATCTGAAATATTCCTTTAATCTGTAATATAAATAAAAATATAACTTAACCCACACTTATATATATTTCAATGATCTACAAATAGAAAATATATGTAAATTATATGACTATACATACAATATTTGACGAGGTGTCCAGAGAATTGTGTAGTTGTGAAAGTGTTTGGTAGGGTCGAAGCAGAGATGGAATTGCTGTTCCCTGCCAATAAGATTCGGCCCATCTCCTGTCCCGTTCCCATACACGTTGGTCTGGAGTTTGTAAGGCTCCCCTGGTATTGTTCCCAGAAACTCTATGTCTATCTCATCATGCCACCCTGGATAAACTTGGTTGTTTGACAGCTGAAATATCACCATTCAAATAAATATATCAAAAATTATATTCACATTCTTCTGAGTCAATTTCCATATAATCTTCTGACAGTGAATTCATCAATTGATACATTAAATCAAATAGAAAATGGAGATGAATATAGATACATATAATGAAGTGATGATTCCTGCAGTATAGCCCCCCTGAAGTTTAACAGCAGCATTGAACAAACCATACATGTATGGTTCATTTGACTTGAATCCACTGCCTGAATCCACAAGCAAAGGACATATCACATAGTTTCACAACATAATAAACAATTAATAGTACAATATCAATAATTTAACTATAAAATCAGTCTTGTAGAGTTGATTTATGAGACTTTTTATTTGTGGGGGCAAGAAATCCCTCTGACACATCCTATCCCCACTAATGCAAACAGAAAAGATGGAGAATATAATTATTCTTAATAAGCTGCTGAGCATAAGAAACAAGAAGTGTGTTTACCAGATGATCTGTCTAATGTGAGTGTGACTGAGGATTCATCTTTGGAAACATTTTGGTGTTGCCCACCCCATAGATTAGCATAGCCCTCTGAAAACTTCATAGTCTTGAAATAATTCATCACTGGAACACCAGGTAAGGATGGTATAGCAGGATTTTTGTCTGCAGAAGCCAAAACCTTCATGGGTATTACTGGACTGTGAAGCAGTCCAACAAACAGAAAGAAGAAGAATACAATACTCTTCCAGCCACTGTAATAGGTGAGGAATACTGAGAGTTGGGTAGCCATCTCTCAAGAAATTCCTTGGTAGTTTCTTCTATGAATGGATCAAATTTATAGCACAACTGCTTCAACTACTCCACTAGATGAGGGAGAACATCACGCAGTTTTTCAGCGCTATTGGCGTGTGCAAACAGAACGTAAGATTTATGGATAATGACGAGTGACCAATTGTTTTGCATCATTACAATCTTGACTTCTGGTGTACTAGCATAAGGCTAGCTTGCCTTTCACTCTTAAACCATGTTATATACGCATAGAGAATGGCATTCAAAATAAGCATTATCAAAAGTATGGAATACTCAAAGGCAGCCACAGTGCAGTACAGCACTTTGAAAGGCAACCTGGTTTAGTAACGAGTGATCGCTCGGCTGACTCTCAAGGAAATATTGGCAGTTATAATCAACTCCCTGTTTTGTTCTCGAATTTTACACAACACACTTCTCTTCAGGGTCACCAATTTCTTGTGACATTTCTGTTTATAGATCATTTTCTGTGACAATTCTGTTTAGGTCATAGATCATCATTTTCTGCAGTGACAATTCTGTTTAGGTCATCGATCATTTTATGTTTCATATTTTGAGCTTTGTGAGGTTATCGATCATTTTTTTGTAGTATACTTAGGAATGCGTGTGTTTTATGACAAGAGATGATAAACGAAGGGCAGTACAAGTCATGATCAACGTCGTTATTTTGTTGGTGAAATTCAACTCATCATTAAGGAAGAGGTTGACGGCAGTCTATCGGCCCATAAATGCACCGAGAGACGAAATGGCCACCGTTACGGTGGCCATTTCGATTTATGGGCCGATAAACTGGGATATAAGGCTCGCCAAGGTTGACAATGAATTTCTCTGTATCAAATGTTGTACCATTTTCAACTTTTATTAGTTAATGAGTCTATGTTGGTTATAATGTTTCAAAATGTAGTTTATATTTCATAGAATTTTGTTTAAGATTTCAATTGGTGTTTTAGATGTTATGTTGATTATAAATTTTAAAAATGGTATATAAATTGTTAAAAAATTATTATTTTAGTAAATTTTGGTGGAGTTCATTATTTTAGATATTTTTTGATGTGAAGTTATTAGTTCAATTTCCTACTTCAATAAAAATGATATATTAAACATATTGAAGATAAAATCTTATTTTTTTAAAATTTTAAAATTTTAATACAATTCTAATTTTAAGAAGATGAATTCTCTTCATCTAATTAACAAAAGGTGTTGGCTTGAAAGGCATTAATCTTTTTCATTTTTTCTAGATTTTCATGACATTGCAATTTCAAGGAGGTGAAATCCTTTAGTCCACTTAATGCATGTAGGTTTATTAGTGAATCTTTTTTTTAGTAATAATTATTTTAGGGATTTTGCTTCTGTGATCCATAAATTGTGACTAAAATCTTTCGGTGAAAATCACATCAAAATAGATTAGGTCCACGCATTTCGAACCAGCCAGTGTGATTCATCATCAGGACAAGATGGAAAATCTGATCAAGAAACCCTTTAAATAGAAAATAAAGCTCTTACTAGCCGTTTGTAAAATAATGAAAATTAATTTATTTTATTTTAAAGATAATTAAAGTTTATAAATAGAATTTTAATGATATATAGCTAGTTTGACTCAAATAATGAAAATTAATTTATTTTATTTTAAAAATAATTAAAGTTTATAAATAGAATTTTAATTATATATATTTATTTTAATAATTAAAGTTTATAATTAGAATTTTTAACCATCACATTTGCATTGAAGATGGTAAGGTTATTGCGAGGATTGACCATTTTTTCCACCGTAAATTGAGAGAAGCCCTGGAAATCGAAAAGAGGCCGGTTAATGATTAACAGATGCTGGATTCCTGCCCTTCATTCCTAAATTTCCTTTTATTAAATTTTACTTATTTTTTTATTTTTTTATCTTATCTATTTATTTATTATTATTATTATTTATTTATTTATTTTTATTTTTTATTTTATTTATTTATCTATTTATTGTTTATTTATTTTTTAATTATAATTTTATTTATCTATATTTAATTATATTTATTTATTTTATTTTTATTTTTAATTAAAATTTTATTTTTCATATATATATATATATATATATATATATATATATATATATATATTATTTTTATTTTATTTTATTTTATTAAGTTAATTGTTTAATAAAATAAAAATATATAAATTCAAACTTTAAATATTATTTATTTATTTTTAACATGTAATTAGATAATAATAAAAATCAAATATGATTTAGTATTATTCTAAAAATTTAATTAGAAAACATTTATTTTATTCTTTAAATAAATATAAATAATTAAAAATTCTAATTATTATAAACTTTAATTATTAAATAAATGTTCATTATAATTAAAAATTTTCTATTTATAAACTTTAATTATTTTTAGAATAAAATAAATTAATTTTCATTATTTGAGTCAAACTAGTTTTGATGTGATTTTCACCTAAAATTTTTAGTCACAATAAATATTTTTTGTTTTCTTTCTTATTATATTTTTAATTTATTATTTTTTTTCTCAAATTTTTTTTAAGTATTTCTTTTGCCAAAATAATAATAAAATTATGAGTTTTTTTTATCAATATCTTTATTTCAAACCAGATATCTTGTATTTTTTAAGAACTTCCAGAAATAATTAAAAAAATTAGTTGGGAAAAAAAAGATCTATATAATCAAATTCAAATGCAATTGAAATTAAATTTTATACTTCAAAAAATAATTTAAAACAATTTAAAAATAAATAAAAAATAAATAAATACTTACATTTTGTGTAATTTACACACATAGAATACACATTAAGTTTCCGGTTGAAAACAAAAGTCATTCTTTAACATCTATGCAAATTTACAAAGTTAAATATGGAATTAAATAAAAATTTGACATAGTAAATGGAATTAATAATTTTTGTTAAAATATTTTTAAAATACACTATTTTCCTTACGTATTAAAATTCAGCAGACTTATTTGAATTTTTACAATTTTATTTTTATTTTTTTAAAGTAAATAAACAACATTATATTTTATTGAAAAAAAATTATACATTAAAGAATACATCAAAAGGGCATATTAGAAGTTGGTCATAACCATACAAAGAAACCCAACTGGAAGATCATTACTCAACACTATGAGCAACAAAGAAACAACACCAATTTGAAATCAAATCCAATAGTAACCACAACTAACCATATGAAAAAAGCTCTAGAAAGAAATATATACAATAACATAATATAGACACATCACCAGAACAAAAAATATATACAATAACATAACCAAAATATAGTGCCAACAAAGTGACCAACATCCAAAGTTATATTACCTTCAATAAAATGACCAACATCCGAGACTTACACTACCCTCACCATATGATTTTAGTTTTAAAAACATGTAAAATATGAAATTTTCATCCAATTTTAAAAATATATAAAATATCAAAATTTCATCTTATTTTACAAAATAAAAATATGAAACAAATCTTCACTAATTCACCCATTACTTATCTTATATATAAATAAAATTCATAATACATTTTTCTATATTTTTATGTTGGTTGACTAAACAAAGTAAGATAAAAGCTAATCATCTAATCCGCACAAAAATCAATGACTCAGTTCCTATAGTTTTCCCAAATTTATTTCAAGTTTATACCTTAATACCCTAACATTTCTATTTTCAATGCTTCGAAAATATAACGCATTACATTGTATATTTGTTGGAAAAGTTATAACGCATTGGAAGATGTTGTGCATTGTATCTTTGTTGCATCATGCTTATTCTAATTTGTATCAAAAATTAATGTGCAGCAGAACTTGCTTCAGTGTCTTGTCACGACATTTGCATTGTGTTTAGGTCATATTGTCTTTTTCCATCACACGTGGAGAGAAAACATGCACATAAAATGGAGTTTCATTTACATGTTTTCTGAGTTATGAGTTATTAATAATATCTGAGTTATGAGTTATTAATAATATCTGAGTAGGTGAAATTTTAAGAATGGAAATTATGTTAAAATTTAAAAATATTGGTGAGTTTTACTAATTTTTAATATGCAAAATGTAAAATGTTTGGTTATATTTTTATAAACATATTCGAAATTTTAATGATTTTATATAATCTTTATAAATTATTAGCAATTTTAAAAATAAACATTAGCTATTTTTTTTGAAAAAGCATAGAAAATTAGCTCATTTACAAACAATCTTAAATTTTCATTCTTTTAAAACAAAATAGAAAAAATAACATATAAACATTATTATTATTATTAGTATTGTTTTTTTTTCGTACTTGAATTACTAATAATTTTATAATTTTAATTATTAATAAAATGTTATTAATTAATTAATGATATTATTTTTAATTATCAAATCTTTAAGGAGTGAAAATCACAATGGATAATTTTGTGTGTGTGTGTTCCGAACCGAAACGTGTGGTTCATCATCTTGTCTGATGATGAACCACCTTCGGGCCCCGGACCCCGCAAGCGGGCGGTCGACATAAATTATAAATTAATGATTTTCACCGAAGGAGTGATAATTAATTTATGGATCCGCGAGAAATTATATTATAAGTATTATTTTTTATTATATTAAAAATAAAAAATAAAAATAATTATTAGCATGATTATTTATTATTAAATAATTATTGATGAGATTAAGTATTAATAAGTTATGATATATATAATAACTCATGCAATCTATATATATAAACGTACAAATTAAATGAGAAAAACAAAAATAATATTGCTTTGTATTTATATTTAATAAAAAATATAAATATAGTATACTACTAGCAATTGCACCATTATCAGATGTTGCAAAGGAAACATCGTAACTGATTGATGTAAAATATTGCAATGTATCAATACAGGGCTGTGATGTTTCAATTCTGCTTGATGACACTGCTAGCTTCACAGGGGAGAAGACAACGAATCCTAACAGAAATTCTGTAAGAGGCTTTGATGTAGTTGATAAAATCAAAAACAAGTTGACTTGAGTACCCTGCTTTCCTCTCCTTTGTGTGATGTCTTTTGCCCTTCTTTCCTTGTGTGAAGCTAGAGTCTGAGATTAAGATGTTATCTTATATTATCTTGAAATAACTTCTATGACTATAAAATCTCTCCTTTCCTCTTTGTTCACTAGAATGCGGGTGTTTGGCATTTTTTTAAGAGCCTATGTCTATATGTATTTACTTATGATCAGGCAATGCTTTTTGGATTATGTCTGAATAAGTTTGGGATTCAGATTTGCAATTTCCTCGAGGTTCTGGCTTTTATAGTTATTGATTTATAGGTTTTTTTTTTACAGGAGGAGGAATTTTGAAGCTTCAGAATGATGTGCAGAGATGTGGCTATGAGGATGTGCAAATAATGTGGGAAATGTTGAAGAAAACAGAATCCCAAAGTTCTGAAAAAAGGAGGCATTCATTGTGGCGATTGTATTGGTTGGCCGCACAGCTTCCTTGAGGCGAATTCAAAGGGCAAACTGAAATGAAAGATCTCCTTTCATAAAATGAGGACCTATTAATTTTTTGATAGTAAGCCATGGTTACCATATGTTACTCTCTCTATCTATCTATATAAGTATACATGCTTCCTTCACCCTTCATGTCCCTCAGATCTAAGGCCCTATCCTGGTCTGTTGGGCGAGGGTATGATTTATATTGTGATTTGGGATATGAGGCAAGCCCTATGCATATATACATATATCTATGCTTCGAGAATTTTAAAAAAATGCCTCTTTGAGCAACCAAAGTGTTGAAGAGGGGGAGAAGGAAAAGAAAAAATTGATGGAGGTAAATACCTGCTGAAAAATTAGAGCACGTAATTAGGTTTATGCCCAGCTCTGAGGAGATCTAGAGGCTAGTAATAGTTATATTATGTATAGGAAGTATGGATTTTTCTCAAATAAAAATATCATATCTTTTTGTTTTGAACTGTGTCTATTGAATGACTGGAATATATGGCTATACAGTTATTTTACAAGTTAATAAGTTGAGTATCTGTATGTTTACAGTTAGAATCTCTTAGAAAATAAATCTTTCATTAAAAGGTACTTAATGAGGATACTTGTGCAAATTTTAATGGCAAGCTAATGACAAGAACAACGTTCTGTTTCAGAGTGTATTAAGTCAAATTTTAATGGCAAGCTAATGAAAATAATAGGGATGTGTTTTAGTGCGTATTTAGTCCCTGAAGCTGTAGAATAGGTAAAATCATAAATATTTAGGCCACTTTTTATAAGGATTTGAAATTTTTTTTGTTCAACTCCAAATGGAAAGACAATTACAACTTTCTGTGACATTTTTTGTTTGGCAAGCTAATGGGCATATTTGGACAAATGCCAAAACTGAAGTTACAAGTTTTGCGTGCTTTTTCTGTGATAAAATTTTGAAGCATTCGAACAAAGAAACTGTCCTGCCTGAAACTCAGCAGTTGTCAACACAGTTTCATAATTTTTTAATACAGTTTCTTTAAAATAAGATGGTTTTCTTGAAGATAGAATGCCAGCTCCTCAAGCTGATCCATGGAAACAAACCCAAAAGAGCATTAAATTTAAGAGGATCCCATTTATAGAAGCTTACAGTTAGAACAAAATAGTGCATGATGCCTCTCATCCAACACATCGAAAATAGAATGCATTCATAACATAAGTGAGGCTCAATGGCATTTCAATATTCATCAAAATTTCAATCAAAGTAGAATACCTGACAAGAACAGCGATGTGTTTTAGAGTGTATTAAGTCAAATTTTAATGGCAAGCTAATGACAATAACAGGGATGTGTTTTAGTGTGTATTTAGTCCCAGAAGCTCTAGAAGACGTAAAATCATAAATATTTAGGCCACTGTTAATAAGGATTTGAAATTCTTCTGTTCAACTCCAAATGGAAAGACAATTACAACTTTCTGTCACATTTTTTGTTTGGCAAGCTAATGGGCATATTTGCACAGATGCCAAAACTGAGGTTACAAGTTCTACGTGCTTTTCTGTGATAAAATTTTGAAGCATTCGAACAAAGAAACTGTTCTGGCTGAAACTCAACAGGTGTAAACACAGTTTCATAATTTTTTAATACAGTTTCTTTAAAATAAGATGGTTTTCTTGAAAATTTTAATTTCAAAACTCAAATACAGATACAGCTCTATTCCAGGAAATACTAATAATTATGATCAACTTTAAAAACCTTCAAACTCTTAACTTTATTTATGTTTAATCATAGTTTACAATTTTCAACAAATGGGCTTCACACTATCATAGTTTTCCATTTTAACGCTTCATACTCAACCAGGCATAGTTCACGAAGATAGAATGCCAGCTCCTCAAGCTAATCCATGGAAGCAAACCCAAAAGAGCATTAAATTTAAGAGGATCCCATTTATAGAAGCTTACAGTTAGAACAAAATAGTGCGTGATGCCTCTCATCCAACACATCGAAAATAGAATGCATTCATAACATAAGTGAGGCTCAATGGCATTTCAATATTCATCAAAATTTCAATCAAAGTAGATATCTGAAAAGAACAGCGATGTGTTTCAGAGTGTATTAAGTCAAATTTTAATGGAAAGCTAATGACAATAACATGGATGTGTTTTAGTGCGTATTTAGTCCCAGAAGCTCTAGAAGAGGTAAAATCATAAATATTTAGGCCACTGTTAATAAGGATTTGAAATTCTTTTGTTCAACTCCAAATGGAAAGACAATTACAACTTTCTGTCACATCTTTTGTTTGGCAAGCTAATGGGCATATTTGGACAAATGCCAAAACTGAGGTTACAAGTTCTGCGTGCTTTTTCTGTGATAAAATTTTGAAGTATTCGAACAAAGAAACTGTCCTGGTTGAAACTCAGCAGTTGTAAACACAGTTTCATAATTTTTTAATACAGTTTCTTTAAAATAAGATGGGTTTCTTGAAAATTTTAATTTCAAGACTCAAATACAGATACAGCTCTATTCCAGCTCTACCGATGGAATGTTGATTCATTATGGAAAATTAAGCCTTTCACCACGCTTCCATTGACTCTGTCCCAATTGTATGGCATGAATTTTAAAGGGGTGATGCCAGATGCAAAGCACTAGTGATTTTGGCAGAAGGCTATCCCTAAGACCTGGCACCTAACTGGATGGAAAGCGGGCCTATGCAGTGCGAAGTGTTGGACATGTTTCTCACTAAGTTTTCCAAATAATGTGCATTGCAGTGTGTAAAATACCTCATCATGCCATTCAATAAAAAGAAAGCATCTACCCAAAGGAGTTGGATTCAGTGAAGATGCAAGGTGTTTTTCACCATTGAACAATGTTCAAGTTTAATAAGGGCTTTTCCTGCAGCCAGGCAGTGGTTGCGCCAAATAAGATTATATCCCGGCGGGAGGATCCTCCCCTCCATGGGGTTGTCTCCATAAAATTACAAGCTCCAATGTGAAAATACACACTCATTCAAATACATATGCTTGTCAAAACACTGTCATCTATGTCCCTACACCCACCCCGCCCACTTCCCCCAATTTTTTATTTTTTATTTTTTATTTCTTTTATTTTTTATTTTTCCAGAAATGGAAACAAAAAATGGCAATCATATGGAAACAAAGATTTGGATTACAATCAATAACACTAAGAAAAACCATCGTTCGCACTTTGGCAGCCCCTAGACATTAGAGAAACAAGGAAATTAGAAAAAAAAAAAAAGAAAAAAAAAAAGAAAAGAAAAGAAAGAGTCTTATTGCAGCATTCCACAATTGCTCCTTCACAGCGGTCTGTACCTCGCTATCGATACGTTTGTATATTGGTGCAAGAATATTGAAAGTGGTGAATGAAACAGAAGAATTACAGGAATTTATACTCTCATCATCCTCGAGAAAAACAGCAGCTGTGTTGCCATCATTTCCCCCAATACCATGTATTCCTCTCGTCAATCTCCTCTGCTGTGCTCTGTGCATATTTGAACAATCGATATTCAGAGGTTGTTTTTTCTCCCCAAAGGCACTATTCCTATCAAAGGTTCCCATGCCCACAACAACTGTATTTGATTTAAACCCCAAACCTTCCTCCAGCATCGCCACGATCAAAATATGGGATCCGATGAAAAACCCCAGAGTTAGAATTACAGGGGAGGAACTATAAATAGGATTTTAAGGACCAACACTAAGCAAGCCTCTGTATTGACAATTGAATGCATCTGCATTTGAATAGAATTATAAATAGGAATAACAATAATCATAGAATTTTGGAATCAAATTATGTTCTGTTCGATGAAAAAGCATATGCCCGCACAAAAAGCAGAATTGAAACCCCGCCCACTAGAAATTATAAAACCCAGGATCCCACCAAGCTATATTCCCATTCCACACTGATACCATTCACCGAAAGCAGAACTTATACGCAGCAAAAAAAACCAACAGAAGTAAAATGAATACATGTAAACCATCCCAACTAAACAGGGAAGCAAAGAGCCTTGTTATTGACCTCAATATATCCACACACAGTTACCAATTTGAAACAGAGGCCACGAAGCTATCTACAACGAAGCGCAACAGGTGGGTGAGTATTCCCTTCCCCTTCACATTGAGGCCACCACCATCTTCCCCCGATATGAGGCAATCCACCTTCACCACCACGTTTTCCACCTGTGGAAGGCACCAGAGCATTACACATATATGAAAAAAAAACTACTACCAATGATGCTTCCCCTTTTCCAGCAACAATGACGCGCAAAGATTGTAACAAATGCATTTTCCAGTAGCAATGAGGCACAGGCATTGCTTCTCTGAAATCCCAGAAGCTTCTCTGAAATCCGAGAATGTCCAGGTGAAGGGTCGCTCAATGCCCTACCTTCTACATTTTCTCTTTTCATAACTGCATTGTAAACTAACTTTTCTATCAAGGGTTGAAAATGTTTTAATCGTCTAACATATAATCTAAGGGTTTCACATTATGACACGATGCACATCAGGAAAGTTGTTTTCAAATAATAAACACTCCTTACGTAATTAATTGGAAATATCTATATTTATAATGAAATCAATCTAAGATAAAATTGGTTGGTAATTATACTCATTTAATTATATGTGAGAGAAAATCATAATTAATGATGACATATATTAATATCATTTTAATTAATAATATTTATTGAATAAAATAATAAAACCAAATATGTCATAAATTAAAAAAAAAAAAAATGCTATTTATTATTTTATATTAATTTAAGAAACATTTTTCTTAAAAAAACAATCACCTTTTTCCTAATGAAAAGTTAAGCTAATGAAACATATTGTTTAATTGTTCAAAGAATATTCTACTTATACATATTGGATATTTAAACCTAATAAAGAAAATTGTTTAAATGTTTAAATTTTATTTAGAATATTCTAAATATAAGTATTGGTTTCCATTTCCTCCACTAATTTTATTTCGCTTTATATTTTAGGGTTTGTAAAATTATTTTCAATTTCCTCTAACTTTATTTGGCTTTATATTTTAGGGTATGTTTGGCTCTGGAGTTTGGGACTATTTAGTTTGCTCCATTGTGGATTTTTGGCTTTGTTTGATTTCAGACGTTTTGGATTTTATGTTTTATTTAGAATTCAGAAATATTTAAATTTGGATTATTTATATTTATTTGAAATTATGTTTTATTTAGTTTTAAATTATTTTGATTTTTTTATTATATATATATATATATATATATATATATAATTTCTTCAAAATATTATGAAAATTAGATATATCATATAATTAATTAGCTTAAACATGTTAATAAGTAGGTGGCCTCAATTTGTCCAGTGGGAAACCATATATTTTTTGCCACTCGTCAATAGAGTAATTAATCCAAAATTCTAATAGCTTTAACAATTCTAACATGATTAAAGTATTAACTATTGTACCGTAATACAAAAACTTGCAAACTAGCATTTAGAGAATCAAGAGTCCGAAGAGGTGACAGGTGTCAAATCTTTAGCACTGGAGCCAGGAGAGGTTGGAGGAGTAGGCTCACATTGGAGGTGGTACTCTATATTGTCCAATCTTGTAGCCATTCTTTTTAAGAATGTTTTTTGGTTTCTCTATACCCATTTAACGTCTTTCAGACTTGCAAACAATTGTTTCTTACTTTTTGTTTATCCTTCAGTACCTTGCTCAACAAGGTCTTCATCTTCCAGTAAAGAGAAATGACATTGAGGTATTGCTTTCTTCTTCCCCCAATATGCTAAGTGTCAAGAATCCAGGAAGAAACATCCTCTGGGATCTCAGATTAAAAAAAAAACACATCTTCCTCTAGCAACGAGGGATTCCAATTTGAAAAAAAATCATGTCTTCCTCTAGCAATGAGGGATTCCAATTGGAAAATCTTGTTTTGGGTTTCCAAGGGAGCATCCAAATGATATGTTTCAACAACCTCCTATGCTTGTTGCGTCATTAGGGATCATTGCCTCCCCCTCCCTGTAACAAACCTGGTGAAAATTCCATGTAATAAAGTTAAAATAATAACCACGATTGATAGTACACGTATTCGAAGCTGAATGTTGGGAAAAACATCCCAGTTCGGGTGTTCACATGGTTTATTATGACTAAGGAAATTGACAAAGGCTATGGCTAAGGCATTAAAGAGGCAAAATGTATTTTTGGCACATTTATTTATGAAAATAATGGAAATTAGGAGAAAAGGGAGGTAAAAAGTCACATGTTGCATGTGAGGAGGAAAATGAAGAAAACAGAGACCTCATCTATGAAAAGGCTTATGAGGATCAATTGGTACCTTTTTTTAGTGCATTTTTGGAGCTCTCTCATTATTCTCTCTCTCTCTCTTTCACACACACACACTCTTGTATACTTAGATTTTTCTTGGAGCACCCTTGGAGAGTGTAGATATTTGGTGATTTGGAGCAAGAAGGCAAAGGAAGAGCAGGAAAGCACAAGCAGACATCGAGATCAACAACTACAACAGGTTTTGATTGCAGGTACTGAGTTGCATGTATGCTTTCCTCACTAGTTTTGGCATGCATGGTGTATGCATGTGGATTTTCCTAGCCTTGCCATTTCCTTGATAGCCATGGTGTTGTGGGTTTATTTCCATTGATTGTCTTCTTGTTGGTTTTCATGATTCCTTTAGCTGTTGGGTTTAGTTATTAGTTCCTAGAGCCTTGGTTAGACAAACACTCTGGAGCCTGACAGATAGATGTTGGGTTGAGTTACTAGTCCTGGAGCCTTGGTTGGAAAAAATCTCTAGAGCCCTAGGTGGGTTTTGTTACTATTCCTGGAGCCTTGGGTGGAAAAATGCTCTGGAGCCCATAAACAAATGGGGTTGAGTTACTAGTTCTTGAGCCTTGGTTGGAAAAAACACTCTGGAGCCTTGGAACAGCTTGGATAGAGACCAATCCGTGATGGTTGTGATGTCCGACCATGATATGGAATCACTGGTTGAGGGTTGAGGTGCTTTGGCATATGGAAGCCCTGGATTGATTTTGATCAATGTGTTTGATGAGATCCCACATTCATGCTTGGAATATGGAACGAGGGTGATTGGATGAAGTGAGATTTGGCTCAGCCAATCTATGGTCAAGTGGAGCGTGGAATTCCCATCTTCGGTTGGTTTCTACATTCATTAATTAAATATTCGTTCCATTGGTATTTGGTATGCAAATGTACTGATTTATATGTGGATTATTTTGCTATTGTATCCATGGTATTTCTGTTGTTATTATGCTAGTTATGAGTATGTATTTTTACAATGATGATCTGTGTCTCTCCCTATGTTTTTACTTGTAAATGAATACACAATGTATCTATGGACAAATATATTGTATTGTAGTTATTTTTGTAGGGTAGCAATGCTTCTTAGCGATTCTCAGATAAGTATGAGACCCCTTTTCTCCGTTATGTTGTTTATACCTGTAGCTTTCATGTTTGTGACATGTTTGACAAAATGCTTGTCATGGATGGCAAGGATCCAGATGAGTTCTTGTTGATGTGATTTTTTATTTATCATTGTCCTATTGTTATTTATCATCTATTAATTTTTCATTAAATTCTGGGCAGAGCACTGGGTTATGGTCCTAAAAAGGTGGCTCAATTCCTGGGCACGCTGACACATAACTAAGGAATTGGGGCCTTGGACACTGGCATGTTGTGTTATGCCTGCGTCTATAGCCTCTTGGACACTCACATGCAAGCCTGTTCCTACGTCTATGGCTGAAAGAGGTCAAAAGGTTAGTGTGACTCCGGGGTAAGAGGTATGAATGGTTAGGTTACCTTATGGGGGTGGTGTTGTTGTTGTACAAGGTATCTATGTGGTGTTTTTGTTGGTTCCACTTACTTAAGGTCACTTAGGAGGTTGAATCTCATTATAGTAGCCTCTCGTCACATGTTTACCCTGGTTGCCTGGTTACTTGGGTAGATGTGGGAAGAGGGAGCTATAGACTGGTATTAAAGAATGGTTCAACCCTTGGACTGGATGGGTGGTGAGTTGGTCATGATTTTCTATCGGTTGGTTATGTGTTTCTCATACCTAGGGTGTATATGTTGTTGCATTCATGTTGTGTTGGCCATGGTGCATTACAAGGAAAAGACCCTCTAGCGGAGGTTATAAAGGAGGTTTTTAGTGTTATAAACTTGGCCAAAATTGTCAAAAAAACATTTTCTACAACATCCGTTTTTGGTAATGGAGGTTTTGGCAGAGCTTATAACAGAATTTCAACACAACTAAAAAAAACTAGGCAGCCAGAGGTTTTTATGGATGTTTTTCTCATCGGTGCGTGCATTAGGTGTGAATGCACCGGTGCATTTTGACATGAATGCATTGGTACTGTAAACATACCAAGTACCAGGATGGAAAAAAAATTTCGGATGCCTCGGGACATTTAGCAATGTCTCGGTGCGTGTCACCCAGCAAGACGCACCGGGCTGTTAAGGTGTAAAATCACACCGGGCCATCTAGGTGCTAAAATGCTCTGGGCCGTTAAGTTATAAAAACACACCAACGCGTTAAAGGCAAACCATACCTGTGCATACAACGCCTATCAGACCGCCCAAGCAGTAGTCGTTGATAAAGCGTACTCGGAGTTCTAACTGGTATTAGTATTTAAAGTTTCTATAGCTCTTATAATGCAATAGTACGCAATTAACAGCACCGATGTTCATTTTGTATTTTAGAAACATCGACTCCTCAGGATGTGCTGCAATTATTTGATTTTTTAAAATTCATTATTCATCAAAAGTCGACACATATATATCTTATAACAATATTCATATGAATTAAATTTTTATTAGTGCATTTGAATGTGATGTTTGGATTAATATGTTATATCATATCATCAAGATTTCACATCTTCATTATAATATTTAATCATCCATATATCTAATCAATGGTGTTACATTTCACAGCGACAATGGAGAATGCAATAGAATAAATTAAAACGTATATATATATATATATATATATATAAAAGACACTCTTTTTCATACAAAATGGGTTAGTTATTGGTATCCCTCTATCTTTAAATTGAGACACTATGTCCATTACATTAAACAAAATGTCTGATTTCACAGACAAATATTTCAAAAAAATACAACGCCTTGCTTTGATATCCAAACATATTGATCATCATTCTTCGCTGAAACTGTTGTTACTGCTCGAGCTACTTCCATGACTTGAGTTCTTTGGAGGAATGTTTTCTTTACTGTGTTGATTGTATTCTTCTTCTTCATCAAGTTCCATCTACAAAATTAAAATTAAAGTGTAATGAGTGTATATACATTGATGAGAATAATGAAAATTTCAATATTAAATAATATACATCAATGTAAATTGAAAATAAATGTACCATAGCAAGAATTGACTCATGAACTATACACATTCTTTAAAAACCAAATTTCATGCCATCTTTCAAAAATTCATTTGTTGGCGCAGTTCCATACTTTGTTTCCTGCAAGTTTTATACCCCATAACAAATCATATATTTAATATAAAAGATTTTTTTGTTCTATTAATTATAGACTGAGTTAAGTAAAACAAGATAGATGCTTACAAATTCCACAATAAATTTCTGATATGCCAACATATACTCACAACCGATATTTAACCCAATGTCAATCAATTCTTCTAATGGTTGTTCTTTGTATGTTAGCACCTGTTGAAGACATTCAATGATGATTGTTGTAAAAAAACTTAAAATATACAAAAATGAAATCTAATTAATTTGTTATAAGGAAGTAACAATTACTCACAAACATAGATATCAACCTTTTTATTCCTTGTCGTCCTGTTTTATGTGCTGAATGGGTTCCATTTTCTTTTCTTTTCTGCAAGAAAATACTTGAAAATTAATATTTAATGCTAAATTATTTATTTATTGTACCTAATAAAAAAATTCAATGATTACATATTACATTAAACATTAAACATATGTGAATTAATAGATTGTTTGAAACATGTTATCTAATATTTTTAAGTATACTATTAATGAAAATTCAAAAAAGAAACTCATATTAGGTCGATAGTATTTTTTCATTCACCCGATTTATCCTTCTGCAATCTTTCCATCAAGCTTTTATGCTCTTCTAGTCTTAGATCAGAAATAACCTTATCGAGCTTCCTCATTTTGTGGCTTTGCATGATACGCAGTAAAAAATACATATTAGTTAAAATTACATATAGTTCAAAAATAATTTTTTTTGTAAAGAATTTACAAAGAACTTGTCTTTTTTTCTTTTCTCGATGTGCTATCAGTGTTTTTTGTTACTTATCTCTTGTCAGCCATTTCTTTATCAATATGAAACCTATACCATACCATTAATTAATATATTTTATATATAAATCACATAATTTTCAGGTAAAAAAATAAAAATCAAGAAAACGGTATGCCTTTCAAAAAGTACGCATTGAAGGCGGTGTGGTAGGTTCTTATAAACACACTGCCATAATAATAGAAACACCATAATGTGCTCACTGTCAACAAGGAGAATCGATGCATTATATGTTAACTGGTGTACCGATTAACACATACATAAATTAATAAAAAAACGTTTTTATCAAACAATGTTTTTTTGTCAATACACGCCCGATGCGATATACTGAAATAGCACACCGGTGCGCTATTTTAAATAGCTCGCACCGATTAATTTTTTTATTTTTTTTTTAAATTGTGCAAAGGTTGACATGGATTGGGATCCAACTCTGCAAGTGATCCCGCATGTTTGATGTCATATATACAAACCCTATAAATCTAAAATGAAAATCCCTAATTGTGAAGTCACAGAAACAAGAAAAAGCAAGGGTTTAATGTAAGAATGTATTTTTTTTGTTTTGTTTTGTTTTTTAAATGCACAATAAATTTAAAATTTTTACTATGCATGTATTAAATCCAACAGAAACTGTAAAAAAAAAAAAATTATTACAGTAAAATTTAACAATTTTTACTGTACTACAGGGTGTTTGTGCGAATTACCAGATGTTTCAAATTCTGATTCTCTGAATAGTGCTGTTGCTCGAAAGTATTTTGCTACTCCACAGTGCTCTCGTGCTCTCTTGCTCCAGGTATGTCTCTCGTGCAAACCCTCCCTGAATTTATTTTGCAAAAATAATGAAATAATGAATAACGTTTACTATTTAAAGAACTGTACATTAGCACTGATAACAATAAGTCCATTTTTAGGGCATCGAAATTACTTTTAGGTATGTATACCAAAATTTATTGTTGATTTTGCTCAAATGCAGGGAGAAAATATCATAATTATATCAAATGGACAATTCTTCAAAATCCTGCTCGTTCCATAATATTTCTCAAAGTCCATCGTGAAGTTCTCCCTATCCATCTCCAAATGCAATTACTTCAAATTTTATTTATATTTTCATTATCTAACTGATTTTTTTTTTTTTTATCCATGTCAATCAACTAAGTAAAATTAATGTGTACAAATTTGTAGGTTCATGCAAATTTAGAATCGAGTTCAGATGCACGAAATATTCAAAGAGCTCCAAAACTTCAGAGGGTCTTATCAGGAGCAGCATACCACAAGGCACATTTGGTGGATGAAAATGGACAACTGCTTCACCCTGCTAATTGTAACATTGCATCTTCTAGCCACAATCTTGGGACAATGATTGTAATAATAATTACTTGGTATATTAATGTAATTATTTCAACGTCAAACCAATTAATCATGCATTGTCAATGTGCTTATTAATTGATATCATCGATTTTTTACTAATCATGTTAAAATTTTTTTTTTGAAATTATTAGGATTCTAGTGATGATGAGAGACCTACCTACCATCTTCCGTTGCACCCCACGATAATGCCAAATCGAGAGAAGACTGAATTAAGAGAAAAACTCAGAGAGGAATGATACAAAGAATGTTTGAATCAACCACCTATTCAATTCCCATTACGTCCAGATTCACCAATTAGGAATGACTACAACAATAGTAGTTCTTCACAAGCTGGCAATGGAGGCAATCAAATAGAGGTTGGTATGGATGATTACTTAAGGGATACAACTGCAATGGAGATAATGTTGTTAGATGCATTCCAGAATGATGATCAACTAGGGATGATGCTCACATCGTTGATACATTTTTAGAAAGCCTTAAATTTGCTTCCACCACACCTCTCTTTGGACTTGGCGGTCTATTAAAGTCTACCCAGTTGGGGACAACGATGTTACTGTATAACTTGAAAGAAAATTTTGGCTTGTCAAATGTATGTTTCTTGGAAATTTTGACGTAATTGACCATCAAGTCCTCCCTTATATTTTGAGAAATATAATCACACAATGAACATTACAAATAGTTAATTTTATGAACGTTAATAATTATATCAGCATTAATGTACATTTAATATTGTCCATGACCAACTACAAGTTATTCAAAGATAAGCTTCTTCCGAGTGATAATGTCTTTCCTAGTAGCTGCGAAGAGGCAAAGAAATTATTGAAAATGTTGGGTGTTGAGTACATATCATATCATGCATTTCCAAATGCCTGTATTCTATATAGAGGAGAATATGCAGAAAAAGAGATATGTTTGAAATGTGGGCATAACAAGCCTTGATAAATAAAAAAAGAAGGGTAAATCACGTGGTCCTCCTTTTAAGATATTGAGGCACATGCCTATAATCCCAAGGATTCAAAGGCTCTTTCATTGTAAAGAATTAGCTATGTTGCAGGGATGGCATGCCTCACACAGAAGTGAGTTGGGAGTTATGCGAATCCTAACAGATTCAATAGCCATGAAGCATAGAGAGGATACATGACCCAAAAAATTCAAGGATGAAGTACGAAGTCTATGACTCAGCATAGCCTTGGATGGCGTCAACCCATATTCCCTCCAGAACACCAAATATTATGTTTGACCTATAATAGTGATCAATAAAAATATCCCCCCCATGGTTGTCCGTGAACAATGAAGATCTTATGTTTGCTTTCATAGTCCATGGTAGAAGACAAGTTAAGAATATGGATGTCTACTTACAACTGTTGGTAGATTAATTGAAGGAATTATGGGATGGGATAAATGTATACGTTGTATCAAGACCCATTGCAGCAAAGAGGAGTTTTACGCTGTAAGGCATATGTGCTTACACGACACATGATTATCCAGGCTTAGGAATTTTCTCTGGTAAATTACATGTTTATTGATTTGTTTATATACGTGACAATATTCTTTCACTTATTATTTATTTAATTCGTTGTAATTGTTCTGATCTTCATGATATTCTTTAACGTGCAATAATTTCATAGGTCTTGTAAAAAAAGGGTATTATGGATGTAAATGTTGTGGAACTTCTCTGAATGCTAGATGGTCCAACGACCTATGAAAGACAGTGTATGACTACTCCAGGGTATTCCTCCCAGAAGAACACCCTTATAGAAGAGCAACATCCGCTTTAAATGGTAAACAAGAGAGAACCCAAAGGTCTCCAATAACGACACCAGTTGAATGGATTAGAACATATGAGAAAGAGAAGGAGAAGGAGTTCATAGAAATGCTCGATTCAAATGGGGATGCTATGTTTGATGATCTAGAATTCTTCGACACAAAGGTTAAGAAATTTCCCATTGGGATGAAAAGGAAATCTATCTTTTATAACCTCCCATATTGGGAGCATCTTAAGATTACCCACTTATTAGATCCCATGCATATATTTAAAAATGTTTCATCTTCTTTATGGAGGAACATATCATCAAAACAAAGTGAAACATTGGCTGTTAGGAAAGATCTTATTACTTCAAAAACTAAGAAGAAACATTGGCCAAAACGATTATAAAGTACATGATCAGAGGCAACTGGTCCCTCTAATTAGTATTTCAAAGAAGGTGATGTCCCATGGATTTAAAAAAAAGATGATATTTCTTTGGCAAAGGAAGTTATAATGGGTGTGAGGCTGCCATCTTCATATGGGTCTTCACTACGGTGCTGCTTCACCATGGATGACCATTTTTTGGGGTTGAAATCGCATGACCATTTGAATCTTCTAAGAGTACGTATAATGTCAAAAGCATGATTTTATTATTTGTTATATTAATAAATTTTATCCCATGCAGGGATCATAAAACATAACTAATTTTGTATATTATTGCATGTGTTTATAACTTTGCAGTGTCATTATCCTTTTTTCGTGCATGGGTATGTGAAACATGACTTCCCCCAAGAACTAGGACATGACATATCTAAATTATCTACATTTGTACGTTGGATCACGTAAAAGGAGATTCATGTGGCTAACATTCCATGATGGCATCAAGAGATATTTGAGAAGGAACTGCCAACGAGTTTCATGGACTTGCAAGTTCATCTTCTAATCCACCTAGTAGACGAGGTTGAACTAGTTGGGGTGGTTTCTTGTCATTTTATGTTCTCCTTGGGGAGGTACATGAAGAAATTGAAATGTTTTGTTCGACAATGGAAAAACCTGAGGGGTCTATAGAGAGGGGTACATATCGTATGAGTCTTTCTATTATGCCAGTGAGTACATCAAGCAGATCGCCAATAGACCATGTGCGATGATTTGGAACGATGAAAGGGATGAAGACAAAAGAGAAGGAGAGATGCTCCAAATGAATGGAAAAAGGTGTTTGATAAAGAGTAAGTGACTTATAATTTTTCAAATTTACAGAAAGTAAATATTCATGTTGAACTTAGATATATTGTATATTTTGATCTCATATGTTCTATATGTCAGTTTGATTTCATCAACGAATGTAAAAATTGAAGCAATCAATAAATTCATTATTTACAATTCCGAAGTGACACACCCGTGGGTCGCATTGTATGAACAAAGAGGATGAAATGGGATAGTGACAGGAAATAATTGAGACGGTTGATAGTAACATGAAGTTGTTTGCCAGTAAGAAGACTACCTTGTATCCCTCTGAGCTGATACCGCTTGGTGGGTAATATAAAGAGAGCCAGAGCCTTAGCTACTTGCTTGTCTCCCTCTTAGACTCTACTTTCTTATATTTAATTGTTGTCCTTGTTCATTTAATTTGAAAAAATCCCCTCTAACAAAATCCCTACAGGAGAGCTGAGCGATATAATTAGCGCTCCTCTGTAAATGGGGGAAGCCGGTGAGGCAAGCAGTAAGAATCAATCCTTCTTTTAGGTCCTCCTTCTAAGTGCCTTATCCAGATCATTTAAAAGAAAATATACCAATTATATGCCCCAAAATCTGGGTTTCTGATCAAGTCATAGAGAAATATGGTGCAATCGATCGTTACCCACGTGCTGAAGAGGATGCGCTAAACGTAGGGATTGGGTGCACCCACTTGGTAATAATCTATTTATGTACATTTTAAACTTAATAATGAACCTTTGAAATGTAACATCTATATTTCATATTTTAACAGTTGGGTTATTATAAGGCACATGACACTATGATATTTTAACTTTTTTATAGGTGACTTTGTTTCCATCTACGCGGGCATATGGACACCATTTTCACATAGAAAATTCCGATTATGGACATATGACACAAGACTGTGGAGTGGAAGTCGAGTTTGATCAATCTAGTCGAGCTAGCCATCGTGATCAAAACTTAGTACGAGGGACATTAGGTTACGTCAGAAAGATACAAGATATCATTGAAGTGGATTTCTCTTCTTTCCAATGTGTTATTTTTAGGTGCAAGTGATGGGACACCTTTGATCAGAATAATGTAAAAGAAGATCACAATAGTAGGCTGATATGTATCAACTCTATAAAGATGTGGAATGAAGCTAAGGAGCCCTATGTTTTCCCCAAACACTGCAACCAGGTGTTTTTTTACCTAGATATGTTGGTTAGGTATTGGTGGTTCGTATTGAGACATGACCCTAGATCAAAACATATTTTTGAGAACAATAGTTTTATCATGCCAAGCGAGATGGAAGATAATGAGGGTGATCATGAGAACAAAGAGTGATATTGTACATGTGTTATTTCATCATTTATACTTTTTAATATGGGGTTTTATAAAGAAGAGGACTTAACCTTATAACTAAGACTCTTTTTTTTCGAAACATTATAATATGTATTTTGAATTAATGGGTTTGAATTGTGTTAATGTTAAAATCATTTCACTTGATAATTTGCAATTATGTTGATCTCGAAAACAATGGAGCACTGTATCAAGTTCCTTTTTTTATAATTTCAATTCCTAAGATAATACAACTACTTGGTTGCTTTAAATGTGTGTGAATGATATCTTCAAAATGTATACTGTTATTTTTGGTATGTAAGATCATTATTTTCTAAACTTTATTATGTTACAAAAATTCATATTATTCTAGATTTATTATTTTACAATTATTTATATTCATACAAATATACAAATTTATAATTTTACAATTATGGTAATTTAACAATATTTACGACATACATTTTACTTACGGTAGTATGGTTCAAAATTGACAATTAATTTACAATTTTAAAAATTTAAAAATTTAAAAATTTTAATAAAATTGAGTGGTGAAAATACATACGATTACAATTACAATTACAATTACAATTTTATAATTTTACATACAATTACAATTAAAATTACAATTACAATCATTTCACAATACAATTACAATTACAATCACAATTTTACAAATATTTTACATACAATTACAATTGAAATTAGAATTAGAATTAGAATTACAATTAGAATTAGATTTACAAGTACAATTTTACAATTTCACATACAATTACAATTACAATTTTACAATTTTACAAACAATTACAATTACAATCACGATGCATACAATTACAATTACATTTTTAGAATTTTACAAATTTACAAATTTTACAATTTTAATAAAATTGAATCATGACATGAATACATACAATTACAATAACAATTTCACAATTTCATAGTACAATTATGTACAATTCCAATTCCAATTCCAATTACAATTTTACAATTTTACATACAATTAAAATTAAAATTTCAATTACAATTACGACATAATATTTAATAAATATTATGATTTAATATTAAAAATAAACTTCACGATCATGATAACCATCATACAAACATCATATTCTAAAATACATATTCAAATTCGCTAACATCATCTAAACATTGTCATCATGATCATCTAACAAAACACAAGCATTGTATAACATCATCACAACACAAACATAAAATATACATCTCATGTCAAATAAGTGTTATCACATACACATCTATCTGCAAGCACATTAAATGAACATATCTAACATGACCTAACAATATACACATCATGATGAACACCAACATGTAAATTAATTACATCAACATGAACATAAAATACATGGACCATACATGGATCATATTATATATATATATACTTTCAAAAATATACAATTGTTATATACGTGAATATAAATGTCAAATATTTGGTGGTACATTAATACTAGTACTAGTCGAGGCTTGCTCAGTGGATGGTGCAATCTCATGCTCAAATAGATGATCACGTGCTTGTTGATTAGTCAATGGTGCAGTCTACTAAGGAATTGCCTGCTAATGACTCGTCGATGGTGCAACCTGCTCAGTGGATGGTGCGGCCTGCTCAGATGGACCTGCTTGCTCAGGATCAGGTGCCTGCTCAGGACTAGGTGTTTTCTGAGATGGTGCAAACTACTTAGAAGATGCCTGTTGATCAGGACTGGATGCTTGCTGCTTATGATCTCCGACATGAGGTGGAGGAGGAGTTGGAGTACTAGAATGATGACCACTCCCCTCATGATCATGATCATCAGATGAGATGCTCTATGGTGCAACTCCATGAAGCGTACCCCTCCTAGCCCACACCAGTGCTCTAGAAGCTCCAACGATATGATGCATGAGGGTCATCATATCGCGGGGCATGCCTCTCTAGAGCTGTGTGAGCCTACGATCAGCCTGGATCTCTCTGATCGTAGCTGAGCAGACTCCCTCATCAATTAGGAGTCGACATAGTTGGTCACCTAACTCCATCCTGAATCGAGTGTCCGGCCTACGTCTCACCCCCGCGGGTATCTTCACCTGATCAGGATCAGATCTATCACCCTAATCTTCCGCCTCTACCATCTCCTCATCAACATCTACACTTGGATCATTCGGTGGGGGAGGAATCATGTCCCCAACGAATGTCCTAATATCCACAAAATATATAGTACACAACAATAATTAGACAATTTCATTAAACTATTTAATAAAACAAGTTAAAGAATGTGTTAGAATAAATTTGATAATTCTAATTAATTAATTAAGACAATAAAATGAAACTGTATTTATTTAAATAAAATACTAATATTACCTCTCACATCTGGTGGCTCATCCCGTGTGAAGAGGATGTTGGTACACCCTCGCCAATCCAACTGATGTACAGACATGGCACCAAAATGAACGAGTGATCATCAGCACTAGCTAGCAGCTCCAGCGCATCAGGAGATATCTTGGTGGGAAAGTCAGACTGGCCCCTCTTGGGCACCATCTGGCCCCACATATGCATCCGTACATGCATCATCGATGACCTACGAGGCTGCTGAACAAAAGTAGGCCTCATTTCTGGAAACCTCTCAAAAAATAAACAAAATAACTCTGAAGCAAAAGGGAATGTCAACCTCCCACATGCTTGAGAACGACATCTATCTAATGCTGTACAAAACTGCTGCAAAAAAAATGTAGACCATCTCACAAGTCATGGCACCTGGAATAAAGAATCAACATAAAATAAAAGCGGGCAACTAATTCGTTTCTCGTCACTAGTATAGTGTGCAATGGTCGTCAACAGTAGTTAGAGGCACCTCACTTCCTTTGCACTAAATGAATCAATACGTAATTGACCATCAGACACCTGAAAATATGCAGGATAAACTATATCATCCCTAATATCTCTGGGAGTACGCCAACTGAGTCCTTGTTGCATCGCCGACGAGGAAAACTTGGAACTGTGGAAATCCTGATATCTCCTATATAGGAAAGTAATAAATATATGTCCTCCTCAATGGGCATGAACCATTGGCCAGGACCGACCCGTAAAGCCTGTCTGTGGGCATCCCACCTGAAGATCAACTGTCCCAATAACCCACCATGGCCCTTCAGGGATGTAGCCTCCTCATAGAACTTGAGGAGGCCTACCTCCCTTAGGAGCAACTGGGTAGCTGTTGTAATAGGGCGAGGATACAAAAGTCTCTCCCTCTCGCATGCCTCCCGCAACTAAATTACGTTATACCGGTCCTCCATATGTTCTTGTTGTTTCCTTTGTTCTCTCCATTGATGTCGTTGGATGATTCACATATTAAATACATTTTTTTTATCAAATGAGAAATGTATATATATATATATATATATATTTCTAATTTTTTTGAAAAAAAGAAATCAATGCGCTCAAAAAAAGTCGCCGCACCTCGTGCACGGCATACTTATCGCGCACCACGCCGCTGCGCACAAGAAAATGTTTGTGCATCGCCAAAGCTGGGAATATTTTTTGCGGTGCATTGAAGAAACTATCCGCTCCAGGGCGGATAGTTTCATCAACGCTCTGCCTAACAACAATACATGGTCAATGGTGCGGTCCTGTAAACGACTACACTGTTAACCATAAACTGCTGTTGGGCGGGCGGTGCGCTGACCTAACTATCCACCCCGGGGTGGATAGTTTAGTCAACGTACCACCCAACAACAGTACATTGTGAATGATGCGGTCATAGAAACGACCGCACTATTAAGTATGTAATGCTGTCAGGCGTGCGGTGCGCTGACCTAACCATCTGCCTTGGGGCGGTTAGTTAGGTTAGTGCACCACCCTCCTGACACTATTACATAGTCAAAGATGTGGTCGTTTAAACAACCGTACTGACTTGTTGTTTTTTAAATGAGTTACGGTGCACGTTTTTTGGTACCGCACCGGAACCCAATGCAGTTTCCATTAACATCGTTCATAGTGCGGCCTGTAAATTTACATGCAACACCGTGAATGACTCGAACACGCTGCACATTTTTTTTTAATGGTTAATTTTAAGTTAGATCTAACATAATTTTAAGTTATTTTCAAAATCTAATCTGCTAAAACGTTTAATTATTGTGAAACAAGTAGATTACCTGTACATTTGCATGTCGAGCAAGCATATTTTCTCAGGAATTGAAGAAACCAAATTTTCCCACCGTTTTCGAAAATTTGAACTCCACAAGGTGGGAAATGGATGAAAACAGTGCATGCAATGGGAGCACTGATGGAAGGGTGCATCACACAAGACAAATTCACATCAGTGCTTGAGAGGTTTAGAGCACTGCAGAAGTAAAAATGACATTTTTATAGTGAATAATATTTTTTTATTAAACCCTATTTTAGTGTGCGGGTTTTTGAGACGCACCGGGCAGTATTATCAATGGCGCATCGCATGTCGTTACGGTGCACCACATTATGGAGATGCACTGGGTTTGTTTATATGTAGAGCACCAATACGCTAGAGTACGCACCGAGCGGGTTTGTATGGAGAGCATGGTGTCTCGGTGTGCCAATTTTTAGTACTTGCAGTTTATGATGAGAAACGCACCACAAAAAACATCCGCAAAAACCTCCACCTGCCAACCTCCTCTAGAGACCTCCGTTACAAATAGATATCTATTCTATTTTTATAAGGGGTTCCTCAAAAACATCCTCTAGTGGGTCTCTTCCTTATAGTGGTGGCAATAGTTTTTCCATGGAGGGATTGATGGTGTTGTTGTCAACATATCGTCATGAGTGTATGACTGGTTATGTATTGTTCACGATTTTACTAGTGCACGCTTTCTTACATGTTGCTACATGTTGTTATGGATTTCTTGTTTATGCTAGGTCACATATTGGTCATGCTTGTGTGTTGTCAGTGTATGTTTTCTTACATGACACTATATGCTTATGATATATTGGTCATTCATGTTTGGTTATACATGTCAAATGGGTACATGTGGTCAATTTTTCGTTGGTATGGTTGAGGTTGTCATGCATTAGGTCATGGTGTGCATTTGGTATGATTATGCATTGATGACCGAACTCCAATGAGAGTGATGTTTATGCACTAAATGCTACAAGTTTATATGTTGTTAAGATTATTTATGTACATGTATTTCACTGATTTGTTGATATTGCAAGATGTATCCTCCCCAAATTACACTAAGGTACGCTGATTTATTTATGAGTTGGTTTATTTGACATATTGCACCTTGTAGGAAGAAATCAAAGATGAATAGAAGAATGGTATACTATAAAGGCTCTCCCTATGAGTCATATGAGCAACACGATGTGAACATATATGATATATATGACTTGGCAGACACACAAAGAAGTTTAAAGGAAGAAATAAGGAGTTTCAAGGTAGATAATGACAAACTCATACAAGCATGGGAAAAGCAAGAAGAGGTTAATGTAGCCATCCCTCAAAGTTTGTCAAATTTGCAGAAACATGGGCCACTTTGGATCAACTATGGGCAGGAGGATGGGACCAATGGAGCATATGGTAGTATGTCTCCCGATCACAGGTCAGATAGGGATGACACGATTAGAGATGGGATATTTTTGGACACTTCAGATAGGAGAGGTGACAAACACAAATATCATTCTAGTTCTGGTTCTGACAGGCATCATGATCGTCACCATTATCATCCTTACAGGAGGAATGACAGGGAATATTTTTCGGATGAGTTTAAGAAGTAAAAACCACCTAGATTTGATGGAGAGATGAAGAAACCAAATGATGCAGAGGCATGGTTTCTTGGCATGAAGAATTTTTTTAGGTTGCATGATTACTCAGAAAATATGAAAGCTAGGATAACTACATTCAGCCTTAGAGGTAGAGAAAATATTTGGTGGGAAGATGTGAATAATGTCAAAGATATTTATGAGGAGGATTTTACTTGGAGTGAGTTCGAAATGCTATTCTTGAAGAAGTATCTATCATATCGATACTACAATGACATGGAAAAGGAGTTTTATGAGGTGAAGATGGGTTCCATGATAGATGAGGAGTATACTAGCATTCTCTTGGAGTTACTAAGATATGTGCCTTATCTCAAGGAGGAGAAGGTCAATATTCATAGATTTAGTAGTGGGTTGTCGATAGCATTCAGAGATAGGATTGAGTTTGATGAGCCCAGGTCATTGGAGGAGGCCATATAGAAACTCAAGCATTGGTATGAGCAATCAAAGTGCGGATTGGAGACAAATATAGACTGGAAAGGTAATGAAAAGAACAGAGGAAGATGGGAAAAGAAGGGAGAAAGGAATCCAGATACAAGTACTAACAAGGAGAATATTACACCACCTAAGAATTTCAATACATCTGGCAGAGGATAAGGATTTCAGTCATAGGAGAAGAATACAAATGAGAATAGGGAGCCTATGCGATGTTGGAATTGTGCATGAGATAATTGTAGGAGAGATTGTACACAACATCTAGGTGGTAGGCCACATATCTACATTGCGCAGGAGGCAAAAATAGTGGGAGATGTTGGGCACAAAATTCCTCGAATTTATGCAGTTGTGGACAATAGACATGTAGATCATCAGGATTCTATCATTTAGATGGATGGTAAGCTTTGTGATCAAGTTGTTTCTATTTTTATTGACCCTAGATCTAACTATAATTATAATAATCCTGACCTAGTGGATAAGTGTCAGTGGTTTGAGAAAATAAATGCATGCAACATCTTGGTTAGTGCAGTTGGCTACAGGTACCAAGAGGAGAATCCATCATTGGGTAAGAGTGTGTGCATTTGAGTTAAATGGCAAGCCTACAACAACACACTTGAACATATTTCCATTGGGTTCATATAGTATGCTATTGGGTATGGATTGGTTATACCTTCATAGGACCAAGGTATATTTCTATGACAAAGATATTGAATTATTGGATGACAATGGGAAACAAAGATTCCTACAGGGAAAGAAGAAAGCCACATCAGTTACGATGGTGACAAACATGCAGGCCAAGCACAGTCGTAGGAAAGGGTGTGTACTATTTGTAGTTCATATATCTAGTGACAAAGGTAAGGAAGTTCAAGATGCAGATGTGATTAACAGGTATCCAATTTTCCAGGAGTTTCAGGATGTCTTTCCATCAGATATTTCAGAGTTTCCAACGCACAGGGAAGTAGAATTTTCTATTAAGTTGATGCTAGGGGCAAATCCAACATCAAAATCACCATACATGATGAGTACACTTGAGTTGGTAGAATTAAAGTTGCAGCTGAAAGAGATGCTTGAAAAAGGGTACACTAGGCCAAGCGTATCACCATGGGGTGCACTGGTGTTTTTTGTGAAGAACAAAGATGGCACTCTCAGATTGTGCATTGATTACAAGCAGTTGAACAAAGTGACCATCTAGAACAAGTACCATTGTTTAGGATCAGATGATTTGTTTGATCAGTTGAAGGGAGCATCAATGTTCTCTAAGATCGGCGGAGATCAAGATATCATCAAGTATGCATAGAAGAATAGGACATCTACAAGACCGCATTTAGGACTAGGTATGGGGATTATGAGTTTTTTGTAGTTTGATTCAGTTTGACTAATTCCCAAGCTACATTTATGTGTTTGATGAAAAATGTGTTATTTCCTTATTTGGATAAGTTTTTTATCATGTTCATTGATGACATATTGGTGTATTCTAAAAATGATGAAGATCATGTTGAGAATTTGGCAGTAGTGTTGAGGTTATTGTGAGAAAATCAGTTGTATGCTAATTTCAACAAATGCAGTTGCTTCTAGAACGAGGTAGACTACTTGGGACATGTTGTCTCCAAGGAGGGAATTGCAGTAGATCTAGAAAAGATAAGGGCCATCATGGAGTGGGTAGCTCCTAAGAATGTAGATGAGGTGAGGTCATTCATGGGATTGGAAGGTTATTACAAGAGGTTCATCAAGAAATTCTCACAGATTTCTTATCCTATTATATCATTACAGAGGAAAGGTAAGAAGTTTGACTGGATAGAGGAGTCTGAGGCCAATTTTGAGCAGCTTAAGCAGTTGTTGACACATGCTCCGGTGTTAAATATTTTAGATCTAGACAAGGATTTTGTAGTATGTACATATGTTTGCAAGAGAGTACTTGGTGGATTCCTTATGCAGGAGGGACATGTGGTATGCTATGAGTCACGAAAACTAAACGAGGATGAGCAAAACTACTCAACACATGATCTTGAGCTCGCAACGATCATTCATGCACTATAGGTGTGGAGGAACTACCTTCTTGATAGGAAGTTTGTAGTGATGAGTGATCAAATTGGGTTGAGGTACTTGTTTTAACATTCAAATATGAATGACAGGTAGGCTAGATGGCTGGCCACGATCAGTGAGTTTGACTTTGAGATCAGGTACATCAAGGGAGAGGAGAACATGGTTGTAAATGTTATTAGAAGGTGGGTACAGGTAAATAACATGAAATCTATGAGCTCCTATGGGGAAAAATCATAGGATAGGATATGTAGGCAAGTCAAATGGATCATAGGTATATGGAGATAGTGCACAGGTTGTAGTAGAGTACATGTACACGTGTTTTTATAGGTACAGGTGTTGGTATAGGTGCAGGTGTTGGCACATGTACAAGTATAGGTATTGTTACAGGTTCAGGTAGTAGTACAGGTGTAGGTACATATATAGGTAGTGGTACAGGTATAGGTGCATGTGTATAGGAGTTGAACTACCGTCTCATGGCACATGGATTGGTTAGATTTAGAGACATGATATATGTGTTAGATAGCAGTGAGCTCAAAAAGGTGATGTTAAGGGAGTTTCATGCGAAACCATATTCAGGTCACCCAGGTTACTAGAAGACATTAACTACAGTGAAGAGATTCTACTATTAGACAAATCTAAAGAAGGATGTGGCAGAGTAGCCAGCTATTTGGATTTTCAGATGGTTAAGGCAAATTGTAAGCATCCAGGTGGACTGCTACAAGAAATTGTGATTCTAGAGTGGAAATGGGTCATTTCCATGGATTTAATCACAGGTTTGCCGAGGACAGCTAGATAACATGACTCCATAATGGTGGTGGTGGATGTGTTGACAAAGGTTACACATTTCATTCTAGTGAAGACTACATGCTCAACTAGTGATGTAGCACATGTGTTCATAAGAGGTATAATTAGATTGCATGGTGTTCCAAAGAAGATTGTGTCATACAGGGATGCAAAGTTGACGTCCAAGTTTTGGAAGGAGTTGTTTGTAGGTTTGGGAGCCAAGTTGGCCTTCAACACAAATTATCATCCATAGACAGATGGACAAACTGAGAGGGTCAACAAGATTTTGTAGGATATGTTGAGGATGTATGTGATGCATAAACAACGCAAGTGGGGAGAGTATCTTCCACTAGTAGAGTTCACCTACAACAATGTGCATTAGGAGTCATTGGGAATGAGTCCATTTGACGCATTTTACAGGTGAAGTTGCAACACTCCCATCAATTGGAGTGATCCGATTAACAGGGTAGTGACTGGACCAGATTTGTTGGAAGAAATGGAACATGAAATGTAGGTGATCAAGAAGAACTTGAAAGCAACGTAGGATAGGCAGAAGAGTTATGCAGACAAGAACATAAGTATTTGCGCATTAAGCCCAAGAAGAGCTCCTTGCAGATTGGATAATGTGTGAAGATGGCACCAATTTTTTGTGGACCCTTTATGATCATTGAGAGGATCAGACCAGTAGAGATAAAATCATAGGGAGATAAGCCGAAAATATGATTTGAAAAAGTAGTTATTTATTTTTTCCCTCCAAAATTTGATGAGGTAATCTAATCTTATTTTATTATTTGGACTATTATTTTATAAATTTCCTTAGGAGGCCCATTTTAGAGCTCAAAAATTCTCTAATGAGTTCTAGGTAGTGGATATTTATTCTTAATTATTAAATTATTCAACTTCTTATAATCAATGCATAATGTAAATGTATTGTCCTTATTTTTAAGAACTAAAACTTGTTTAATAATTATTGAAGCTGTATTTTTAAATCAATTAATTCTGGCACACTCATTTTGTAGGCTGCTTTAGATACTAGTGCAACTCTCAGTACCAGTTTGATAGAAAAGTCAATATCTTTCTTAGGTGGCAGTCTTGGAATCTCATTAGGAATCACATCTTTGTATTCTTGAATAACTTCTAGATCATGCAAGGTTATAGTCCTTGATTATTGCGATTGGTCCTCTACCTTAATAGAAAACAACTAACACCCCTCTAGCATGTCTTTTTAACTATAAGGTAGATATATCTTGAACATAAATGGGTTTGGGTATACATTTTACAATCTATATATCTTTGTTATCCATATTACATGTAATAAATTTATCTAAACATTTAAGAATTGCTCTATGTCCTTCAAGCCAATCCATCTCCACCAGTATATCATAAGAAACCAAAGGAAAAATATTGAAGCTCATAATGGTTTTACTTCCATTTAAATCAATAGGAAAAACCTTCACTCAATTGGTAAATTTTCTCTTTGTGTTGGTAGCCAACTACACGACCAAAATTCTGTTGGAAATGTTGTCATTGATGGCAAAGGAGATGGCAAAGGAGGAGTGCCTGAAACAAAAAAAAGGCAGCAGAGAGGTAACAGAGGTAGCAAAAAGAGAAGAAAGGAGCAGTATCAGTCAAGGAGTAGAGTAAGCAGTGAATTGAAGAAGAGTTGTCCAGAGACAGAGTAGGAGAAAAAAGGCCATCGAATAGAAAATCTGGCCAATTGAGAAGAATAAGTGAATGTTCTTGTAAATGGTTACATTTGTATATAATAATGAGGGATTGCTTCTAAATTATTTGTGAATTATATGTATATTCTTGATTGAATTCAGTAGGAAGGATATTTGAGTCCCTCTGGACAATTATGAAACCCTGTGTTACTGACAGATGGGATTTTTCCTATCTAGACTGCTTGAATTTATTGTGGAAGCGTGAATTTGTTACTCATGGTTTGTAAACATCGTAGGATCTGTGGAAGGGGTTCGAATTCTTCCATTATTCCAACTGATACTGGTATCTCTCTCCGTGTAATGAATTGCCGAACATTTGATTCATAGATATCGGGTTGCTAAGGCCACGATACAGTGAGCAATGGGGAATGTATAACCTGATGAAGCAGCGTGTTATAGTATGCGGAGGAGTCGTGTTGAAACATTGATGAACCAAAGGTTAAAATATAAATTGACGGAACCTTGAGCCCGGTCATATGGTGGTAGCCCAGAAGAATCGAGGAAATTTCTGTGTGTGGACAGAAGTGAGTTTCATTGAAGGCGAAGAGCGGAATTAATAAACAATAAAGGCAGACGGAACCCTGAGGAAGAAAGCAGTGGAACCTTGCAAGAGTGAACAATAGCTGGCAAAGCTGGCTTGGACGCACCGCCTTGTACCCAGAAGTGGCATTTAAGAATCTCGTAGCGATCCCATACACCGGGCGACGATGTCCCCGAACGATTTTGGAAAATCAGTTTTCTTCGAGCACCATCGCGCATTATTGTTAGCTCATCTAAGCCAAGCGATATATGTCGTATCATATGAAGCCGTGTGATGTGTTGTTGGCCGTTGGATAAGCAAGGTATGAATTGCTGTGTGTTGATTCCACATTCTATATGTGTGGGCCCCTGCTTTGTAATGGCACATGTTTAATGATATAAAGCCCCAAGAGGATGACAATATTGAAGGTCTCAGAAAGGGGTTTTCATAAATCAATCGAAGGCCTTGTAATGTTGATGCAAGAGTCGTGCCATGGTTAGAGTTATACAAAAGAAAATATAATAAGGAGTTCATTATTATTTGGTGTAATCAAGTCAGTCAGATATATATTGATATATTGATCTGAAATCAAGAGCAAGAATTTCATAGTGAGATTAATCGTAGAGGGCATTCACCGACATTTCACCTTTACTAGAAAGGATGAACCGAGGCTACCTGGCCCTCTTTCTGCTGCATCATTGAAGAAATAAAATGTATTCATTGATGATCTTATCAATGAAAGTATTTGTTTTTAAGTTCAAAGTATTCATTGATCTCTATTATGTGTGAATAAGCAAGAATATATGTTCTGCACTGAAGTGTAGAGGTTTGATGATAAAATAACAAGTTTTTACGATCGTATAAACTTTGCTTGGGAAAAAGCATTCTTGCGGGAACAACGTTTAAACTATCAGAATCTGAAAATAAACAGCCAAAATATACAGAGTGACAACAGATAATTGTTTAAGCGGTTCACCCCTCTCTTGGGCTACCTCCGCTGGGTCCAAAAGCCTCTAATTAGGCTCAGTCCTCCTTTGATTAAATGCTTAAAATGAGATTACATATGTATAAAAGCCTCTAATGGAAAAATAGACTGCTAAAACAGATTCAGAAGATCCAAATCAGTCTAAAATGACTACAAAATCACCTCCATTGGATGAAGGTAGTCCAATGCAGCTCTCTTTCCCTTAGGCCCTGATGGCTCCACGATAAAAAACCGCTGTAAAATTCACAGATAGAATGCCCTGGTGGCTCTGCAAACACTTCCAAAAGCTCCAAAATGATCTCTACACCCAAAATCAAAAAACAATTCGTCTCAAAAGACCTCTCCTAGCCAAAGTTATGGCACTTTTACTCCAACTGCCAGTTACACTAAACAAACCCCAGCTAAAACTGGAGTCAACGCCAGATAAGTCCGAAAAATTAGGGGCGGCACTATAATTGGGGCACGCCGCCGTAATTTCCGCCAACTGTGGGTGCTAGTGGATAAGGTGCATATGACCGCACCTGTCGGAGAACTTAGAGTTAAATGCGTTTTGGTCTTTAATATATAACAAACCATGAATATGCTCCGCCGATCCATGGGACCACGTCCCCATTTCTGCGCGCCCATACGAATGCAAACCGTTAAAATACAACTTCGCGCAAATGGTTTACAACAACCACCGCACTGGCCTAACGGTCAGTCCTCTCCACTGTTTGCGACCCGACCCGGGTTCAAGTCCTGCTGAGTGCATATTTTTAAAACGCGCAACATTTTGAATGTTTTAAAACCTTGGACCATAACACGTCACCCACCATACGTGCCTACCTTAACACGTCATCCAACGCCCATGTGATTATTTAAAAACATTAGGATAGTGGGTTTAAAACCCGTTTCATAAATTTTCAACTTTACGTTGAATGGTAAGCCTTTGAAACTTTAATAGCATATGTGTAAACGTTGCCACCTTTTTTAACTTTGTTATAACATAATTTTTTTTAAAAACTATGGTATGGTATTTTAATTAATTTAATTAAAATTTTTTAATATTTAATATATATATAAAACTTTAATATAATATATTAATTTTTTTTAAATCAAATAAAATATTAAATATTTATATATATATATAAACATTAATATAACTTTAATTAAAATCAAAAAAAATTTCCACACATAGAATTAAAAAATTTCCTTTCAAAATTGAAGGTTATTGGGCGTTTTCAAACTGCAATATCTCCTTCATACGGCAACGGATTTGAGTGCCGTTTGTGGCGTTGGGATCGTATCGCCGAGCACTTTCCATTCGATCTGTTCTGGAGAAATTCTGAGCAACTTCAGTTTTGAGCATTTTTCTTCAAGAGACTTGATCTCCTGATCACACCTCCCAAATGGGAAGCTTTTGGACCCTCAAAAGCTTTCTGATTACTGAAACTGATGATGTGGAGACTGATTCTCCACTCTTCCACCTTTGAACAACTGAAATCTACCCGATTTCATCAACTGAAGCTTTTGAGAAAATGACAACCTGTCTCTGGAATCAACTGATCTACCATTGCTAAGATTGACGGAGTCATGACGCAAATGATTAAAATTTGCAGAACAACAATTGTACTTTGCAGAAAATAAACTTTCTCTACATTGATCAAACTTTCCAGAAGACTTAAAATGACTTTCACCTTTGAAACTGTTCTCATGGCGAATTGTACCATTCTGAAACCAACTTTTTCCCATGCTGAATTTTGTGTCCTTCTTTCTTGCACTGCTTTGCTTTGACACTTCATTCACTGCATTGGCTGACCCAAAAGGTAATTCGTGCAACATAACATCATCTTTTCTCAAAGACAAACTGTTATCAATCTGAGACGAATCATTAGCAACATCATAAAATGGCAAATGCTCAAAATCTGGTCGTTTTAACATCAACAAAGTTAGATTTTGACTTGCATTAACCAATCTTTTCAATTGACCTGCATGTAGTAAAGAAGATTCCATCTTCTTCTTGTGAGCTCTCACAATGTACTCTTTACCATCTTTGAACAAGTGATACTTGTTTTCATGGCGATGAAAGATGGCCCTCCTGTCAAATAAGTAAGGACTTCCCAAAACAATACCTGATATATCAAGCGGCACCACATCAAGTTCCACTGTGTCAATAAAGTGTGCAGTTATTGCAAAGCGCAATATGCACTTCCTTGAAACCTGCAAATTGGCATCCTTGCAAATCCATCCAAGTGGATAAGGCTTTGGATGTGGAATGGTCTCAAGTTTAAGCTGCTTGACCAAGTCTTCAGAAATAAGATTAGCTTGTGACCCACTATCAAACAGTGTGTCAATTTTGGTATGCTTGGAAATTACCCTCACATGGAAAAGCTCTATCCTCCTCTTTTCATCATGAGTATCTTTGTGACAATTCAAAGAGCTAGAACTAGGAATTGTGTCTTGCACCACTTCTTTCCCTTTATTGTTCTTTAAAACCATGCCTATGCTTTTTGTCTCATCTCCTGAGTCTGACCCTAAGTCTTGCTCAACTGTTGCAACAATTTTCTCCTTTTCCTTGGTCTTGTTTTTGTTCTTGTACTTTTCTGGTTTCAGTTCAGGATGAAGCTTCCAACAATGATCTTCATCATGACTAGTCTTCGAACAGTTCTTGCAAAAGAACTTTCCTTTTTCCTTTCTTGAATTAGCAACTCTTCTCTTTCCTTTGTTTTTAAAATTACTATCCTCATCAAAAGTATTCTTTCCTCTAGCTTCTAAATGTGTAGCCTGCACACAGACTTCATCTAAGCTGGTAGGATTGAACAATAGAATAGTATGTTGTAGATAATTGTGCAAACCTCCTATGTATTTCAACAAGGTGTCTTGACTTTGTAAGTCTACCCCAAGTAGAAGTGCTCTCCTTCTAAACTCTTGGGTATAATCTTGCACATTTTGACCTTTAAGTTGCCTAAAATTTTGCCAATTCATGATTGCTTTCTGAATATGAGCAAGAGGATAAAATTGTTTCTTAATAGCTGTAATAAACTCATTCCAAGTTAGAGTTATCTTACCATTCTTTTTAATTTCCTCCCTGGTCTTGGCTTCCCACCAAACCAAAGCTGCTCCATCCATTCTCAAAGAGGCTAATTGAATTTTAGTGTCATCATCATGCAAATTCTGGATTCTTAGATAGACTTCCAACTGTCTTATCCAATTATCCAATTTCTCTGCATTAACATCACCATTAAACATTGGCAACTCAAACTTCACATCAAGCTTCAACAAAGGATTTTTAAAAGAGGTTTTTGTTTGGTGTGACTGATTTTCAGAAGTTGAAGAGGATGATGTGGAGGATGAAGATGATGATGGAGATGGTGGATCACCATTTCCTCCATTCCCTTTCTTAGACTCATCTTTGTCTTTCTTTCCTCCTGAAGAATCTCCTTCTTCTCTTTGGTTTTTAGACCCTTCTCCAGCAATTCTGTCATTTCTCTCCTGGTATAGGATCCTAACCATCTCAGTCAAGTCCAAGAAAGCTTTTCTAAAGACTCTTTCTTCTTCCTTGGGATCCATTTCCTCATGTACTTCTCCTTCTCTGGATGACATGTTTGTGGTTGATTCTAAGGCTAATGAGGATGAAATGGAAGGTGGATGTAATGGCACTCTAGCCCTCCTTGGTTGAGGATTAACTTCAGGCCGCCAAATAATCGAATTCTCCACTTTTGTACTTATACTAGTAAGCATCAAATTTTGCAGAATAATACAATTTACTTGCACAAATTTCACAAACTCTTAAGAAAAACCTTGAGCTCCGATACCAACCTGATCTGAAATCGTGAGAACAAATAATTTCTCATACAGAGATTGACTGTAGAGGGCATTCACCAGACATTTCACCTTTACTAGAAAGGATGAATCCGGAGGCTACCTGGCCCTTCTACAGACTCTGCCTAAAGAAATAAAATGTAATCACTAATGATCTTGATCAATGAAAGTATTTGTTTTTAAGTTCAAAGTATTCAGTGATCTGTTTTTATGTGTGAATAAGCAAGAATATATGTTCTGCAATTGAAGTGTAGAGGTTTGATGATAAAATAACAAGTTTTGTTTACTGTATAAACGTGTTTGGGAAAAGCATGCTTATGAAAATTTACTGTTTAAACTATCAGAATCTGAAAATAAACAGCCAAAATATACAGAGTGAGAGAAGATAATTGTTTAAGCGGTTCACCCCTCTCTTGGGCTACCTCCGCTGGGTCCAAAAGCCTCTAATTAGGCTCAGTCCTCCTTTGATTAAATGCTTAAAATGATATTACATCTATATAAAAGCCTCAAATGGCAAAATAGACTGCAAAAATAGATTCAGAAGACCCAAATCAGTCTAAAATGACTACAAAATCACCTCCATTGGATGAAGGTAGTCCAATGCAGCTCTCTTTCCCTTAGGCCCTGATGGCTCCACGATAAAAAAACGCTGTAAAATTCGCAGATAGAATGCCCTGGTGGCTCTGCAAACACTTCCAACAGCTCCAGAATGATCTCTCCACCCAAAAAAAAAAAAAAAAATCGTCTCAAAAGACCTCTCCTAGCCAAAGTTATGGCACTTTTATTCCATCTGCCAGTTGAACTAAACAAACCCCAGCTAAAACTGGAGACACTGCCAGTTAACCCCGCCAAATTAGGAGTCGGCGCTATATTTGGGCAGACTGCCAGAAGTGGGTGCTAGTGGATAAGGTGCATATGACCGCACCCATCGGAGAACTTAGAGTTAAATGCGTTTTGGTCTTTAATATATAACAAACCATGAATATGCTCCGCCGATCCATGGGACCACGTCCCCATTTCTACGCGCCCATATGAATGCAAACCGTTAAATACAACTTCGCGCGAAAGGTTTTCAAGAACCACCGCGCTGGCCTAACGGTCAGTTCTCTCCACTGTCTACAACCCGACCCGGGTTCAACTCCTGCTGGGTGCATATTTTTAAAACGCGCCATTTTGAATGTTTTAAAACCTTGGACCATAACACGTCACCCACCATACGTGCCTACCTTAACACGTCATCCAACGCTCATGTGCTTATTTAAAAACATTAGGATAGTTGGTTTAAAACCCGTTTCATAAATTTTCAACTTTACGTTGAATGGTAAGCCTTTGAAACTTTAATAGCATATGTGTAAACGTTGCCACCTTTTTTAACTTTGTTATAACATAAAATTTTTTAAAAACTATGGTATGGTATTTTAATTAATTGAATTAAAATTTTTTAATATTTAATATATATATAAAACTTTTAATATAATATATGATTTTTTTTAAAATCAAATAAAATATTAAATATATATATATATATATATATAAACATTAATATAACTTTAATTAAAATCAAAAAAAAATTCCACACATAGAATTAAAAAATTTCCTTTCAAAATTGAAGGTTATTGGGCGTTTTCAAACTGCAATATCTCCTTCATACGGCAACGGATTTGAGTGCCGTTTGCGGCGTTGGGATCGTATCACCGAGCACTTTCCATTCGATATGGGCTGGAGCAATTCTGAGCAACTTCATTTTTGAGCATTTTTCTTCAAGAGGCTTAATCTCCTGATCATATATAGTGTGTAATACACTTGTTGTTCATATGATATGGTTGGATGCATAACAGTCTTGTTGCCGATACATGTATGATTACAAGGTGTGCTAAGGGTTTAGACACGAGGCCGGTTGCTTTGTTCAATGTATAAGGGAGGAGACTTCGATGGTAAATTGAGCGCTTGATAGAAAAGGGCCACGGCTATAATATAGTGTATGTTAAGCATTACAATGGATAATGAAGGGTGTTAGTAAATGGAGCGATTGCGCATTGAAGTAAGGCTTAGAGCATCGTAATCACAGTTTGTATTGAACAGTGAGAAAGTTGAAGTTTAAATCTGTTTAATAGAAAATTTGTAGATTTGATCTGACTAAATACGCAGTGGAGGTTGATAAGTCAGATTTACAGAATCTGGAGTTGAAGATAGAGTGTCTTGGAGATTGCAGAGTTGAAGAAATGTGCAGCAAAGGGATTCAAAAGTGCAGTGAACAGGTGGAATATGCAAAATATAGTGAACAAAGTATGCAGGATAGTTGCAAGACTGCTACAGAAAGGACAAAACCAGCAAGCCAAGGGCTGAGCGAAGTTTATGTATTGAAACTAAAAATATAAATGTTTTAATTTTTTTATATTGTTTGTGATGCAAAGGCAAGTATCCAAAGGAAAAAGAAAAATCCCATTGTAACATTGAAATTTGTACATATTGTTATATTTTTAATGAGTTGGACAAAGAATTGAGAAGGCAGAAGTCAAAAATTCATGGCTGTTCACTCCAAATTCCTTGTGAAATACAAACAGTCATGTGAGGAACTCTATATAAAATATCAACTTGATATGCATAAGAGATATTAGAGAGAGTAAGGATAGAGAATGCAGAGTATAGAAGATTGAGGCAGAGAAGTTAAGGAAGAGAGGAACATAAAGAGATGCTACAGAACAGAGCTGATACCTGAAGTAAATCAGCAAACATTTATTTAGATAAATTGAGGAAGTTGGAGCTTCCCTATAAAGTTGAAGCTTGATAGCTTTCAATTGTAGCTGACTGAGGTTGGAGCCTCCTGTAGGTTGGTGCCTGCAGAAAAACAGTGGTGAGAGGGAGTTGGAGCTTGCCTTTGCATCACAACAATAATAAGATGTGGTTTTCTCCCTTTATGGGTTTCTACTTACATCTGCTGTCTCTATGTGTGTTGCTTACATGTTGATATGATCCAATTAGTATGTTTATTTCTTTTGCTTCTCTCACAATAAGGTTGATTTCACATTAACTTAATACTTGCTGCTACATTGTAAGACTGTTCACATATTAAGCTGTAAATAAGTTTGATAAGATTTTATTGTCAAAGCTTGTGTTAAACTGATTCACCCCCCCCCCTCTCAGTTTAATCGAAGATTCAACAATTGGTATCAGAGCATGTTCCTTTGTACCAGTTTAACAACTGAAAGGAGATCTTAGGTTCTCAGGATGGCCAGTAAAGAAGGATGCTCAACCAATAAAGCCCCTTTTTTTACGGGTGAAAATTATGCTTTCTGGAAAATCAGAATGAGGACATACATAATGTCTCTAGGAATAGAAGTTTGGGCTACTGTGGAATTAGGATATGCCCCAAAGCCAACTGACATAGAGAAAGAAACCAAACAATATTTTGTAGCTAACGCAAAATCCATGAATGCCATCTTAAATGGATTGTGTGAAGCAGAGTTTATCAAAGTAATGCACAAAGACACTGCCAAAGAGATGTGGGATACTCTAGAGAACATCCATGAGGGAGACAAGAAGGTAAAGACTGCC
This sequence comes from Pinus albicaulis, assembly GCA_034641835.2. Classification (NCBI taxonomy): domain Eukaryota; kingdom Viridiplantae; phylum Streptophyta; class Pinopsida; order Pinales; family Pinaceae; genus Pinus; species Pinus albicaulis. The sequence goes on along the minus strand of CM076571.1, from coordinate 916,899,904 downwards.
AAACTTCAAGTCTATAGAGCCCAGTTTGAGAACTTAAAAATGAATGATGATGAAGACATTGCTAGCTTCTTTCTAAGGGTTGTTGAAATAGTAAATAACATGAAGGCTCTAGGTGAAACCATAAAAGAAGTTGTAATTGTACAAAAGATTCTAAGATCTCTTCCACCCAATTTTAACCCCAAGGTGTCTGCAATAGAAGAAATAGCTGATTGGGAAACCTTGACCATGAACCAGCTATTAGGAAATCTAACAACGTATGAGATGAGACTCCCACAGAAGAAGTCAAGTACGAGGGAGGCAGCCTTTAAAACAGAAAAGAAGAAAGAAGAAAAGGAAGACATATGCTCTTGCTCAGATGAAGAAGAGGCTAAATTTGTCAAGAAGCTGGATAGAGGCTCAGGTAAATACAAAGGCAAACTTCCTTTCAAATGCTTTAACTGTGGAAGAGTTGGACACTATGCTGCTAAGTGTCCCCACAAGAAAGTAAAGAATCAGGCTCAAGAATCAGGGAAAAATACATCAAAGAACTAGCAGAAAGGAAAGAAATTTAGTAGAAAATCCTTCTATGCTCAACAAGACAGCAGTGCATCCGAAGACTCTGATGAACCCTCAAGTGAAGAAGGAACCTCTAAATTTTTATTGATGGCCATAGAAGAACTTAAAGGACTCCTGCTAGAAGATGAAGAAGAAGAAGGTGAATTCGACCTTGAGGGGGAGCTGATAAGTGCCCTTGAGAGATTGATAGACTCAAATTGAAGTGCAGAAAACAAAAGCACATTCTCCTCAAGTATGTACGAGAAGAACATAATTCAGAAATCCTCATGCAGCTAAAGATAGAGCTTGAAGAAGCCAAGAAGATAGAAGACATATTACTTAAGCAAATCAAGGAGAAAAATCAGGAACAAGAGAAGTTGGAAGAAGTAGTATGTCTCAGGAAGAAATTAGAAAATGCTCAAAGGAAAGTGGCTACAAATTCTTCTCAAACAACAAGCTCTAGCAAGTTGAACGAGATTCTGGATGCTCAAAGATCTCCTATGATAAAAACTGGAATAGGATATGAAGGAGAGTCAAGTAAAAGCAAAGAAAAAGAAAACAGAGAAATTATTTTTGTAAAAGCAAAGAAGGCTGATGAAGCAGCTCAAATAATTCCCACAAAAGAAGAAACATGTAAGGAGGGAGATAGAATCCAGAAGAAACCTCAAGTAACAAATAATGAAAGAAACACTCAGACAACAGAAAAAGAATCATATACTTCAGATGATGACAAATTTGGAAGCCATCAAAGAAGACTCTTTCCTCCTATGAAAAATGCCACCTGCTATGTCTGTCACAAGCTGGGACACATTACTGCATACTGTCATGCAAGGAGGAGTAATTCAAACCAGCAAAAGATGCAAACAGTGAAGAGACTATCTCAAGCAAACAAATGGAGAAGACAATCTTACATCAGGTATGTAAATAGTTTCTATGGTTATTGTTTTTATTGTAAGGAATTTGGCCATAAAATAATTGAGTGTAGAAAATATGGACAAAGATTGATGGTCAATACCCCAAGGAGGTTTATGAATCAAAGAAGTTTTTCCCATATTCACAATTCTGCAAAAATAATGATCAAATGTTGTGTATGCAACAAAATTGGACATATGCCTTCCAAATGTCCTCTGAGAGGATGTGATTTATCATCTCACAAAAGATACCAAACAAAAGGATGCTTCCAGTGGATAAAGAAGGTGAATAAATGTGACTTGGATCTAATTGCTCAAGACCTGAAAAGCCAGTGGTATTTAGACAGTGGCTGCTCAAAACACATGACTGGAGACAGAAGTAAGTTTATAACTCTTGATGAAAAGAAATCTGGCAATGTTACTTTTGGCAATGATAAATCAGGAAAAATAAAAGTAAAAGGCTCAGTCAGCCTAGACAATGGCAGAGGAAAGGCCCAAGATGTACTATTTGTAGAAGGGTTGAAAGAAAATTTGCTGAGTGTCAGTCAAATGTGTGATAAAGGCTGTGAAGTTCTCTTTAGAGCACAAGATTGTGAAGTCAGGTCAAGCACCACAGGTAAGAATCTGCTCAAAGGAGTTCGAACATAGAGTAATGTTTACATTGTGAAAGAGGAAGATAAAGCATGTCATCTTAGCAAACTTGAGGAGTCATGGTTATGGCATAAAAGGTTGGGACATCTCAGCTTTGATCACATCATCAGACTAAGCAAGAAGAAAGCTGTCAGAGACATGCCAGAAATAAAAAGGCCTTCTAATACTATATGCAAATCTTGTCAATTGGGCAAATAGACCTACACATCATTTAAAGCCAAAGATGAGTTATCAACAAGAAGACCGCTCCAGCTTGTGCACATGGACCTGTGTGGACCTGCAAGAACTAAAAATCCAAGTGGAGAATCCTACTTCATGCTGATAATTGATGACTTATCCAGAATGACATGGGTGGCATTCCTTAAGAATAAATCGGAATCTCTGGAAAATTTTAAGATATTCAAAGCATTAGAAGAAAATCAAACAGGATGCAAACTAAAATGCATCAGATCAGACAGAGGAGTTGAATTCACAGATTATGACTTTACTGACCTATGCAATGAAAATGGGATAAAGCAACAATTTACTATTTCAGGGACACCTCAGCAGAATGGAGTAGCAGAGAGACAAAACAGATCTGTACAGCAAATTGCCAGAGCCATGATGCAAGAGAGTAATATTCCTCAAACCTTCTGGGCAGAAGTAGTACACACAGCCGTGCATATCCTTAACAAAGCTCACTTAAGGCCAAGCAGTGACAAGACTCCCTATGAACTATGGCATGGGAAACCAGCTTCAATCAAACATTTTAGAATCTTTGGAAGAAAATGTTACATAAAGAATAATGATGAAAATCTTGGGAAATTTGATGCAAGAGTAGATGAAGGGATATTTCTAGGATATGCTTCCAAAAGTAAAGGGTACAGGTGTTACAACAAGACTCTTCGAAAAATTGTAGAAAGAATTGACGTGAGATTTGATGAAGAACTTCCAAACAATACAAGAGATATACACTGCAGTAGTCCATCAGACAATCATGAAAAATAAGACCAAGATGATGATGAAACAAGAAAGACAAAAGAAGATGTTGAACTGAGCCTTGAAAGCCTCTTCTAGATACACTCAGAGGAACCATCCTGAAGATTAGATCATAGAAGACAAGAGAAAAGGGGTCCAAACAAGAAGGCAACTAATTGAACAAATAGAAGAGGTATACATAGCCATGTTATCACAGATAGAGCCAAAGAAATTTGAAGAGGCTAGCAAGGACAAGTCTTGGGTGAATGCAATGAATGGAGAATTGGACCAAATTGAGAAAACAAATACCTAGGAACTAGTTCCTAGACCCACTGGGAAAAATGTCATAGGCTCAAAAATGGGTATTCAAAAATAAAATGAATGAGGAAGGATAGGTAATCAGGAATAAAGCCAAACTTGTCTGCAAAGGATATTCACAAATCGAAGGACTTGATTACAATGAAACATTTGCCCATGTAGCCAAAATGTAAGCCATAAGAATGCTTCTGGCCTTTACATGCTACCAAGACTTCAAGGTATATCAAATGGATGTAAAATATTCTTTTTTGAATGGAGATCTAGAAGAAGAAGTCTACATGGAACAACCAGAAGGTTTCTCTTTAACAGACCAAGAAGACTATGTGTGCAGACTGAAGAAGGCTCTATATGGACTAAAACAGGATCCTCGTGCTTGGTACTCAAGACTAGATAAATATTTGCAAAAACAAGGCTTTAAGAGAGGTGGAGTAGATAGTAATCTATACATAAAAGCCCATGAAAATGAACTCCTGATTGTTGTTGTAGATGTTGATGACATTATGTTTGGAAGCAACAGAGTTGAACTAGCAAAAGGGTCTGCCGAGGAGATGAAATCAGAATTTGAAATGTCCATGATTGGAGTGCTCAGTTTCTACTTAGTACTTCAAATTCAGGAAAAGAGCACGGGTACATTCATATCACAGGAAAAATACTTAAAACAAATGTTGAAAAAGTTCAAAATGGAAGACCGAAAACTTGTGTCAACTCCCATGATCACGGGATGCAAGTTGTGTGCTGATGATGGTTCTGCTGATATATATCAAAAACTCTACAGATCCATGATAGGAAGTCTGTTTTTTCTGACAGCATCAAGACCAGACATCATGCTAGCAGTAGGACTAGTGGCTAGATATCAAGCAGCACCTAAACAAAACCACCTTCTGGTAGTCAAAAGAATATTTATATATCTACAAGGAACAACAAAATATGGACTTTGGTATCCTAAAGGCAAAAGTTTCACTTTGACAACATACACAGATGCAGATTGGGCCAGTTGTGTAGATGACAGGAAAAGCACAAGTGGAGGTGCATTCTATCTAGGAGAAAGTTTGGTGGCATGGCTAAGAAAGAAAGAAACATCTATTTCTCTATCTACAAAAGAAGAAGAATATATAGCAGCAGCAGCATGTTGTACACAAGTCATGTGGATGAAGCAAACCCTCCAAGACATGAAGGTAAGCATTGATGAACCTATCTCAATCAAATGTGATAATACAAAACCTCTTGTTGGAGTATGTGCCAACAAAAGAACAAACAACAGATATATTTACCAAACCTCTTGCTAGAGAACCATTTGAATATTTGAGAGATAGACTTGGGGTGGTATCTGTATATGCTACTCTCTGATATGAAGAGAAAGTACAATTTCAGGGGGAGAACAGAAACGAAAATATCATTACAGGGGGAGATCAGCCAACAAGGGAAGCATGAAAAGGGTCCTCAGGATCAAAGGATTATGGAAAGAATACATCTAGCATAAAAGAGTCAATAAAAAAGCTAAAGGGTCAGTATTTTAGATTTAATCCAAAGTTTGGAGCAGCAGGGTACAAAGTCAGAAGATCTCAGAGAGTGGAAATGCAAGAAATGTGAAAAAGGATAAAAACAAAGGATCAAAGGATAGAATCTATACTAGGAAATTTGAAACCCCTTGCCATTGATGTCAAAGGGGGAGGAAGAGCTAGCAATAGAAGGAAGGGTCCTAAAAGGAAAATAGAGGAAGTAAATTGCCATCAATGCCAAAGGGGGAGACTGTTGGAAATGTTGTCATTGATGGCAAAGGAGATGGCCAAGGAGGAGCACTTGAAACAACAACAAGGCAGCAGAGAGGTAGCCAAGGCAGCAAAAAGAGAAGCAAGGAGCAGTATCAGTCAAGGAGCAGAGGAAGTAGTGAATTGAAGCAGAGTTGTCCAGAGACAGAGTAGGAGAAAAAAGGCCATCAAATAGAAAATCTAGCCAATTGAGAAGAATAAGTGAATGTTCTTCTAAATGGTTACATTTGTATATAATGATGAGGGATTGCTTCTAAATTGTTTGTGAGTTATATGTATATTCTTGATTGAATTTAGTAGGAAGGATATTTGAGTCCCTGTGGACAATTATGAAACCCTATGTTACTGACAGATGGGATTTTGCCTATGTAGACTACTTGAATTTATTGTGGAAGCGTGAATTTGTTACTTATGGTTTGTAAACATCGTAAGCTCTGTGGAAGGGGTTCGAATTCTTACAAAATTCCAAATGATACTAGTATCTCTCTTGGTGTAATGAATTGCCGAACATTTGATTCATAGATATCGGGTTGCTAAGGCCACGATACAGTGAGCAATGTGGAATGTATAACCTGATGAATCAGCGCGTTATAGTATGCGGAGGAGTCGTGTTGAAAAATTGATGAACCAAAGGTTAAAATATAAATTGACGGAACTTTGAGCCGGGTCCTATGGTGGTAGCCCAAAAGAATCGAGGCAATTGTTGTGTGTTGACAAAAGCGAGTTTCATTGAAGGCGAAGAGCAGAATTTTATAAAAAATAAGGGCGGAGAGAACCTCAAGGGAGAAAGAAGTGGAACCTTGCAAGAGTGAACAGTAAAGGAGGGTTTCTGGTTTTGATCACACCGCCTTTTCACGGTAAGTGGTATTTAAGAATTCAGAAAGCGATCCTTATACATCGTGACACGTGTCCCTAAACGATTTTGAAACCGTTTCGCACGCTCATCGCACATTATTAATTGCGTATCTAAGCTAAGTTATATCCGCTGATCATCTCAAGTCGTGGTGACGTGTTTTTGGCCAAAGCTGATAAAAGCGTATGAACTTGCTGTGTTGATTCCATGTCTGCTGTAAAGGGGTGTGGGCTCCGCTGTTGTAATGGTACAATATGTTTAATGATATAAAGCCCCTGGAGTGATAGAAAATATTGAAGGTCTGAGCGGGGTTTTCATAAATCAAATTAGAAGGCCTTGAATGTTGATGCAAGAGCTGCACATGTTAGAGTCTCACAAAGAAAATATGTATTGCGCGAGATTTTCATTATTTATAATTGTTAGTCAGATATATATACAATGTGTGAATAATACGCCAAGATTCATATGATATGGTTGGATGCATAACAGTCTTGTTGCCGATACATGTATGATTACAAGGTGTGCTAAGGGTTTAGACACGAGGCCGGTTGCTTTGTTCAATGTATAAGGGAGGAGACTTCGATGGTAAATTGAGCGCTTGATAGAAAAGGGCCACGGCTATAATATAGTGTATGTTAAGCATTACAATGGATAATGAAGGGTGTTAGTAAATGGAGCGATTGCGCATTGAAGTAAGGCTTAGAGCATCGTAATCACAGTTTGTATTGAACAGTGAGAAAGTTGAAGTTTAAATCTGTTTAATAGAAAATTTGTAGATTTGATCTGACTAAATACGCAGTGGAGGTTGATAAGTCAGATTTACAGAATCTGGAGTTGAAGATAGAGTGTCTTGGAGATTGCAGAGTTGAAGAAATGTGCAGCAAAGGGATTCAAAAGTGCAGTGAACAGGTGGAATATGCAAAATATAGTGAACAAAGTATGCAGGATAGTTGCAAGACTGCTACAGAAAGGACAAAACCAGCAAGCCAAGGGCTGAGCGAAGTTTATGTATTGAAACTAAAAATATAAATGTTTTAATTTTTTTATATTGTTTGTGATGCAAAGGCAAGTATCCAAAGGAAAAAGAAAAATCCCATTGTAACATTGAAATTTGTACATATTGTTATATTTTTAATGAGTTGGACAAAGAATTGAGAAGGCAGAAGTCAAAAATTCATGGCTGTTCACTCCAAATTCCTTGTGAAATACAAACAGTCATGTGAGGAACTCTATATAAAATATCAACTTGATATGCATAAGAGATATTAGAGAGAGTAAGGATAGAGAATGCAGAGTATAGAAGATTGAGGCAGAGAAGTTAAGGAAGAGAGGAACATAAAGAGATGCTACAGAACAGAGCTGATACCTGAAGTAAATCAGCAAACATTTATTTAGATAAATTGAGGAAGTTGGAGCTTCCCTATAAAGTTGAAGCTTGATAGCTTTCAATTGTAGCTGACTGAGGTTGGAGCCTCCTGTAGGTTGGTGCCTGCAGAAAAACAGTGGTGAGAGGGAGTTGGAGCTTGCCTTTGCATCACAACAATAATAAGATGTGGTTTTCTCCCTTTATGGGTTTCTACTTACATCTCTGCGTTGTCTCGATGTGTGTTGCTTACATGTTGGATATGGGATCCAACTAATTTGCTTTGTGCTTTTGTCGCTTCACAATAAAGTTGATTTCACAGGCACTTAATAGGGTCAATACATTTTAAGACTGTTCACATATTAAGTTGTAAATAAGTTTGATAATATTTCATTGTCAAAAGCTTGTGTTAAAATGATTCACCCCCCCTCTCTCAGTTTAACCGAAGATTCAACAAAGTCTTTGTATATTTATGATTTTAATTTTCATTTTTTTACTACTCGAAGATTAATATAACTCAAAGTGGCACCCATATCTAGAAAAACATAAACATGTTGGTTCAAAATATTACCTGTATCTCCACCATAGTGGATTGATGTTAAGCCTGGCGCTCCTCCAATGTTGCATTAATTCGAAGAATTATCTTTCCATATCTTTTACCATGGAAGCGTCTTGAATATTTTGCATATTCTAAACATATTTTTTATTATAATGGAATTTTTGCAGAAGGTGAGGCTCCACACAACCCTTGCACTTTACTAGTTCCCTTTCCTTCCCATTAAAACCTTTATTGTTCAAATCTATCTATCTAGTTCCAGTATGAGTCTACATATTTTGTGTCTAATTTGTGTTTTGCTAAAATTCTGACTCTGGTTACCCTTACCAAAGTTTTTAGAGAAGGAAATTTTAAACCCTCTTCCTCCCTATGCAAATATGTCTTTCTTTTTGTTGGACGAGGATTTCACATTTTCATTTCTCTATTTAACATGTTAATAGTAGATTATTTCCCTTCAAATTGCTTCGTCCATTTTTTTTGGATTATCGTAATTAATTCTCTTTATAGGAGAGAGGAAGGAAAGTAATGAACCTTTGTAGCTTGTCTTTTTCTTCACAAATATAGGGTACACATCTCAAAAGGTGAGTAAATTTCGTCACCAAATCATCCATGGTCATTTGGACAAGTTTCAATTCATGAAATTCTTTTTCCTTATTATCGTAATACCTTTCTATTAGGTATTTTCCTTTAAAAAAAATTGAAATTATTCCCAGTTAATATTATTGTCTTCCAAATTAAGTACAATTTTGACTTCTTCCCACCACAAGGAAGTTTTTCCCTATAGCTAATATGTAGTTAGTTTAGCCGTCAAATTACTGGGGTAATCATAGAATTGAAAATATCGGTTAATATTTAATAACCATGCTTCTCCTACTTCCTCTAACTCTCCATCATAAGTTGGAGGTCTAATATTCTTGAATTCCCCCTATAGTTCCATTTTTATTTTCTTTCTTTGATTTAGAGGCATTTTTTCTTAACCACGTTGCTCCACATTTTCATATTTCTCATCTCTACTCTTATATACACTATCAATATTCTTTTGTTTGGATATTTCTCCCCCATCCTCCTCTTCCACTACTCATTCCAGAATTTTTGGATTTGATCTATATGTTAGATTCTTAATAAGTCTTTCCTATTTAGCACTAGCCTTTGGTAGCTTCTCATTGTCTGCATGAACAATTATTAGCTTTGTCCTCATATATCTAACCATATTTAGCTATTCCATTGTAGGAAGTGGTGCCTGATCTCCTACATGTATCCATACTTTTTATTTTCCTATGTGTGTCCCTTCCTATGGATCTACCATCACTTCTTCTCCTTTTTAGTGTGTGCGTGTGTAAAATAGAGATTTATTTTCTAAATAAAAATCACAATTGAGCTCATAGGTCACAGTGTTCCAACCTATTTCTCTGATACCATATTGCAATGTAACCCAAATACATATAAAATCTCTAATAATATATTTATTTTTATTTAAATATATGGAAACATTTCCTCAAGGGAACAATGCATTTATTATTTAACAATCTCTTTTCCTTTTATTTCTTATGCAATTTTTTCGCAACGTCTACTCATTTTCTCTCTATACATAAAACATAGGGAACTTGGAAATCTTATGAGATTTATTTAAAAGTTGATGAGGGTTTTGTTAATGTACCCAATTGATGGTATGAACATATATTTTTAACCCTTACAAGTAATTATTATTATTCATTCTATTGATAATGCACATGAACACAACTAAACTAATGCAACCTTGATTATGTTTTTATACATATTATTTCCATGCATTTACTTATTATGTCATCCTCAACATTGTTTCTTTTCGGTGATGTAACAATGGTTTTATTATGGACCTGGAGCTATACATGGATGGCCTACTGGGCTCCACCACATCCCACCCACATGAGTGTAGTGATGGGAATGATCATGATTTCTTAGATGAATCCAATGATGATCATATATTTTCCTTGGTGGTTAGGGTAACCACCAACCCCCTCTGTCGTTCTAATTGCCATTTTCACTGTCAAATCTCAGCACTTATGAAATGATGAGGGTTTTATACAAGGTGTTTATTAGGTGCTTTAACAGTTGGTTGTTGTGGATATCTTGTCAGGTTTCAAATATTACACCTTTTTTGGCTACCTTGCCATTTAAAAGAATATTGTTTTTGTATTTTTGCAGGTTTGCATTGAAGAGAGTTTGGAGTCTTGCATGAAATTTTTTTAATCGATGTTTCGGGTTAAGTATCACAACCCATCTTCAAGATATTCATGGAATAATATTAGATTAATTTATATGATCAAATATTAAATAAATAGTAATTAATTCATAATTTTAAGGGTGTTATGTCAGGCTATGATACTTAGCCTGAAACGTTGATTAAAACAAAATTCACGTGGGACTCAAAACTCTCTTCATTTAAAGGATTTTTTAATGATCATCAAACCAATTATTTGATAGGTAAGCATACATGTAGAGTTTTGTTTTATGGTAAAATAATAAATTAAATATATAAGGCTTTTATTCCTTGTGAACCACTAGTGTTTCTTTAAATTTCTGACTTACCACAGGTTAGAGTTGCACTAAGATTTCTATTCTCTTTCTTAAAGTTGAGGCATTGTCTACTTAACCTCATTTTGAGGAATGGGGAAAAATCCTGTTTTTGAATATGTCTTCCATAATTTATACGACCAGTGTTTGAAGGATAGAAGTTAAGAATCCAAGGTTTCTATGAAATTGTTGCAAAACACAATATTATGCATTCTTTCTCAATTCTTTACAATCTACATCAAACATTTGGTAATTTGACTATTTCAATTTGGCTAAAATGATACTATATTTATTTAGTTTTGGGGTTTCATGTTTTTCACTGATAATATTTCCTCTCATTGTAACACTTGGTGGAAATATTAAATTTATGTTTATCTTCTTGGGCTTCTTGTAAAGAATTTCAACTCCTTTCTATTTATTAGCGGATTCACAATTTATAGTACTAGTCATGCGATGGTTGTATTATAGACCGGGACTTTAAGTTGTTTGGATATCTCTTCCATATGTTAGTTAGTAAGGTACACTATTTTTTTTACTTGACTCTTAGTCGTTCTCTTGTCTTTATTGGTTCAGGGTTTAATATACTTTTCCATGTGATTTGCAAGTCAGGATAGGACTTGTTGAAAGCTTTGAAAGGAGAAATCCTTTAGGGTTTATGCTTCTAAATGACATACATGTGCTCGATATTTAATTCTTTCTTATTTTTCCTTGACTATCTGTTATAGGGCTATTCTCAATATAGAGGAATTAGGCCAACCTTGGGAAAATCTTCCCTATTGCTAGTCCAACACAGAACAATTATTTCGGTAGTCTACACACTAGAATTTGGCTATATTTCTTAATTTACTTAATTGTTCTGTCAAAGATTTTCATGTTTATTATCTTGGTATATCATGAAGATTGTCTGTAATTAATTAATACTATTGGAGGTTATACATGAATTGATATATGTGTATATGTGTGTGTTCCAATGCCTTTATTTCTAACAAAAATTATGAGGTTCTTTTAGTTGTTCTTATAAGGAACTAGATTTGACAATGCTATTTTTTTTCTTGTAGCATTATCATATTTTATTAGCATAGTCTCATTTATTTAAGAAAATATTCATTGTTTTATAAATATATTGTACATTTACTATGACTTGTTTCAAACATTATCCTTTTACGTTGGGTATATATTGCTTATGGTGTTGCCACCCTTGTAATCTTGATTCCCTATTTGGTTATATATATAGATATAATTTTTGGATAGTTTTCATGTACAAAAAAATAGAGTCCTAGACTCCTAGTTTCTAGGTTTCTAGTCTTCCACATTTTTTTGAATGATTCACTCCTATGCAAGGATTGTACGTGGGTTGAGGGATGACTTGGGTGCTTTATTACAAATTTATCCCATAACCTTACTAACCTTGCCATATATAGATCTTATTTATTTATATGCACATATTTTTATATACATAAACTTTCACATTAGAGGAAATTTTAACCAAAAAGTGCCCATGAAATTTTCATGTCATAATATGTAAACCAATCAAATCCCTTTCAATTTAAAAAGATGCACATGTAAATATTTTGGAGGGAAAAGAAGAAAACTATTTTTTTTAATTGTATTTTTGGCTTATCTCCTTGTATGTTTACTCAAATTTCAAGTGTAGACACTCGTTGGATGCGGAATTGAATTCCACATCCAATGCGACCCATTATGCATACTTTTGAGAATACCTGCATTAATAAAAAATGAATATACATTTCACCAGGGGTACTATATAATAGTTCATACTCTTTCCATTTCTCCTTTTTATGTGAATTATTTCTCTTTCTTTTCACTCTAGTTTAGTGATTTTAGCCTTGTTTATTGGGGTGGAACACTTTTTATCTTTTGTTATTTCTATTTACTCCTTTGCTCTACATTTTCTTCCTATTTAGGAGATTCTTCAATTTCATTTCTGAGTTTCCCTAGTTAGTGTGGGTGGGTTCCTTTTACTGCTTGATAGTAGAGGACTTTGTTGGGCCCGTGTTAGGCTTTTCATATTTGGATTTTATTCATTCCCATGTTCTTATCTCTCTCTAGTCTGTCATTTCATGCTCCCCTCTTCCCTGCTCCTAATACTCTATTCTGTCCCCTTGAAGACTTAACTCCCACTTTTTTTTCAACTTGCTTCTGGTTTTCTCAGTCTCTTTACCTTCTCTCACCATCTCCAACCCATGGAATCTTAATGTTTGTAGTGTGGTAGAAGGAAATATGTTCCCTCTAGATGCAAGCCTCATTGTGTTGTTGAGCAGTTTGCAACCATCTAGGTTCACCTAGTTCCACCTACCATCCAAGCCAAAATTCAAGAGGCGGAATGAGAGGTATGGTTGGAACACAAATTCATCACTCATGCAAATGTGGAAGTTTAGGAAGATGGTTGGGGTAGTACCACAACATGGAACAATAGATACCTCTGGACTATCAACATTTATTAGCAATTGAAAATGATAGTGGTGAAATTTTTTGGTGGAGTGTGTAGAGACTCACCAGGAAATTTAGTTATGCATAGATGATCTATAAAGAAAGAATATAAATCTCAATGAAGACCCTCCTCCATGATAAAAAAACATAGTTGATTAGGAGTCTATTCTTTGAGATGAAGGGGAGGACCATTCAGATACAATTAAGGTGGACTCACCATCTTAATAGATGAACTTTCATTTTAATTTTGTGATGTTTTAATTAGAAACAAGGCTACAACTCTAGATATGATAGCTAATGTTAATGATATGAGGAAGGTAGATGTGTATATGTTGTATTATCAAAAGCAATTTTACAACTAGACTAAAAAATTTCTTGCTATTTTACTAATCTAACTTCCATTATGACAAACCAGTATCAACAATTGTTTTTGTATGTGATACAACTTCCTACTTAATATAAATCTACTTAATAAATGCCTGACCCAAAAAATTCCCAATTTATATTACTTTCCATATTTTAATAAAACTTTTATGCTAATCATATTAGAGTTAAAAATTTCAAAAACAAAAGCATAACTATGTCAACTTGAGATGTTTATTTAGACTAAAATTGACCAAAAGATAACAAGAAACCTTAGGTAATATCTTCCTAATTTTATGTCATGGACATTTCTCTTGGTGTTGGTAGACATTGAACATCAACAAATAAATTAACCAGATTGCAGATTTCAGAATATTTTAAGTCAAATGAATTATAGATTGATAAGAGTGAAGTTAAATAGATTGCAGATTTCACAATATTTTGAGAAAAATTGATAAGAGTGAGTGAAGTTAAATAGATTTCAGATTTCAGAATATTTTAAGTCAAATGGATTATAGATTGATAAGAGTGAAGTTAAATAGATTGCAGATTTCACAATATTTTGAGAAAAATTGATAAGAGTGAGTGAAGTTAAATAGATTTCAGATTTCAGAATATTTTAGAAAAAATTGATAATAGTAAAGTCAATTGTTTAACTCCTATATTGTAAATGAGGTTTCCTAAATATTTCACTCTAAAAACTCTACTCCATACTAGTTAAATGTCCAAATTTACAATTAAGCTAGAACAAAACAACCCCATTTCAAAATAATTTATAACTTAATGGTAAAAGAGTCAGAAAACAAGGTCCTTACTTACTACACAGTGAAACCATGCTCCCATGCTCTAGAAAGCTTGATCTACAGCTATGCTGCATTATTCTATTCACTATGATTTACTTTAAAGTTTCTTTGTGTTTCTTTTGCTATGACTCTGTTAATTGAGTTAAATTTCTTAACAATAGACCTATAGCCATGGAAAATAAAAATGCAGCAAATTGTGAATCATTTTCACTGGCAAAATTTTATGTGATGAAATACTGTTGATCATGACTTGTAGTGGCCATAGTTTAACATCCTTCATCATAAAACAGAAAATGATGCATGAGCTCACGAAACTCAAAATGTGAAATAAAACAGACATGTCACAACAATTTGGTGAGCTTAAGGAAACAGAAGTGTCGTGTAAAATTCGGGAACAAAGCAGCCAACTTCATTATAACTGCCCATATTTCCTTGGTGTAATGGAGAATTAGCAGAGCAGTCACTCATTACCAATCAGGCTGCATTTCAAAGTGCTGTGCACTGTGGCTTTTGAGTATTCTATACTTTTGATTATGCTTATTTTGAATGCCACTTTCTATGCGTATATAACATGGTTTAAGAGTAAAAGGCAAGCAAGCCTTAAGCTACACCAGAAGTCAAGATTCTAGTGATGCACAATAATTGGTCACTCGTCACTATCTATAAATCTTGCAGTTTTGTTCACACACACCAATAGTGCTGAAAAACTGCTTGATGTGCTCCCTCGTCTAGTGGAGTAGTTGTAGTAGTTGTGCTATAAATTTGATCCATTCATAGAAGAACCACCAACGAATTTCTTGAGAGTATTTGGTAGTGTATGATGGCTACCCAACTGCCAATATTCCTCACCTATTACAATGGCTGGAAGGGTATTCTATTGTCCTCCTTTCTGTTTGTTGGACTACTTCACAGTCCAGTAATATCCAACAAGGTTTTGGCTTCTGCAGAGCAAAATCCTGCTATACCATCCTTACCTGGTGTTTCAGTGATGAATTATTTCAAGACTATGAAGTTTTCAGAGGGCTATGCTAATCTCTGGGGTGGGCAACACCAAAATGTTTCCATAGATGAATCCTCGGTCACACTCACATTAGACAGATCATCTGGTAAACACACTTCTTGTTTCTTTTGCTCAGCAGCTTATTAATAATAATTGTATTCTCTATCTTTTCTGTTTTCATGAGTGGGGATTGGATGTGTCAGAGGGATTTCTTGCCCCCACAAATAAAAAGTCTCATAAATCACAGTCAAATCAACTCTACAAGACTCTGATTTTACAGTTAAATTATTGATTTTGTGTTAATTTGTTTATTGTGCTGTGAATCTACGTGAGATATGTCCTCTGTTTGTGGCATCAGGCAGTGGATTCAAGTCAAATGAACCATACATGTATGGTTTGTTCAATGCTGCTGTTAAACTTCAGGGGGGCTATACTGCAGGAATCATTACTTCATTCTATGTAACTATATTCATCCATTTTCTATTTGTGTTTCATGCATCAATTAATGAATTGACTGTCAGAAGATTATATGGAAATTGACTCAGAAAAATGTGAGTATAATTTTTGATCTATTGATTGGAATGGTGATATTTCAGCTGTCAAACAACCAAGTTTATCCAGGGTGGCATGATGAGATAGACATAGAGTTTCTGGGAACAATACCAGGGGAGCCTTACAAACTCCAGACCAATGTGTATGGGAACGGGACAGGGGATGGGCCAAATCTTGTTGGCAGGGAACAGCAATTCCATCTCTGGTTCGACCCTACTAAAGACTTTCACAACTACACCATTCTCTGGACACCTCATCAAATATTGTATGTATAGTAATATCATTTACATATATTTTCTATTTGTAGATCATTGAAATATATATAAGTGTGGGGTTAAGTCATATTTTTATTTCTATTACAGATTAAGGGAATATTCAATATATTGTAATTCCAAAATATTCTTGAAATCAACAATCAGATTTTTTCTCATTATTTTTTTTTTTATGGTGTGTGGCTGCAGGTTTATGGTGGACAGTATGCCCATCAGGAGATTTCCGAGGACAAAGAGCCTGGGAGTGACATACCCTTCGAAGCCAATGTCAGTTTATGCAACAATATGGGACGCCTCTGCATGGGCCACAGATGGGGGAAGATACAAAGCCAACTACAGTTACGAGCCATTCCTCTCCACTTACACAAACTTTATCACCATTGGCTGCTCTTCCACGAACGATGAAGATATGCAATACTGCTCACAGGGGTTTCTGGATTGTTTTATTTCTCCGAAGATGAACAAGGAACAGATTCGAGCTCTGGACGTAGTGAGAAAGAATTACATGACGTACGATTACTGCCAAGACTTTCAGCGATATCCCAAGGGCACAATGCCCGAATGTACTTCTCTCAACGATTTCCATATAGCCTCTTCCAATCATTTAATCATGAACTGAAACTGAAAGTGGGGCTACCCACTGAAGAAAACTATACCCAATCCTTCCTACCCTCTAAATTATTCAGGATTGGAAAGTTTCAATAATGTATAAACTAAATTACAGTAGCATTTCTCCATATATGATGTCTATATCGATGTAACAATAATACAAATTCTATTAAATTTTCCGATACTGTATCATTGAGCAGTGAAAATAAGTACTGTTTAAATTGAGATATTGCACTTATTGTATTGTAGGCCACCCACTAAAGCAGTCAATTCCCCATAACCGGAATACTGCTGTTCTTAGGAGAGATTTCGTGATGTGAAGAAGGCGTGGGAAACTATTCATCTCCGATAATATTGTTCCAATTGCATGACGACCATAGTTTGGTTTAAAAGACATTATTATTATTATTTAAATTTAGTTTATATAATATTATTATTATAGACATGGTGTATGAATTTTGTTTTGTTTTGTTTACTAGTTTTAGACTTGTAATCTTTTAAAAAAAAACTCACATACTTTTCACCATTAAGCCATTAAACTATTCAGACTATATTAAAAAACCCAAACTTGTTAGGAAGCTTTCCATATTTATAATATGGAGTAGGAAACTGATCCAACTATAATTTGTGTGATGATGGCATGGGAGGTTCCTCAACTCGTCAAACAATTATGGTGATCCAACTATAATTCGTGTGATGATGGCAGGGGAGGTTGCTCAACTCGTCATACAATTATGTTAAATTACAGTGGCAGTCATTATATCTCATTTTCATTTTAATTGGTTGCGTTGAAATTTATTAATCATAATATTTATGAGCTTTTCATTTAAGAAATGTTAAATATCATTTTAATTGGTTGTTGGTTGTGTTAGAAATTTATTAATCACAATAACTCTTAGTTTTAGATATAAATCTTTTGGGAAATTATATGAGAATTTTAGGAACTTCGAACTACCAATCATCAAGATAATGAAGATAGGCTGATCTGACAAGCCCATTTATACCAGAAGGTGACAAGCCCATTTATACCCGAAGGAGAGAAGCAACGGTCAAAACCTAAAAAAAGTTAAAGAACGGTTAAAATTAAAAATATAAACAAAAAATAAACGGTCAAAAATAAAAATAGAAATAAAAACAGAAAACATAAATGGGTTTGTCAGATCAGCCTATCTTCATTATCCTGATGATGAATTATAGTTGGTAGTTCGAAATGAGTCGTTCCTAAAATTCTCATGTGATTTCCCGAAAGATTTATATCTAATATGTTATGGATCACAAAAACTTGCACTCTCAAACTTTTAGTTTAATAATGATGGCAAAAATGTTCTGAACATTTTTATTCTAACCAAATTGTTATTTAATTTATCTTTTAACACCTCAATTTCAAAACAAAAAATACTCAACTATATAATAAAATAATTTTATAACTAAATTTAATTATGTTAAAATGGAATAAACATACCAAACTACATAATAAAACAATCTTATAACTAAATAAAATTTTGCTCCATGCAAAACAAACTTTGTATTAATAAATCGATAATATGAATAGGGAAGTAACATCTACATTGTTTTATTTTATATCTTAATTCTACGTCAAAACTTCACAACCTGGCGCATTAATTAATGCAAAAACATAAATTAATTATTACATTTAAAATAAAATTAATATGCATATATGTAAAGCACATAGAAAGGATAAATATAAGTATTTATTAATAAAAGGGTGAGAAATATAAATATAATTTTTGACTTAAAAATAAAAAACTAAGAAAGCAAGTTGATTATATTTTATAAATTAGTGGATATTTATTTTTGATTTAGGATTTATTAAGTTTTGTGGGGATAAATTTTTAGAGGAATAAAATTATTTAACTTATAAACAAAAATTGAAAACAAATTTGTACATGGAGAAATTTGATCCCTTTCCCATAAATTCATTCATATATATATAGATAGATATATATTAAATTCAAATTTTATTTTAAATAATTTAAATTTTATTTTTATGTGATTAAGTCAAAATGTTACCTAATATGAAATTAGAACATTTCTTCCATATTATATTAGTGAGTGCTTGGAAAAATATGAGTAAAAAATAAAAATAATAAAAATAATTTAAAAATAAAGATGAAAGATGATAGAGTATAAATTTTCTCAACATCATATTAATAATTTCTTATCCAAAACTAATTAATAAAAATATTTAATTTGAACATAGATTTCTAACTCTAGTGCACTTATTTGAGGTTCTAAATTCCTCTCATAAAATTAAGAACCAACTCCTAGGGTGAACAAATCCATGAATCAAATTGCTAGATGGATGCAAAAATTCCCTTGAGTTATCTACTTTGTGACTCCGACTCCAGCTCCTTGATTTGGGTGCTTTTGATTTGTGCACTCAACTCTTTTATGAGAACAATGCCAAGTTTTTTAATATTCTACATTTACCTTGTTAGACCTTAGTATGTGGATTTCCTTGGTCTTTGAGGTTCTACCAGTATAGATTCATATTAATCACAAAGGGATCAAATTTCTTCATGTGCAAACTTCTTTTAGAGTGCAAAATTCAACGTGTAATATTTCATTGTTTAAATTGTTTTTTTTAATTCCTCGATGGGGGTGACAAACACCGAGGTCAGTCAAATGCATGTGCCATGAGGGTGAACATTTGGCGAATGGTAAGGAGGAGACTTGCCTTGTCCTCCCATTACGTTTACTGTATGGGGAAGTTAATTGTGCAACATGTGATGTTTCATTTTGTCTTGTCAAGACTGAGAGCGAGAGAGGGAAGCTGGTTTATGGCACCCGTCGAGCTTTAGGATTGCCATTATACTATGTTCATTTGCTAGTTGGTTTTTTGTGGTCCTAGCTCTAGTAGTCTAACAGGTTTCTATGGCCTCTGGCTTGTTTAGGAATGGTGGAGATTCATCCGCCGTTGTTTCCACCTTCGCTTCTGGTTCACAAAAGTGCTAAGTTCCTCTCCATGCGCATGGTAATAAGGCTAGCCCTAGAGCCCACCCTTGTGTTGATAGTTAGCTCTCTTCATGGATGCCTTCTGAGCTTGCAAGGGCGTCCGAGTCTCCTGCCCACCCCTTATCTTCTAGGTCCTCCTATCTTTGTTGTTTTTCTGTGGATTCCTGCGACCCACTACTGGGTGAGAATAAATTGGGTTTGATGGTGGGAAAATTGTCTAAAGGTGTCTGTGGTGATGGGTTATCAACTTGGGTTCGTACCTAGTGTGTTTGTGTTTGGGTGTCCAGTATTTCTATCTGCAACTTTGCTCCCAGATGCTTCCCCTGGTAGATGCGACAATGAGGTCTTAGTCTGGTTGGCATTTTTTTTTAGTTGAGGTTTCACTTGTAATTCCCGGAGTTGGAGAGAGAAAGTCAACATTCCCACGAGGTAGGAGTCTGCTAGATAGTTCAGGGTCGCTTGTTTCTCTGTTGCGGTTCACAATGCGTCGAGAGGTGTTGTTGTTCATTGGTGTTCCTATCTTAGAAGAGTATCCCCGATCCCTCACCATGCGACCTATGTCACGTAATTCCTGCTCCAATACCCAACGAAGGGGAGCTTTGGCCAACAAGGGCAGGTGTTGTAATGAGTCGAAGGTGGTGTTGGTGGGCTAGGTGATTGAGCGTTCAATGCAGGGTGGTAGTATTGCTCGAAGTGTGATCGAGGTGACCTCGGGGGCCTGTGGTGGTAGGGGTGGTGCGAGAGTAGCTTACTATGGTCGTGCAACGAGGAATAGAAAGAAGCGTAGTGGGACACATGGGGTTGGAGCAAGCGGGTGAGGCCGAAAGAGTTGGTCAGGGCATGCAGGGGTTTCTGGTCGACAACGATGTTCTGAGGCATGTCGTGACCTAGTCCATTCTGTTACGGATCGCTTGGAAATTTATGATAAGGCTATGAAGGAATAACACGATGGAAAAGGTGGAAACCTGAATGCCTCACTTCGAGCAACATATTTAGTGTACTTATCGCCCCTCTCCCCCTCTAAGGACTAGGAAAGAAAACCCCGCGTCTATTGCCTCTGACGATTTAGCATGGTTACAGGTGTTCTACTAGTTCTTTTATCTTTTGGTGCTTTTGGCTTGTCAAGTTGTGGATTGTTCCTTTAATTTTGCTTCTGTTTATTTTCCATATGATGTTAGCTTTAGTCAAAAAACCCGGTTGGGGTGATACTACTTGCATTTTGATATCTATGTACTCAACTTTTGATGAATGAATAGGAATAGTGTATTTTTGAATGCTATATAGAGTATATAACTTAAATTTGTAAGTTCAAAAATCTTTGTTGGAATTCCATAAAACACACACACACACATATAATAATAATAATAATAATAATAAAAAATAAAATTAAATAAATAAATAAATAAATAATACTATCTAAATAAGGACCAAACTGTAAAACACTGAGATCACTTCATACATTTTTTTGTTTTTTTGTTTTTTGAATAAGAATGATTCTATTAAAAGCATATAGTAAAAATGGAGTTAAAAGCAAGAGAGACTATATAGCAGGAAGCCGGTAATGAATAGTCAACCTTGGTGCCATATCATAGCCAAGAGAGAAACATAGAAGATCAAGAAGAGATACATGGGAACCATGAGAGACAAACACAAGAATTTACCCAGAATGGGTAGAATCCTCAAAACGACATTTCTTTCCTTTTTTTTTTTCTTCGAAACTTTGACCCAGCTGTCATGGGGTAGGTGGGCTAAAACCACTTGAAGATTGTTGATGATCAAGGGAAGAGTCTCCTTATCTGAGTTATAGGAGGCGGACTCATGAGATCGTTTCTGAGTATTTGAGGAAGCATTGGGCCCCCCAGGGACTGCCAAGTTTGTTTCCTTCTCTTGCATTGCTACCTCCTCATCAACTTCAATCTACTCCTCATATGAGCTAAAGGAATCAATGTCATCCATGGGGGGTGGATCACATGGTTTCCAGCTTTTAGATTTCGGTTTTTTAAGTCCTTTCTTCTTTTGGGCAAGGAATATGGTACATGATTTCTGAAGATGCCCTATTTGATGGTAGTGATGACATTGGACACAGTGTTCTCATAATCCAAGGTATGAGTCAAAAGGAAGTCCCCCACTTTGAGAATGGTTTGATCGAAAAAATTGTTGGGTATGTGCTATATTCTTTCCATGACTAATCACGCGTGGGGGGGGGGGGGGGGGATCACAGGGGGGGCGGTAGCCCCCCCTATTGGGGTCCATGGAAACGCCCCGGAAAATTATTTTGGTCCTTATTTTCCGGTGGGCGGATCCGCCCATGGTTTTGTGCATGGGTTTGCACATGGTTTTGGGGTACGATGGTTTTCGGCCCCTGGTATTTTGTAGATCTGGTCAAGGGAACTACGGTTATGTTCTAATCCAGGGTTAATGGATTGGGGTTTATGTATGCTTCAGCATGTAGATATATGTGTTGTAACACTAAAAGGAATATAATGAAAAATCAAGCTGGTCATCCCGATTTGGGATCTAGGGGAATATCTTTGTGTTTATCTGTTTTATGTTTTATGCTCTCGCTACTGTTTATTGTCTGTCTTTAAGAATTTTTTGCAGATAATTTATGTATAGGGTTAAAACCTACATTTGGTATTAGAGAAATTTCGGCTTAAAGGGGACGCCTTTGCTACTGAGGGGTTTTTTGCTCGGGCCTAAGGTAGACCCTGTTCAGTGGGAGATCTACGGGATCGATTCTTGTGGTGAAAGAAGATGGAGAGTGGTGGGAAGATAGAGATTGAGAAATTTAATGGTTAGATTTTTGAGTTGTGGAAGCTCAAGATGGAGGATTTGCTGGTGGATAAATATCAGTGGATCGCGGTAGATCTGGCTACTAAACCAACGACAATGTCAGATGAATACTGGAAGAAGCTGGATCGGAAGGCAAAGAGAAAAATACGATTGTGTGTCTCAGGTTCAGTATTGTTGAATGTATCTGGGGAAGCTACGGCGAAGACCTTATGGGACAAGCTAGGGATTTTGTACCAATCTAAGTCTCTGGTGAATAAATTGTTCCTGCGGAAAAAGCTGTATAACCTGAGGATGAAGGATGGAGACTTGGTGACAGAGCATTTGAACGCCTTCAATACTGTGGTAAGTCAGTTGTCATCTGTTGATATTAAGATCTCAAATGAAGATAAGTGCATCAGTTTGTTGTGTTCTCTACCAGACTCGTGGGATAGTCTAGTTATTGCAATAGGTAGCAATCCAACTACCTTGAATTTTGATGACATTGTCTCAGCCTTGCTGTCGGAGGAAATGAGACGGAGAAATATGGAGGATCACAATGGAGATGCCTTATCTGTACAAGGAAGGTCCCAGAACAGAAACAAGAATTAGGTTTCGAGTAGGAGATCTAAATCTAGAGGGAGATCTAAATCTCCTGGAAGTTTTGTAAAGGTGTGCTGGAAATGCGGAAAGGAAGGGCACTACAAAAAGGACTGCAGATATAAAGCTCCTGAGAAGAGAAAGGAAAGGGATCTGATGATGCTCCTTTTGCAGAGGAAAAAACCACCTCGGATGAAGGTGGGAATGTGTATTTGGCTTCTTCTTCAAATACACATGTAGATCATGAGTCATGGTTGATTGACTCGCGTGCATCCTTTCACTTCACTCCCTATAGGGAGTGGTTCTGCGAGTATGAGAAATATGATGGCGGTGATGTCTTCTTAGGTGATGATAGGAAGGCCAAAATCGTCAGACGCAGAAAAGTCAAGCTGAAGCTGCAAGGTGGAAGGATTAGAACACTTCCTGGTGTTCTGCACATTCCTGTATTGGCCAGAAATTTGATTTCTGTAAGCAAGATGGATGATGCAGGTGTAAAAACAATGTTCGAGAAAGATACCTGTAAGATGGTTCGGGGAGCACTGGTATTAATGCAGGGAGTTCAGATTGGAACTCTATACAAGCTTCAGGGAAGCACTGTTATTGCTGGGTGCAATAGTTCTGTGGTTCCTGAAAGTGGAGCGGAAAGCCTAGTGGTCTCTTGAGAAAAGACCATGCTATGGCATCAAAGGCTTGGACATATTGGAGAGAAGGGCCTTCAAATACTGCATGGAAATGGTATGGTAGAAGGTATGTCTAATAGCTCTATGGATTTCAAATTCTATGAACATTGTGTATATGGGAAGCATAATCGAGTGAGTTTTCCTTCTGGTGCTAAGAGGGCGAACAAGATATTAGAGCTTGTGCACAGTGATGTGTTTGGACCTGTGTCGGTTCCATCACTGGGTAAGTTTGTGTACTATGTTTCATTCATAGATGACATCTCAAGGAATACATGGATATATTTCTTCAGGAAGAAATCTGAAGTCTTTGAAAAATTTAAAGAATTTAAGGGTCTGGTGGAAAACCAAATAGAGAAGAAGATAAAGGTGCTGAGGACAGATAATGGTGGGGAGTTCTGCAAGAAGGAATTTGAAGAGTTCTGTAAGAAGTGTGGTATAGCATGGCAGAAGACTACTCCATACACACCTCAACAAAATGGAGTTGCAGAAAGAATAAACATAACGCTGATGGAAAAGGTAAGAAGCATGCTCAGTGGTACCGAGTTAGGACAAGAATTTTGGGCAGAGGCAATGGAGACTGCATGTTACTTGGTTAACAAATCACCTTCATCAGCATTGGAGGATAAGACTCCACATGAGGTATGGTCTGGTAAGAAACCCTCTCTTTCACATCTGAGGGTATTTGGATGTGATGCATATGTACATGTTCCAAAGGAGAAAAGGAGCAAGTTGGATAATAAATACAGAAGGTGCATCTTTAAGCGGGTATAAGACATTTAAAAGGTTACAAGCTTTGGAACCGAGAAGCAAGGAAGGTTGTGTGGCAGGGATATTAGTCTTCAGAAGAGGTGAAAAAGATGTTATTCAACATGAAGTCTACAAGAACTACAGAAGATAGAGTTTGAGCTAAAGGAGGATGAATCAAACTCTACAATAGAAGAAGACTCAGAAGAGGAAGAGCCACAAACTCCAGCTGTGAGAAGATCAGCTCAGGAAAGAAGACAATCAGAAAGGTATAGTCCATCTGCTTTTTGTTCAAATTTTGCTTTAACTATAATGATGATGATCCCAGAACTGTCAAGAAGGCAGTAGATTCAAAGGGTGGAAAACTATGGAAGGAGGCCATGGTTGGTGAAATGCATCCTTGCATAAAAATGAGGCATGGGATTTGCTGGAGTTGTCGGCTGGAAGGAATCCCATCGGGAGAAAATGGGTGTTTAAGAAGAAGATGAATGTAGAAGGCAAGGTGGAGAAATACAAAGCTCCATTGGTAGCAAAAGGTTATTCCCAGGTTCTAGGAATTTATTTTGGTGATATTTTTTCTCCTATTGCCAAAGTTACTTCTATTAGATTACTTTTATCTGTTGCTATTGCATTTGATTTTGAGGTAGAGTAGATGGATGTGAAGACAACATTTCTTCACGGGGATCTCGAAGAGGAGATCTACATGAAACAACTTGAAGGATTTATGGTGAAGGGGAAGAAAGAACTAGTATGTAGGTTAAAGAAGTCTCTGTATGGGTTAAAACAGTCACCAAGGATGTGGTATCAGAAATTTGATACCTACATATGGGGACTTGGCTTCACCAGAAGCAAGGAGGATCACTGTATTTATTTTAAATTAATTGGTGATCGTGTTATTTATTTGGTCTTGTATGTGGATGATATGTTGTTTATTGGAAATGACAAAGAAATTATCCAAGATTTGAAGACCCGACTGTTCTCCAAATTCGACACGAAGGATCTTGGTTTTGAAAACTATATTTTGGGCATGGAAATTAAGAGAGATCGGGAAAACAGGAAGCTCTGGTTAAACCAGAGGAAGTATGTCGAGACTATATTGTAGAGGTTCAATATGTAGGATAGTAAACAGGTGAATGTTCCGATTCCTGTAGGTGCAAAGCTATCTGCTGAACAGTGTCCCAAGACACAAGAAGAAGAGGAGGATGTGTCCCATGTTCCATATGCAAGTGCAGTGGGTAGCCTGATGTATGCAATGGTCTGTACTAGACCAGACATTGCACATGCAGTGGGAGTATTGAGCAGGTTTATGTCAAACCCAAGGAAGGAGAATTGGACAATAGTGAAGCGGGTTTTTAGATATTTATGTGGCACTAGTGATTATGGCTTGTGCTACCAGGGAAGACCAGGATTGGAAAGAGTGCTGGACATTCGTGGTTTTTTTGATGCAGACTGGGCTGGAGATCTAAACCAAAGAAGATCTACAAGTGGGTATGTGTTTAGCCTATTTGGAGGTGCAGTCAGTTGGATGAGTAAAAGACAGTCTGTAGTGGCTCTTTCAACTACAGAGGCTGAATACATAGTAGCCACTCATGCAAGCAAGGAAGCAGTTTGGTTGCATAGATTGTGTTCAAGTATGGGGTTGGTGCAACAAGCTATAAGGATAGATTGTGATAGCCAAAGTGAAATTTTCTTGGCTAAGAACCCTGCTTATCATTAAAAGACAAAGCACATTGATGTTTAATATCACTTTGTGAGAGATATGGTTGAGGCTAAAAGGGTGTTGTTGGTAAAGGTGGACACTTTGAAGAATGTTGCAGATGCATTGACGAAGTCTGTAAGCAGTCAGAAGTTCTCTTGGTGTAGAGAAACAATGGGTGTTATAGAACTAGGCTAATGATTAAGCTCTCCTGTGCCCCCCTGCGGAAATAAAACAATAAGTGGGAGAATGTTGGGTATGTGTTATATTCTTTCCACGACTAATCACGCGTGGGGGGATCACAGGGGGGGCGGTAGCCCCCCCTGTTGGTGTCCACGGCAGTGCCCTGGAAAAAAAATTTGGTCCTTATTTTCCAGTGGGCGGATCCGCCCATGGTTTTGTGCATGGTTTGCACATGGTTTTGGGGTACGATGGTTTTCAGCCCCTGGTATTTTGTAGATCCAGTCAAGGGAACTATGGTTATGTTCTAATCCAGGGTTAATGGATTGGGGTTTATGTATGCTTCAACATGTATATATATGTGTTGTAACACTAAAAGGAATATAATGAAAAATCAAGTTGGTCGTCCCGATTTGGAATCTAGGGGAATATCTCTGTGTTTATCTGTTTTATGTTTTATGCTATCGCTACTGTTTATTTTCTGTCTTTAAGATTCATTTGTAGTTAATTTTTGTACAGGGTTAAAACCTACACAAACCTTTGCTTAAGTCAATCTCACCACAAATTTTGTCATATGTGTATATTCCTTTCTCTCCCCTAGAGGGATCCATTGTCAGAAAGCGATCCAGAGAGTTTCCGATACCTTGAAAGATAGAGGAGTGCCAAATATGAGCAATTAAATTTGGAAGCCTGACCCAAATGGGAAGTTTGGTGTTGACTGTCATGGAGGGGTTGAAGTCTGGGAACCAGGGGGTGAGGAATAGCCCTGCTTTTCCCCAAAACCATGGACCACCAGTTAAGGCTTTTTGATAGTCCTCGTCAAAAGAAAACACAGTTATGAAGAAGCCCTTTGAGAAGAAGAAAACCTTGTTGTTATTGGTCCAAGTGGAATGAATCCATTGCTATAGATATGTTGTGCGATGCCATAATCCATTAAATCGGAAAATAATGGTAGATTCTGCAAATATTTGATGTTGGTTTTCAAGTTCTAGGTGGGAAATTTATATCGAGGGCACATCCTCCGATTTATCCACCAAAAAGGACTTGGGGGC
Organism: Pinus albicaulis; assembly: GCA_034641835.2. Taxonomy (NCBI): domain Eukaryota; kingdom Viridiplantae; phylum Streptophyta; class Pinopsida; order Pinales; family Pinaceae; genus Pinus; species Pinus albicaulis. The sequence goes on along the minus strand of CM076571.1, from coordinate 916,872,692 downwards.
CTTCATGGGTTGAGTAGTATTCTTGGGAGGATGTTCATGAAAAACATCCTTGTAAGAGAATGCTTGAGCGGAAGAAGGTTTTCCAACTGCCCTCCTCGCAGACAAAGGGATAAAACCACAGAGGCATCCTTTTCAATATGATAAAATGAGAGTGGAAGAGATTTCTCAAGTTGTTTACCTCCATATAGAAGATGTTGAGAGGCATAAGGAATACCTAGCTTGAGTTACAGAGCATGCGAGAGATATTTTACCATATCTCTTGAATGAATCGAAAACAATATGGTTTTTTCGGATAGAAGAGCGATCTGAATATGAAAGGAGGGGGATAGGAAATCGGGGGCTCCTTGTCCGCCAGATCTCAATCGAGGGGCCAGAGTGTTGAGATTTGCAATCTCGCTGCTACACCAGGCAACCTATTTTCATTTTCCTTTTCCTTTGGCATAAAGGTTGTCTTGGCACCAAAGCTGTGGGGTAGCGCAGTGGGATGATGAGTTAATTACCTGTAGGGGCAGGCTGAAACAATCACTTGTATTCTCATTACTCCACAACATGCTGGAGTCCAACCACGTCACATTGGGGATGGGATCCTTCCGGATCCAATCTGCAAGGGATCCACCAGCCTTCAAATCATGGAGGAGCGAATCCCTATCTGCGACAGAGAGTGCAGAAATTTCTATGAGTCGATCGCCCTCCATCTTAACCCTTCTGCCAGGGTTGCTGCTCTCAAGGTGCGACTTGTGAATCTTCAGCGACACATCTGGTCTTGGGTCGTAACAAGCTTCAGGTCCAAACTGCAACTTGACAGCGGTGGAGGGGAGAGGAGCTCTTACGTAAACTATAGAGTTCTTCATCGTTGAAATTAATTCCCCACCACTTCATACGTTCTATTCATACAAAATTATTTTTTTAAATAGATTTATATAATATATACATAATTGACATTGAAATATTTTACATAACATGTGCATTTAGACATTTTATCAACGCACATTTTTTTTTTCTATATATAGATATATATGAAGTTGATATCCATATAAATTAGTTAACATAGATCTTCAAATAGTTTATTTAAATCTCATGTTGAAATATTTTTTAAAAATATAAGGTTTAAACTTCTTACTCACAGATTTTTTTACTTCTAATTACTTTACATGAAATTATATTACTTCACATGTACAACTAACTGAACATGCATAATAAAATATTAGCTAACATTGTTTTTCTATTGAGAGAATATTTTATTTTTATTTTAAGAGGGACACATGTCACCTTCACCTTGAGAATGAAAGAAATTAGACACCTCCTTCATAGTGGGATGAGCCTCTCAACTCAAAAATACTCTGATCTAACTAATTACCTAAACATAAATAATAAACTCTTGAAAATGTAGCAAGAAATTCCTAATTTAATTTTTCCTTCAAATTAAATTAGGAAAAAGTAGAAATTCCACATCACAAGACAACTTAAATGAGTTAAATGAGTTATTATCACTCAGTTGGCTTAGTTAATTCAAGTTGTGGACCTAACTTGAGTTGTGTATAGTGATTCTTAAATTTAAGGAGCCTATGTTGATTTAATTTCAGTTGTAACATTTTAATTCATTTAAATTGAGTTAAGATAAGTAAAACTAGTTCCAACTGTTGGAGGAACTAGTGGGAGGTCTAGCAGTGGGGTGCAACTTCAGTGTTTAATTAGTTAACTTAACAATCAGCCTAAATGAACTCATGCATACATGAAATTCGAGTTACCTAGTTGAGATTGGAGTTTAAGGGCAGTGTGCTATCATTTGTAGAATTTTCCAAATTGTACATGTGGTGGATGCAGTCAAAGTAGGGCCAAATAGAATTGTGTAATTATCAATGAACAATTTCCCTAATTAATAGGGGGGAAATTTCTCATCAAACAAGCAAGGAAATAGGAGCTTTTAGGTTAGGAAAATTTTCTAATTGTTGGCCAAAGTCAGTCAGTCAGGTGGAGGATAGAAGATATTTGTGCAGATTGTGCTCAAGCTTGAGCAAGCATATTGTATTCATCTATATTCTTTGATTAATGAAATACAGATAGGAAGGGGTTTTGAGCAGTTACTTTCCCCTATATAAATCACTGTGTATGTGTGTTGAATCATGATGCATGTTTTTGATATGTGTTCTTGATTGCGAGTTTGCTTTCGGAGATGAGTAGAGTAGATTTGAGTCTTATGTTTTAGTACATTGCATGAGTATTTTTGAATATATAATTAATTTGTACATGGTATCAGAGCTAAATTCACAGTAGAGAAGATAATTCAAATTTATAATTTTAGGATCTTCAAATTTCAAGATCACTGTTACAGATTTTCTCCAGGATTGAGAAGATGGCTTTCATTGTTCTCAGGCTCAATACGCTTTGGAAGGAACGACAAATTTTGTGGCATGGAAGATTTGCATGGAGGAAATATTGGATGACAATGGGCTACTAGAATACATCAAGACAGATGTAGAAAATCCCCAACATCTAATGCCCAAGATATCACTCAATGGAAGAAGGATGTGGCTAAAGTGAGGAGAATCATATTATAGGGAGTTAGAGACCATATTGTCTTGAATCTCCACCAGAAAGAGACTTCGTTCGCGATGTGGAAAACAATGACATATTTTTTTGAGAACAATAGTGACCACAAAAAGTTGGAACTCAAGGACGAGCTTCTAAGTATCAATATGCAAATGACTCAATCAATTCCACAGTACCTGAGCAAGTTCACGCATTGTCGTGATGAACTTGGCGGGGTCGGTGTTATTTTCCCTGAAGAAGATTTAGTAGCTTTAACTTTTTTTATTCTTCCCAAGAGCTGGCACAGTTATCGAGATTCCATAAATGGTGGAGAGAAACTACAAATATGGGAGCAATTATGGTCATATCTAGTGCAGGAAGAAATAAGGTGGAGCAACAGAGACAAGACTTCATCCAAGGTTGAGGATGAGGAGAATTGTGCCTTGGATGGAAAGGAAAAGAAAGGGAAAGGGAAGAAATCCCAATCCAAAGGAGATTTCAATCAAGGGGGAAAGAACAAGGACTTGTCCAAAATCAAGTGCTTTCATTGTCATGAACTGGGACACTATGCTAGAAAATTTCCACAAAATAAGGAGGGAAAGAAGCTCTTTGGATGAGCGGCAGGTGAAGCTATAGATTCACAATTCGAGCTTGATTTTTCCCTCATCGCATGCATGGCAAGCACAATGATGGGTAGTGTGTGGTATTTGGATAGTGGTGCCTCATTCCATATGATGGGCAACCGAGAATTTTTAAGTGACACGGAGGAGAAAAACCTCTAGATGCACATAGATATGGGAGATTATGGGAGTTATAGTGCAACTGGTATCGATATAGTTACTTTTTAGAGGGATTTTGGCTCCCCTCTCTGGCTCAAGGATGCGATGTTTGTTCCGATCTGAAGAATAACTTGGTTTCCATCATGGTGTTGGAATACCATGGATACAATGTGATATTCAATAAAGGAAAGGCATTCCCAAGGAACATCACCACGGGACAAGTGAAGAAAATCGGGGTTCAGGTGAAGAAACTTTATAGGTTAGATGTGGCAGACTGTGCTGCTTTGAGCACAATGGCGGAGAAGGTGTAGAGCCTAGATGTCATTGAATTTTGGCATAGAAGACATAGCCATTTGCATCATGGAGCTTTGAATATCATGTAGCAGATCACCACAAGACTCCCTAATGGAGCACTAGAGTAGCACAATACATGCAAATGGTGTACCTTGGGGAAGTACACAAAATACACCTTCAATGATCAGGATAATAGGGCACATGCAATCCTTTAAAGGATCTACTCTGATGTCTATGGACCTTTCTCTAAAGACTCCATGACCAAGAACATGTATTATGTTATATTTTGTAGATGGTTTCTTACGTAAGTGTTGGAGTTTATTCATACAGAAGAAATACCATGCTTTCTCCAAATTTGTTGAATTTAAATAAATTTTTGAGAAAGAAACTCACAGTAAATTGAAGGCTCTTAGAAGTGATAATGATGGTGAATATGTGTCGAATATGTTTAAAAATTTCCATGCGAAGGGAGGAATTCGATAGGATTTGACAACACCTCATAACTCACAACATAACGGGGTGGTTGAGAGGAAGAAAAAAAGTTTTGTGGGAGTTGCATGAGTGATGTTGCATGATCATGGCCTACAAATTGACTTGTGGGTCGAAGCATGCCACACAATGGTATATGTGCAGAAGAGGAGTCCTCACTGGATTCTCAGGATGAGTACACAAGAAGAAGATTTTTCAGGGAGGAAACCAAGTGTGTCACACTTCAAGATCTTTGGGTTATCAATTTAATTTCATGTTTCCAAGGAATCAAGGAAAAAGCTAGACTCGACAACATAGTTGGGCATATTTGTGGGGTACAGTGATACACCTCACAACTATCAGGTGTACCTGCCATATCTCAGGATGACAATTTCGTAGAGATGTGAAGTTCGATGAGGAGAAGGCGATGAGTTGTTCCCTTGAGAGGGAGCTTCAGTTGCGTTACAATAAGGAACTTTTGGCTCCAAAGGAAGAACCTTAAGATGTTGTGGAGCAGCCACAAGTAGAGGATAAGGGAGTGGAGACACCCACTCAGGCAGAGACATCCAAAGAAGGAAGGAAGCGCATTACAAAAGCTGAAAAATTATTGCATGATGCTAGAGAGAATGTGGGAGCATCCACATCACAGCGCAGGAAGAGGAGGTCACCGGATTGGTACAGGCTACATGAATCTGATAAGTGAGCTAACCATCCTCATTTGAGGAATAAGTGCAACAACCATTGTGTGTTGCTGCCATGGTAGAGGAATATGATTCCATTGTCAGAAACAATGTTTGGGAAGTGGTCCCAAGACTAGAGAAAAGTCGGTGGTATAAGGTTCGAGATGGATCTACAAGGTGAAGCAAGCAGTAGATAGAAGCATCAAGAAACAAAAGGCCATATTTTTTTCCAAGGGGTTCTCTCAGGTGGAGGGAATTGATTACAAGTGAAATTTTCCTCCAGCAACAAGGTACTCTTCTATTAGATCAATTCTAGCACTGGTTGTAGCAGAAATGGGATGGAAGATCCATCAGATGGATGTGAGGACAACATTGATCAATAGTGTGATTGAGGAGGATGTGTACATTGAAAAAATGGAAGGATTTGATACCTTTGACAAAGAGTCACATGTGCATAGACTCAAGCGAGGGTTGTATGGATTGAAACAAGCACCCCGTGCTTAGTACACCAGGATCGACAACTATTTCACCAAGTTGGGCTTCACCAAAAGTGAAGTAGATGTAAAGCTTTACCATATTGTTTTTGAAGGTAAATTCTTGATTATAGTATTATATGTCGATGATTTTATTTTAACCAGTGATGATAATTTGATCAAATATTGCAAAGAGGATCTTGCCAGAGAATTCAAGATGAAGGAAATGGGACTCATGCATTGTTTCCTCGGTGTGGAAGTATGGCAAGGAGATGGGGAATTTTTTGTATCTCAAGGTAAGTATGCCAACGAGATATTGAAGAAGTTCTGCATGGAGAGTAGTAAACCCATGGACACTCCTCTATCAGGTAGTTAGAGGAAGGAAGACACCACTTCAGGCGAGGAACGAGAGGCCACTATTTACAAGAAGATTGTGGGTTCATTTATGTATTTGGTTAACACACGACCATACATGTGTTATGCATTTCGATAGCTTATTAAAGCAATGGTTAAGCCAACCAAACTGTATTGGAAGGCGAAAAAACATGTGTTGAGATACCTAAGAGGAACTACTCATTTTTGCCTCTGGTACAAATGGATAGAGGGAGTGAATATTCAAGGATTCAGAAATGCAGGTTGGGTAGGGAGTCCATCAGATCAGAAGAGAGCTTCAGGAGGAATTTTCAGTGTCGGGTCAGTATTAGCTTTTTGGTACAACAAGAAGAAGATATCAGTTACACTCAGCTCATCAGAAGCAGAGTACATGGATTCCAGTCAAGCAGCTTGTGAAGCTATATGGATGAGAAAGATTCTTGTTGAGTTATTTGGTCAGATGATGGATATCTGGTATCACCATCTACGAGATTCTGGGGAGAGGAAGATAATGTTGTTGGAATACATTCCTACAGAGGAATAGGATGTAAATATTTTTACAAAAGCTTTGTCAAGAGGAAAATTTAAGTTCCATAGAGGTAGGATTGGGCTATCTGATAATCCCTTTCTTGTTGAGAGGAAGTGTTGAAATTTGCAACAAGAAATTCATAATTTAATTTTCCCTTGAATTAAATTAGGAGAAAATCAAAATTCCACATCACAATACAACTTGAATGAGTTAAATGAATTATTATCACTTAAGTAGATTATTTAATTCGAGTTATGGGCCTAACTTGAGTTGTGTACAATGATTCCTAAATTTTAGGAGCCTAAGTTGAGTTAATTTCAGTTGTAACAATTCAATTCAATTAAATTGAGTTAAGATCAATTAAACTAGTTCCAATTGTTAGAGGAACTAGTGGGAGGTCTAGCAGTGGGGTGCAGCTTCAATGTTTAACCATTTAACAAATCAATCAATCTAAATTAACTCATGCATGCATGAAATTCGAGTTACCTAGTTGAGATTGGAGTTCAATGGTAGTGTACTATCAGTTATAGAATTTTCCAAATTGTACAGGTGGTGCATGTAGTCAAAGAAGGGCCTAATAGAATTGTGCAATTCTCAATGAGAAATTTCCATAATTAATAGGGGGATATTTCCTTATCAAAAAATGCAAGGAAATAGGAGCTTGGACATTAGGAAAATTGGCTAAGTGTTGACCAAATTTAGTCAGACAGGGAGAGGATAAAAGATACTTTTGTAGATTATGCTCAATCTTGAGCAAGCATATTGTATTCATCCATATTCTTTGATTAATGCAATAAAGATAGGAATGGGTTTTGAGTAGTTGATTTCCCCTAGATAAATCTCTGTGTATGTGTGTTGAATCATGATGCATGTTTTTTATGTGTTCTCGATCATGAATTTTCTTCAGCGGATGAGTAGAGTAGATTTGAGTCTTATGTTTTAGTATATTACATTAGAAATTTTGAATCTACAATTAATTTCTACATAAACGGCTTCACCTCATACTCAAGCCTTGTTGGAAGCTCTTAGTTACACCACCTACAACTCTTAGTGGAACCACTTCCAACTCCTTGATTTGTTTAATCCACTCCTATGCTCTGATTTAAGCATGACTATGTTTTATAATCCTATTGAAAACACTAATTATAAGATCCTTCAGCTCCTTCTAATCCAATTTTTACAACTTAAAATTCTAGATCGACCATAGAAAATTAAGGAAGGTGAGTGTTTTTCGATATATAACCCTACTCCTTATTATCCATTTTTTACAACTTCACATCCCATATTGAACAAAGAAAATTAAGGAAGGTGAGTGACTTTTGATATAAAACCCTTCTGCATTTCACCATATTCAATTCTTTTTCATTTAATTTTTTTTTTTAAAGAATATTTTATGTATTGTGTTATAGGTTTTTTTTATAAATTTTCATTCATTTTAGATAATATAAAATAATGATCACAATCACTCCATAAATGAATTCCTATTAAAATTAGTTTTTACTCCATGTTTTTTGTTTTGTTTAATGTGGTTGCTATTAATTTTTTCCATGGAGTAAATAGTAACATGTGTTATTATTTCATATAGTCTATATTGCGTTTGCATAAAATCATTAAAGGGATATTAACCTTTATTAATACAAGGTATTCAACTATTGGAAATTTGGTTATATTGAGAGGGGATGAATCACTATAACACTGATTGGATCATCATTAACCAATTCTGATTTCTTATTACTAATTAATTTATACATTAATCAATCAATTAAACATATGACCAAGAAATAAAAATAAATACGTGCAAAAACAAACTCGGTCCACATAAGTAGCACAATCATAACATATGAAATCCATGGATTTTAGGTAAAAACTCTTCCGGGATAAAAACTATTGAACACTTTGTATTATGATTTATTCCACTGGATTTTTACATCAACTTTTGTATGCACCCACCTACAAGAGGCTTCATACTCTCTTTTCTTCTACAAGCTACAAATTTCTAGGAGCATTGACTCCCTCTTCTTACAAGCTCCAACTTTTTCTTTTTCAGGCTATTACCTAAAAGGAGACATCAATTCCCTGATACATAAAAGTTTTAATATGTTGGCTTACCTGGTATTTAATTTTGAGTTATTCTTTTTCTCTGCTCTCTTTACAATTTCTTATCTTCTGCTCCTGCTCCTCAATTCTGCTTCACATTTTCTCCTCTTCCTCTTCTCTCTTTTCCAGGTAATTCACAAACTACGTCTCAGAAGAATCAATTAACCACTATGTCATCCAAAAGCACATCTTTTTATATAAATAACTTGCTATTTTTTTTAATTCTAATGCGAGAATTTGAAGTGAAAGGCTATCTCTTTATATTCCAAGGTTGTCTCTTTGTGGTCCACCTATTTGTTTCCAAATTCTTTCAAATTTTGAAGATCGAAGCGAAATAAATGGTCCTCCAAATATTATTAAAAGATTGACATTAGTCAACTCCAATAAGTGAATTATTCTTTGCATAACAAACATTATACATGTGCTATGTATTAAGCATTAGTACAACATACTAACATCAGTACTATCGAAATTATTCAACAATAAGAAATCAATAATATGCAACCTAAAAAAAAACTCCATATTTTATATCATCTTTTCGATTTCAATAATACTTCTGTTCTAATGTGAGAATTTGAAGTGAAAGGCTATCTCTTTATATTCCAAGGTTATCTCTTTATGGTCCACCTATTTGTTTCCAAATTCTTTCAAATTTTGAAGATCAAAGCAAAATAAATAGTCCTCCAAATATTATTAAAATATTGACATTAGTCAACTCCAATAAATGAATTATTCTTTTCATAACAAACATTATACACGTACTATGTATTGAGCATTAGTACAACATACTAACATCAGTACTAACGAAATTATTTAACAATAAGCAATAAAAAATATGCAACCTAGAAAACAACTCCATATTTTATATCATCTTTTCGATTTCAATAATACTTTTGAGCCTATTCTCGGTCATAAAAAATAAACAACGATTTTGAACATCTTAGGACTGGCTTGTCACAAAGTCCGACTCTCTTAATAAGCATCTTAGAAAATCTCTTGTCCTTTATACTAAAACCATCGTGATTTATAGCCTAATAGATCTTCACACAACTTTAGACATCACTATATAACTTAAAATAGTAAATAATACCTCTCAATGTTAGCAGGTGATTAAATGAGTTTAACGTGTCATTCAAATATTTAGCAATGGAAATTAAACTTAAAAATTAAACTTAATTACTTCAACAGGATTTAGCAAATACTACCAAAAATTGAACACTTGATCCGATACTAAACTTGAGTAGGAATCCTTCAGCTGACACAGGAACACTTCTCTCTTTCACATCACTCGCAACTCTGGAAATATCAATAAATTAAGAAATCATAGTTACTCGATACAAACATTAAATATTATAGTTGTATAAGTCAATGATAAAGCATTGAGATAATAATCATAGTTTCAAAGGACCCTAGCTTTAACACCTCCATATAGTGCCACACTACCAATGTAAGCATTGAGATATTAAAAGAGAGAGATAAATAAAACACAAAGAACTATGTATTAGTTTAGTTCTAGAAAAAAGACAAAAGGAGGAAGGGAAACATTAGAGTTGAGGGAGTTAAATAGTGGGGATACTTAGCTTTGCAACAAATCCCAGTATAGCCCACTATTATATAAACTCAATCAAAGCAAATTAGAAATGATACTTCCAAAAAGATTAAATATTGGAAGGAATTTTTTCTCCGTAATATTGCATGAAAATGCATGGAGTTAGAATTTTTTTTCAAATTTTTTCCAATGTATAACATTTTGAATTACTTTCCATGTTCCTTCAATGACCACTAGATAACCATCACCATTACATAGAGTAAACTTTAGTAAAGGAATATTAAGTTACACAACCATTAACTTCCATTGTTGTAGTGTATTAACTTAAAATTCTTGATGTCATATTGCATCAATTCCATGATTCTTATAACTCAGTTAGTTAAACAAATTCTTGATAATAAATACATCACATCATGCAAAAAATCAACATCATAAAAATGGAACAATAGACAACCACATCATTAGACACCGATATACCCTGGAAACCCCGTAGGGTGAAAACCAACAAACATTTAATTTTATTATTAAACACTCATGAGGGTGTTTACCCCTCACTCAATGGCTATACGAGAGTCCATCCCTTGACCATTTTCATAAAATTCTACAAATAATATCATGTCAAAAACAACATAACTCGTTATAAGCTATTACAACCATCATGACATCATTTACCCACAAACCCATGAGAAATGTGTCTTTAGGGCCTGGTTCTTCCCATCAGTGGATTATTTTGTAGCTGAAATTCCTTCAATATGTATAGACCACTAACTTATTTCCTACCATTATGGTAAACATAATCCATCTTTTCATATGTCGCAACCTTTTCCTACAACTGCTATTGTTGGAAACCTTTGATATCATGATTGAATCAAGTATTAATCAAACCAATTCATAAATATATACTAGTGATGCTTCACATTCTATTCATGTACATTTATGAAATGAAAACAAAACATTGCGACATGCTTCCCTCAAAAACAATATATATGAATTAGTTATAAGCATATAACCATCAAATCATGTTTATAAATAAATACCACACTAACTATTATTCCCCTCGCACAAGCACACATTCTTGCAAGACAAATCACTACAATTGTCCATGCATTCCTTTAACGGAAACTAACACATTGGTTATGATCTTCGTGCATGTGAATTACATAAAATTATCAAAATAACCAGCCCTTCAACTATTAATTTTGGTGCATGCAAATACGTACATAATACTAACACACAAAATGTTGTTCCTATGCATTCAAATGCATATATTTTCCAAAAAAATCTTCAAAAAAGAAAGCTTAACACAATTGATCATTCAAATACATGTTTCCTTTTCGAGGAAATCTAACACAATAGGGAATGAAAAAAATGTTTTATTTTCCATAAAACTAATGCAATAAAGCATACAAATACACGTCTTCTTTTCCAAAAGATTAAACCACCATTATTCATATATATATTCTAAGGAAACCAACGCATTGCTATTATTATTGTGCATGTAAATTCATATTTTTTCCCAAAAGAATATTTTCCAATGTAGGTTAACAGAACATACTATCATTTTCTGCATGCAAAGGTATATTCTTTCCAAATGAAAGCTAACACAAATATTGCATGTATATACATGATCTTATTTCAAAAGAAACAAACATAATAGTTATGATAGCATAAAAATAATCACATATATTTTTTCTAAAGTAATATATCTCAATAGTTCTTCTATCCATGAAAAGAACATATCTCTATAAGACAATGACTATTCTTTGTGCGGAGCTTATCATAATATCGCTTCTTTAAAATATGAAACGTATATTTTTTTCTCTATAATTATACCATCATTAGTTATTATTTTCACATAAACAAATACATACTTATTTTTCAAATGGAGATTAATATAACAATTAATGCCTCTGTGCATAAATATTCTTATTCTTTTTTCACAATAGTTATAGTCTTATGTGCATAAAGAGATTTACCACAATCAACTAATCTTTGAGTATGCAAATATACATTTCATTTTTGAGAGATCTACCAAAATAATTATTATTTGGTTGTGCAAGTTTCACATGTAACCCTTTTTCAAGGAAAATTTATTTTCCAAAAAAAGTCATAAAGGCTTTCCAAAAATCGCTCGAAAAATCTTTTTAAGAGAATAAATATATTTAGCCTAGGCTCATGCACACAAGAACCATACAAATTTTCCAAGTAATTTTAACACACTTAGAATATATATATATATATATATATATATATATATATATATATATATATATATATATATATATATATATATATAAACTTAATAGTTATTTCTTTCCATACATCCAACTTTATTTTCAAGAAAATATATTACATTTAATTTTTTTTCTCTTTCATGCAAATGTATATTTCCTTCTCAATAATTAACATTAATTTATTTCTTCTCATGTATGCAATTTCACAAATTCATTTCCAAAAATCAAATATAATAGATATTATTTTTATGAACATAAACTCATATGATCTTTAAGAGTGTTTCTATTAATTAGGAATCATGCAAATATATCCTGCAATCTTTTAATGAAATAACTTAGTTTTTTTTGTCTTTTCATCCTGCAATCTTTTAATGAAATAACTTAGTTTTTTTTGTCTTTTCATAAGAAAAGTTTACTTGCATTTCATTTTCATGGAGAATGTCATGAATTCTTAAATATTTTTGTGTGCAAAGTTCAAAAGCATTCTTTTCAAGAAAACAATAAAGTAGCTTATTCACAATATTTTTATGCATTTTTCCTCCAAATAATAAAGCTAATTTAACTTATCTTTTCTTGAGTATGTGTAGCTTTTAAATATTTTCTATAAAATTAATCATATACTTTTTTTTTGTGCGCAATAACCACGAAGTCCCACATGTATACCGTTCAGGAATGCCTTTGGTTGGAGCAACAACATTCCTTACCAAAATTGTGTTGATCAATGTCTCTACTTCACGTGATGAAAACTCCAGTAGATGAAGATGAAAGTCACTTTTTCCATTTTACTAATGAATTTGAAGAACTTATAAAACTTTATTTTTCTCTATGAGTTATCTTTTTTTTATTTGATTCAAATTAGTTGCTAACTAAATCATAATGGTTTTTTTTCAACCATAATATTTTCCAATCATGAATGCCAACTTAATTGCAACCAAGTAATAATAAAAAAAAGGTTAAAAGTAATATAATATTTTCCATGCCAACTTAACTGTAGCCAAGTAATAATAAAAAAACGTTAAAAGTAATTATTCTATAAAGAGTCTCCCTTTGAAAAAAAATTCCCCAACTGCCACTTGTATCATTGTGCAAAACATTAAAAGTAATTATGTTGTAAAGCGTCTCTCTTTGAAAAAACTTTCCCCAACTACCACTTGTATCATTGTGCACCATTGATTTTGATGTTAGACGATTGAAATAGTGTCTACCTTCGGATCACTCTTTGAAAATAACTTCCTCAACTGCCACTTGTATCATTGTGCAACATTGATTTTGATGTTAGATGATTGAAATAATGTCTATCTTCGGATTGAATATTGTTATTAATCAGTTACAAACATAATCCAATAAAGAAAACAATTTTAGAAATAATTTTTTCAACACTTCTCTTTTAAGGTTAGCCTTTGTTTTTTCATTTTTTCTTTCTCATGTTGCCCGAATGGTTTTGTTTGAATAAAATAATTCATATTTATAAGTTAAATATTCTATTAAATCATATAAAATATCACATCTTTTTTCCTATGATATTGCTTTACAACGTTTCTTTGCAACATATGGTGCAATTTCTAGTATACAATCAAGTAAAGTATGAGGGAGATGTTGTTGTGTCCATAAATGAGTGTAAATATATAAAATGCTGGCTCAATTAGCAATAAAAAGTCAAAGTAATAAAAATAATAAAATTCAATTTGTTGTATTGTAATTTTGTTTTTATTATTGTAATTACGATTATTTTAGATTAAAAAAAATCATAATATACATATCCCATTAAACTATATACCATATAAATAGTAGCTATAAATTAACATCCATTTTACTACATAAATTAAAATAATGATTAGGTAATCATATTTAAATTTAATTAATAACGACATAAAAACTACAATAAACTTACAATACAACAAGATTCTTAACCATGGATATTCACTCCCACTTTAGCATGGATATTATTAACTTGTAAATAGGATTTATTAAAGTAGCATGGGTCAATACCACATGCCATAAAACCATAACTCATTTCCCAATCAAAATATTTTAATTTAATTTTATAACAATTTTTAAATTAAATCTACAAGAAAATAAGTTATATTTACTTTTCAGACATGCCATAAAACCATAAGTCATTTCACAGTCAAAATATTTTAATTTAATTTTATAACAATTTTTAAATTTAATCTACAAGAAAATAAGTTCTATTTACTTTTCAGATATATCTAAACACTTTATTTTGATGAGTATTAAAAATAATCCATGGATATTCCATAGAGATTACATCAAGGTTTTAATAACATTAAAAATGAGAATACTTTTATATAAAAAGATGTGAAATTTATATAGTATAACTAATATTATTAACAACTAGAATAGATCCATCTTAACTAAGGATCTACATGAGAGGAAACAAATCTCTTTAGGTGAAAACCATTCCTAAGTTTTGCATTGATCTCTTTCCACACTTGGTAAATCCAGAGTTAAAATGGATCTTATAGGTCGAGCGAGCATGAGGGAGATGTTGTAGTGTCCATAAATGAGTGTAAACATATAAATTTTGGCTCAATTAATAATAAAAAGTAAAAATAATAAAAGTAATAAAATTCAATTTGTTATATTGTAATTTTATTTTATTAATGAAATTAGGAACAATTTATTCCATAAAAGAAAATCATAATATATATCACATTAAAATATAGAAATATAGATTCATCTTAAAGCTGACATTAAAATATTTTGCGTAAAACTTGTATTGAGTCATTTTATCTATAGACTACATTGTCCACATTAAAGTGTTTTTTTTTTGTTATTAATATATTTTTAAATATATGCCTAATATTACTTAGTCTTACATATTAAAATATTTTATTAATAACCTACATTAGCATTTATTATTATTATAAATATATATCAAATACATACACTTTTAAATAATTAATATTGAAATAAAATAAATTAAAAATTAAAAGAAATTCAATATATTTATAATCATTCATGAGAAAATTTGATGGAAAGATAACAATGATTCTCGATCATTCGACCCTCTTCCCTTATTAGAAAGTTGTATAAATACATTTAAGAATAATAGAAATAGAAAATATTTCCCTATATGACAGAAATAATAAGAAAGATAGAGCATTTTCATTGTAAGGATCCTTTCCTTGATTTGTTGCCTTCTATTTCTTAATTTAATCAACAGTGGGCTCTCATTGCCCACTGAAAATGAGTTTTCATGAAATGCAAGGTTACCTTTGGAATTGAATCATCGATATTAATATTACACCCATAAACTTAGCCAGCGATAGTGATTTCTCCACGAAACTCTAAAAATAAAATTTTCATCATTTCAGAGCATGTCGTTGGATTAACAAGAAATTGATTAATAGAATGCATATGTCAGTTGTCTAACTCCTTTATTAGATTGTCTATCTCCTTCCTCTTCTGTTGCATATCATTTCCCTAAAGAAATTTTACTTTTGACATACTGAAATCAATGATTATATCTACTACACTATCCCCAAGAGTTGACAACTACTTCATTGAATCTAAGTCTAACCACTATAAGTAGTTCAAGTTGTGCAACTAGTTGTCTAAAGAAATTTGTGTTTTTAGATTTTCCTCCTTTGAGATACTCAAAATAATAAGACCCAATTTATGTTTTCCGTAACAAATTTTTAATCTCTTAAATGCATCTTGTGATTTTTATGTTCAGACAGTTTGGCTTTGATTCTGGAAAATTTATTAAGATTTTTATGATATTTCAGAATTTGTATCAACTTTTGGTAGAACTCCTTTTGAGACTCCTTTAGCTTTTAATTTGATGCCATGGCTTCCTTCATCATAAATTATAACCCTAACTATTTATCTTATAAATATTTGATTTTTTGAAACAATTGATTAAATTTATTATACTTTTCATCTATGATATCAAAAAATGTTTTCAAGTATGCTTCTTATAGTTATGCATTTTCCTATTTTAAATGTTTTCAAGATCATGAAGTTAACATTTCTATTAATGTTGTAACTGTCTAGGGAATTTTTTTCTTCTTGTTGGCTTATGTTATCATTGATCGGATGACCATTTGTTTGCATGAACATAGGCACCAATTGAATATGCTACTTTATTTGCAAATTCTTCTTGATTCAATTTCGATGCATCCCTTATAATCACTCGCTCTCAAGGAGGTTTTTCCTTTTTTTCCATTTTTGTTTTCTTGGGTCTTCCTTTAATAATATATTTTATTGAATTACTTAAAATGTTTTAACTTAAAAGACCAACCTTTTCCTCTACTAGCTCAATGGAATATACACAAATTATTCTAGAAGAAGAAATACCTTGATATGTTAACAAATTAGTTTTACTAATGGTAACAATTATAATGGCCCCTGTTACAGTAACAACCCAAATTGTTTATCCTCATGTATGCAATGTAAATAATTTTATAAATTAAAAGGCTAAGAGAGGGATATGGATTCCATTGATTTAGGTAGCAGATTTCTTGAGGGAATTTCTAATTTAAATATCAATCCTTGGTTGGCTGAGGAGGTTACTTGCCTGGGATGTTCAAAATTTCCTTGTTGTACGAAAAATTGAACTAGTTATGTTAGTCATTAGAGGTTGGGCGTTGAGACTTAAATGGACTATTTCTCGTAATTAAATTGGGGGGCAAGAGAAGTACACATGCCAATTTTTCCTTGAGAAAATTTACAAGGCATGGAGGCCCAAAATTTATGAATATTAGACTGCGTTGGTAGCAAGGACAGTGGGAGGAAATCACTATGTAGGAGAGAAAGGAGAAGGTGGAGGAAAGGAAAGGAAGACTCTCTCGTTTGATTCTCCTATTCGAATCTCATTGAGGAAGAGAGTAGAGAAGAGGAAAAGAGAAGGGAGTTTGACCTCATAAGGGGCATACGATTAGCATTCAACAAAAAAATAAGAGGCTAAATCAAAAGAAAAAAAGAAGGATTTTTGGAGCTACGTTGTTGGGCTCTAAGGAGAGAAATATACCAGCTAAAATCCCTATCGAAACATGTTGGGAAAAAAAATCACAAAGAGTAGAGGATTTCCTTAAGGGCGAAGGTAGGGTGGCCTGGTTGTGCTCTAGTTCAACTGTGTATTTGTTGAATATTTCCCTCTGAAAAAACTCCATCTTAAGCTTTGGAATCTAGCTCAGGGGTGACAACTACAAGTAATAGTGATTGTAGTTCATCTATAGTTGGGTGGAGAGTTAATGTTGTGTAACCAGCTCCAAAAATAGAAGAAAAGAGATATCAACGCCTTATAAATAAGCCACTTCGAGGGGGCAACCTCCAATACATTACATAAATGAACAATTCTTGGATGATACAATTTATAAAACTTCCTTTCTATATATAGGAGTCCATGGGGCCATAATGTAATCATAGTGGGGCCACAATGTAATCCTAGCCAACCTAACAATAATAATTTAAGGGCACAATAATAACAATATGGGGGTTACAAGGGTACAATAATAACAATAAGGGGTTACACTAACAACAATAAGGGACTATACTAGTAATATAGGGACCTAACATGCCCCTCTCCTTCAAAAAAGTGTTTTCCTCAACGCTTGAGTAGCCCTGGGTGCTTCTGTATAAAATTCTCATCCTCCCATGTAGAATCTTCAGTGGGTAAGTTCTTCCACTTGATGAGATACTCTGAAATTGATCGATTCCGTAGCTGTCGATTTCTTGTTTCCGTGACCGCTTTAGGTTCCAATATGATTTTTCCTTCCTCATCAAGTTCTGGAAATATTGTTTGAATTGGAATATTTTCACCTATAACCTTCTTTAAGCATGAAACATGGAAAACTGGATGCACTCGTGAAGAAGCAGGAAGCTCCAATTTGTATGCCATAGTACCAATATTTTGAAACACCTTGTAAGGACCATAGTACTTTGGCGATAATTTATTATCCTTCTTAGCTTGCTTGAGGGACATTTGTTTGTATGGTTGTAGCTGTAAAATACCCAATCTCCTACATCAAAACTTCTCTCGCTGCGATGTTGATCTGCCTGTTGTTTCATTCGATTTTGTGCCAAATTCAGGTTATCCTTTAAGAGTTGGAGAACTTCTTGCTGATGCTCGATGTGATCTTCCACCGCTTGAACCTTCGAATTTTCCCTTAAAGATGATGTGATGGATGGTGGATGATATCCATAAAGTGCCATAAATGGGGTCATTTTTGCTGCAGTATGGAAAGAAGTGTTATACCACCATTCAGCAAGAGGTAACCACTTGACCCATTGTGTTTGTTTATCAGATACAAAACAACGAAGATATCCTTCCAAGCATTTATTTACTATCTCAGTTTGACCATCAGATTGAGGATGATAAGATGAGCTATGAGCTAATTGAGTACCCAAACAAGAAAATAACTCCGTCCAAAAATTTCCAGTAAAAAATGGGATCTCTGTCGCTCACAATAACCCTTGGGCTTCCATGTAGCTTTTGAATTCTGTCCATAAATGTAGTAGCAACTGTACTTGCTTTAAATGGATGAGATAATGCACAAAGTGTGCATACTTGGTAAGTCTATCAACTACCACCATGATGACACTCTTTCCTTCGGACTTAGGTAAACCTGTGATAAAATCCATTGAAATCTCCTCCCAACGTTGACTTGGAATGGATAAAGGTTGTATAAGTCCCGGAGTCTTAATTGTCTCAACTTTATTTTGCTGGAAAACCAAACGTTCCGCCACAAATTTTTGAATATCAGTTTTAAGGCCATCCCAAAAAAAAATCTTTCTTCACCCTGTGGTAAGTTTTTAAAAATCATGAGTGTCCTCCTAAAGGAGAAGTGTGCAATCACAAAAGAATATTTTGTTTTAGTTGGGAATTCTTACAAAGATATAAGCGATCTTTGTACCATAAGGAATCATTTTTCCATCTAAATGTATCAGATGTACTAGGATCTTGTTGCAACTTTTGAATGAGTGTCCATACATCTTTGTCCTTCTTCCATTCATCTCTTGCTTCGGTTATCCAATCTGGTTGGATAATAGAAATGGCACAAATAAATGCTTCCACCTCTTCATTCTTTCTTGAGAGTGCATCTGCAACAACATTTAGCTTCCCTTTTTTGTATATTATTTCAAAGTCATAACCCAACATCTTTGTGACCCATTTTTTTTGCTCTTCTAAAGATAGTCTTTGTTCCAAAAAGTGTTTAAGACTATCATGATCAGTTTTTACCTTGAAGTGTCTTCCCATTAGGTAAGTTCGCCATTTCTTTAGTGCATGCAGCATTGCTAACATTTCCTTCTCATAAATAGGTTTTTGTAAATACTTTCCTTTGATTGGACGACTTTCAAAAGCAATGGGTCTTCCTTCCTGCATTAAAACTGCACCAATTCCATTTCCTGAGGCATCACATTCTACAATAAAGGTTTTTGTGAAGTCTGGTGTAGCTAAGACCGGTGCTAGGCACATTGCCTCTTTAAGACGTTCAAAGGCCTTAGTTGCTTCAGGAGTCCATGAAAATGCATCTTTCTTCAATAATGTTGTTAGAGGTGCTGCTATTCTCCCATAATTCTTAACAAACTTGTGATAATACCCTGTTAACCCGAGAAATCCTCGCAACCGCTTTATGGTTGTGGGGACTTTCCATTCCTTAATGGCTTTAATTTTGTTAGGGTCTACCTTAACACCCTCGTGAGATACAATATGACCCAAATATTCCACCTCTTGTACTCCAAAGAAACATTTGGATGTTTTTGCATATAATTGTTTTTCCTGCAATAGTTTGAGCACCCTGTCAACATGTTGAACATGATCCTTCCAAGACCTGTTGTAGATTAGTATATCATCAAAAAATACTAGCACAAATTTTCTAAGGAAGGGTTTGGAAATGGAATTCATCAACCCTTGAAATGTAGAAGGTGCATTGGTAAGGCCAAAAGGCATGACCAAAAATTCATAATGACCCTCATGAGTTCGAAATGTCGTTTTTGGAATATCTTCAGTCTTCATTCTAATTTGATGATATCCTGAACGAAGATCCAACTTGGTAAAATAAATTGCTCCATGTAATTCATCCAATAATTCATCAATCACAGGAATGGGAAATTTATCTTTGATGGTGAGCTTATTGAGCTCCCTATAATCCAGACACATGCGCCATGATCCATCCTTCTTGTGTACCAATACTATAGGAGAAGAGAAAGAACTTTGACTAGGTTGAATTATACCTGCCTCTAACATTTTTGCAATCATACGTTCAATTTTTCTCTTTTGGACATAAGGATATCTATAAGGCCTGATGTTTGGAGGAACACTTCCTGGAATCAAATTAATAGAATGATCATGATCATGAATAGGTGGGATTCCTTTGGGAGTTTCAAACACCTTGGAATGATTGTCCAAGACTTGTTGGAGATCTGTAGAAATAGATTATTTTGATGTTGGAAATTATAGTGAGAATAATTGTGCAATTATGCCTCGTTTTTCTTTCTTTAGAAGATTTGTCATGACATTAGAGCTTATTATCTTTTTCGGCTTCCTTTCCATACCCCGTAATTCGACTTCCTTTCCTTCTGAAAAATTTTTCAAGAAAAGTTCTTGAAAATTAAAAGCTACCGTCCCCAAAGATTGTAACCATTGTACTCCTAGTACAACATCAGCACCTCCCATAGGAATGGAAAGCATTGGACTATTAAATACATATCCACTCATGGTTAGCTTGATATTATGGAATTTTCCAGAGCAATTTATAGTTCCTCCATTTGCAACCATCACTTGACATTTTGGTGCTGGGTATAGGAAACAATTTAATTCCTTGGCTAACTTACAATGAATAAAATTATGAGTGCTACCCAAATCAATCAACACTATTACCTTTTTATTCTTGATATGTAATTCTATCTTGAGAGTTTGAGGAGTGGTGTTTCCTGCCAGTGCATTACATGATATGGTCAGACTCATTTCTTCCTCTTCTACGGCTGGTTCCTGGTGTATATCCTCTTCTTGTTCATTTTATTCTTCCTCTTCACAATCTATGTAAAATAATTTATTCTCATCACACTTATGACCTTTAGTGTATTTGCTATCACAACTGTAGCAAAGCCCTTTTGCTCTTTTTTCTTCCAATTTTTGTGGTGTCAACCTTGTAGGTTGTGGAAATCTAGGCGTAGCAAAACTTCCTTCTTTATAGAATTGAGTGGTAGGCTTCCTTGTCGCCATAATTTTACATTCAACTTTTCTTGCCAACCTGAATGCCTTCTCCAATGAATTAGGTTCCAAAACGCGAACTTCATGTTGGATGTTATCCTTTAAAGTGCCTAGGAAGAGATCAATCCTGTGTCCCTATGGAATATCAGTTACCCTTATATTCAATTTTTGGAAGTCCTCAATGTGCTGCCCCACTAAACCCTTTTGTTTGAGATTTATCAATTGGCTAAAGAAGGTGTTGCTCTTTGTATCCTCATACTGTGCTATCATTTCCTCCGTAAAAATTGACCAAGTGACAATTTTTTTACGGGAGCAAAGCCATCGATACCATACAAATGTATTTTGTTCTAAATGTAAAGTTGCAATGCGTACCTTTTGTGTGTTTTGCACATTATAGAGATCAAAATATTGCTCCATCTGTAGTATCCATGTTACAGGATCCTTTCCATCAAACTTCCTCATATCCATTTTTGGAATATGGTGGTTCTTCCCTCCAACATTAGAGTTTATGAAATCACGATTAACATTTATTTTGTTCCCATCATGAGTTTCCTCTACTATCTTTTCACCATTAGGAAACATTTCTTGTATCAACTTTGTCAAACCTTCCATGTCTGCTTTTAGATCATTCTTCATGTTTTCCATTTTAGCTTCCATGTCATCCATCTTAGATTCCATGCCAGCTTCCATGCCATCTATCTTAGATTCCACGCCTTTCTTCAAACCATCCATATTATTATTCAAACCATCCATATTATTCTTCACACCATCCATCTTCTCTTCCATGCCTTTCTTCAAAACTTCCATTTCATTTTTTGTTGCTCTTTGCGAGAGCGAAATTTGGTGCACTTGCTCTTGTAATTTTGATAGATCATGTTGCAATTCTTCATCTTCATGAGTCATAGTAGAGCCTTCTGAAGGCTTAATGGGTGTTAAATTATTTTTACGGGGCATATTTTAGAACCCAATACTGATATCTATTCTACAATATGCCCTTGGAATCAATTCAAATTGATTCTTCAAACAAGACTTATGCAATTCGGAAAAAAATACACACCTTTTTTCTTGCTTTTGAGGAGCTCGATATTGAAATTGGATTATCTCTATATCATGTGCTCTTCAATATTTAAAATTCAGCACTAAAGTAGCCCTCTGAATTATCTTTTGAATGCCACAGGTCTGACCTGATTTGGATTCTCCAAGACAAATTTGTGTCCAATCTCCCACAATGACCTAATTCTGGACTGGTTCAGTAGAGCGAACTTGTACGACTTGCCACGTGTCACTGTTTTGTTCTTTGTCTCTGAAATTGATATCCAAGAAACCAAATTCTGTTTACTTGCAACCAATTTTTACGGAACTGCAATCCATAATGCTCAGAGAGAGAGTTGGTGAAACTTTTCCATGATCACCTCTTTGAGATGAAATTCGAGAGTCTCTAAAAAGCACTACCTTCCACAGACCATATCTCCGAAAAATATTGTGACCCAAGATCTAATTTTTTGACGAAGCCTTCAAGAGTTCAGCTTTGAAAATCAAGAATTTCAGATTTTGAACCTTTTATAAAAATTTATAGCGAAATTCCACGATGACCTCGTTTAGACCAAATAAACCCTATAATCCAAAGTTTGATACCAAAAGTTGTGTAACCACTTCCAAAAATAGAAGAAAAGAGATATCAAACGGCTTAGAAATAAGCCACTTTAGGAGCGGGAACCCAATACATTACATTAATGAACAATTGGATGATACAATTTACAAAACCTCCTTTCTATATATAGGAGTCCATGGGGCCATAATGTAATCCTAGTGGGGCCACAATGTAATCCTAGCTGACCTAACAATAATAATTTAAGGGCACAATAATAACAATATGGGGGTTAAAAGGGTACAATAATAACAATAAGGGGGTTACACTAACAGTAATAAGGGACTATACTTGTAATATAGGGACCTAACAGTTAATGTCCCACTCTCAGTTGGAACATTCCTGCAGTTCTTAAGATAAGTGCTCCTATGTTTTTTATTCATAATAGAACATGTTTGCATTCCTGGTTTAGATAATGTTACTGCTACAGGAGGCATGGCTATGTTATTATTATTTGCAGGAGTGACAAATGTTCTGTATTAATGCTTGAAGGTGTTGGGACAACATGTAAAGAATATTGATGGTTACAACAATTTTTGCATGAGTAGTTTTTTTTATTATAATCCGGCGACTACCAGGTTTCAGGCTTGCATGAGTGCTACTTATATTGCAATATGGTGAAACTGAGGATTCCTCCTCTTTTCTCCTCGTTAGTCTGTTAAATTGCTTGTTTTATACACATGTTAGTCTTGCTTGTTTTCCATAGTGTTGACCCTAAGTTGGGATAATGTCTTCACTCTCTCCAAATCATAAAGTTGAGAGGGTCCTTTTCCGAGACTTCATTTCCCATAATATTTAAGAGTAATCTGGCTTGGAAGGGAAAACCCTGGTTAAAGACATTGGTATATGCTTTGAAATTAAATTTAAGCTTCATTAACTGCTTGAAATATGCATAGTTTACAATGTTAATCTGAAAAGAAAGAGACCTTGTTAAATGGTCCTGTGATTGTGATTTGATGTAGTAAGTGCTCTAAAATATAGGTAGGTATATATGTGTGTGTCTCTATGTGTTAATATTAGTATTGAAAGTATGGAGTGTATA
The DNA here is from genome assembly GCA_034641835.2 of Pinus albicaulis. NCBI lineage: Eukaryota > Viridiplantae > Streptophyta > Pinopsida > Pinales > Pinaceae > Pinus > Pinus albicaulis. The sequence continues at coordinate 916,848,817 of CM076571.1, read as the reverse complement.
TTGCTATGCAGATAGTGTGATTTAGGACTGGTAAAGGCATTTTAGCCTTTGTTAATTAATATGTCTCCTAGCTTCATCGTGGAGTTTAATGACGAGGGATTCATTATTGAAATATATTTATGCCAAACCAATCCTTATGCAATCATTTTACCCCATTCGTAATCACATATGAGTATGCTCCCTTATTGCGGGAGCTCCATGTCATGTCGATATTGGTTGGTTCATGTAATCTAGAAATAAAGGTGTCGTATTTAGAATGGCCATTGTAGGCCTGTGATGAAATCCTCATCAAAGACAGGGCGAGAGTGTGCTAGCGGAGCCATATTGGTTCCTTGGTTCCTCAATGAGAGCCACCGAGCTCAAGATCGAGCATATGCTCGTGATATGGTAAGAATTCCCAAGTTGAGCCATGGAAAAGATCAAATGCAAGCAAGTGTTGTAATGCAGGAAAGGCAGAGCCCTATACTTATAAGATAATTTAGAGAAAACCTTATACTTTGTTTGATTCAAAACCATTGATGTGGTATCCATGGATTAACTATCGAGATTCCACTTATGTTTCCATTGGTTAAAAGAGCTGATGTGTTCCATAATTTCCATCCCAGAAGTTCAAATGCATCGCCTAGAGGATCAGTTGGGACAAGGTCAGTGGGATGTGTTGGCAGACACATTGGTATGGTGGCTATGCCATTAGGGGATAGGTAGCCCACATGACATGTCATCTAGGAGACTAAATCCCGGGACATTCAAAATGTGCATGAGAACGGGGCATAGGTAATGAAAATTTTAAGGATGGATATATATTTGAAAGTTTAGAAACCTTGGCGAATCTTAGTAATCTCTGATAGAAAAATTGTAAAATTTTTGATGATATTTTTCAAAAATATCTAAATTTCTAATTATATTATATTATTCTATATAATATTTTGGTTATTTTTAAGGTAAAAAAGTTCCATACTATAAAAATTCGACGAATTGTTTTTAGAAAAAATGGAAATTTGGCTAATATTTTTCTTGGAAAAGTATAGAAAATTAGCTAACCTACAAATATTAGCCCCTAAAATTTTCCCTAGGCGTAGGGATGACATGGAGCTAGAACACCATGGCTTCCACTTGGAACTAGCGGCAAGTGTGATTGGTGTAAAAGGGACCCACTTACCAAGTCTGCCCAGTGATGTAACCCCAGAAGCCTCACCCTAGAGGAACACTAGGGAGAATGAACTAATGCACTAGGAAAGGCCTAGTGGGATGATGTAAGGGGGTGCAGGGCAGGGCCACACAGATGTAGACATTTAATTGGTGGGAAGAAGGTCCCACCTATAAATTCAACCCACTGTAGATATCCTGGAAGTGTAAATCGGTGCAATAAGGGAATGCACCTAGAAGGAGTGCGTCAAGATGATGTGGCACCCAACATTGGAAGGACTGGAAGGACAAGTCCCACATAATAGGAAACACGTGTCAAGGAGATGTGATGATGGATTTTTTGGACTGTAGCCCACTTCTAGTGAGTGCTCATGGTGTTTTGGAAAAATGGGCTTGACCCCTCGAAATGCATGTGCATTGTCGATTTCCCAATGGGATGTATTCCCTTACCTACCATTCTGCAAGGTGGGGGGGGGGGGTCACTCCATTTTAACGGGTGTGCTAGTTGACCTGCGATAACCCTTTTGTGATGGCGTTAACGTTGAGATGTGCGAGTATCCTCCCATTATATTCACGATGGTTAATGAAAGGATGAAGGGAGAGGGTGGCGCAATGAACATCGATCGTCAGATGAGCGGAGATGATGAGGGTCATCCGATGAAGGCACCAAACCTATGGGACAAAACCTTGATTGTGCTATGCCCCTTACCATGAAAAAAATCGAGTGTGTTAGTTTGATGCAATGCATCTTTCATCGTCGATCTCCCTTCACCTATGACAACTGTCGGATAGGGCAGATAAGTTGTGGATACCACCAGGGTAGTACAACATATTTTTAAGCGTTAATAAACACATGTGTGTGTGTGAGTGAGTGTGTGTGTGTGTGTGTGTGTGTGTGTGTGTGTGTGTGTGTTTGTGTGTGTAATGGTTAGCAAAAAAAAAGTGAGTACTAAATTTTATTATCCCATTATTCTTATAGTACAAAAACTATTGGATTATCAGTGGCAGCCATTCCACTGGGGCATTAGGTGGAATGGTTTGTTACAGGTGGTATCAGAGCATCCAGGTTGAAAACTTGGACTGGATGGGCTCTATCATGGGTAAGTAATGACAAGACCCTGAGAAAATGGGTTTCATAATGATTTTTATAAAATTAATAAAATAAATGTTTAAGTGCTAAAAGTCAGTTGTGAATGGTTTATGGCATGCATGATGGAAGGGTCACCTTGTGATCCAAGTATGTAGCATGGTACTAATGCATGGAGCATTGGATCTAGGGTGGAGCTTATCCCTAAGGGTAATATATTAGTGTGAGTTGAGGGTATCTTACTCACAAGTGTTAGTTGAATTATATATTAGTTGCAATCATGTTTAGCATGTTATTCGATTAATTCTTGGGCAATGCATGTGTTTGTTGGATGTCATCTTGAACGTCTATAAAACCAGTGGTTGTGACCTTAGATATGGTCTTTTCTTTGGATTTTTGTATAAATTCATGTAGGGAAGTGAGTACTTATGGAATACCCTCACCATTGGTTGGGTGATGTGATCTGGTATGCTTAGGAATATGATGTCCATGAGGTTTAAGGGATCTGGAGAAGGATCCTTGTGTAATGTATAATATATTCGACCCTGATTGGTTCAGTGAATAATAGGCATATGTATTATATATGATGGTTGAAGATGTCAATGATATTGTTTTGTATGATAGCCAATTTTATGGGATGCATGGCTATCACTCGCCTTGCATGAAGATGTTGAATATACATGCACTACTTTGATCACTTGTGAGAAATTCTAATCTTTGAAGTTGGTGGTGATAGAATCTGTAAAGAGGCTGAATGAAATTAATGAAGGCTAATGTTCTTCTTAAATTTTGAAGGCTGATTTTAATAAGTAATATAGGGGTCTATGTTAAGACGCTGAAAATAGTCCATGTTGATAATTAATGGTAAAAGTTTGAAATTTCATTATTAAAGACATGATTATGCTTGTAATGATGTTGATGTATTACTTGGATTAAAATTACTCCTTAAGATTGCAGAATCCTTGGTTACTAACCTTGGTATAAAGGTTGTGTTTAAACCGTTGTTTTGGGTCTTTGTACTAAGATTGAATGAATTGAATAATGCTGGTTTTAGCATGGTATCTGGTTTCAAATTATGACTAAGCTTGGTAAGGAAGATAGAATATTCTGAATGCATGGTTATGAATGAGTTTATATGGGCATGTGCATGTAGAAATTATGGCCTTAGAAAAAAAAATATGTTGAAATATTTTGTCTTGGATTTTGAGACAGATGACTAATACGTAAGGTGAGACATGTGTACAGTTGTAGGGCAGCATGATTGGGACAACAAGGCAAGGAAACTGGTATATTTGTCTATATGTTTATATTAATGCACTTAAAATTGAGTGTATGTGACAAAACATAGCAAGAATTAGTAGTAGTGAAAAGAAACATGTATCGTGGCATGGTGCAGTAGGATATGGACCAAGTCTATTAAGAATGAGAAAGAGGGATGTCCCTCCAAAGGAAAAGAAAATTAAGGAATTTGGAGATTGAATTGAAAGGCTTAGAGGTTGAGATAAATATCTTCAAGGAAGAACTTAGAAACTCACTAGGAAACAACAATAATTGTTTGAGTGGAATGATGAGTTGCAAAAGCGATTGCAAGAAATGAAATGCCAAGCTAAATCCTCCAAAAGGAAGGATGGTAATAACAAGAAGATGCCTCGCGAGGCTAAACAAGGACGTTTATAGACCTGTGTGTTGTGTATGTGCAAAGTGTTTAGAACAAATAGGTGTGGGACCATTGGGGGCCTTATATTGAGTAGTGACACACACAGGAAGGTATGGGACTACTTGGGCCTACATAGGTGTGAAACGCACCTATATTACTATCGACAGAAGAATACATGGTTTGGTAGTGCCCATAATCAAAATATAGTGATTGGGCTTAAGTGCTCATCTTGGGGTCGATGAGTCACTTAGTAAATTTGAAGTCAAAGGCCAAAGAGAAGAGAAGGAACTAGGTGATTTCTAGTTGGCAACATATCCGGTGTGTGTACACGGTCAAAGAGAAGAGGAGGCATTGGGTGCTTTCCATTTGGAAACTGATCTAGTGTGTGTACGTGGTCAAAGAGAAGAGAAGGCATTGGGTGCTTACCTTGATGGGTTATCGATATAGAGTGTGTAAAGGAGTAGCAAGGAGAAAATTAAGATAAGTATCAATATTTCATTGATTTATGAATCTTTGAATTATGAATCTGAATTCAATGCTATGGTTATAATGGTTTTGGTTATGATCTAACCTAGTTTTCTATGATAGGAAATGAAGGAGAATTCTGAGTCACCTCATGAATAGAGTACTGGTAAGGTATTATTCAAAATTATTGCAATTCATTATGATGAGTTTGATGGAATTTATGTGCTATGATGTAGGAAAACATAGAAATTGCATTGGTTGGGTGGTTGTAACTGGCTACAATATTGATGGCAGTAACAACAAAAGAACAAAAGCATGCAACCGTATGCTGGTGAAATATTTGGATAATCGAGCAATTATGGGACACCAACACTCAATGGTTCCCATTAATTACCATGAAGCATGCTATGGCCATATGATAGTTTTGAAGGAAAGGATGTTCCTTGGATTTGAACTCCTTTTTATGTGAGGAAGCCTTGCCAATGGATGGATCACCCGAGGGATTGAGAAGTAGAGAAGGGGAAGCCTGAACTTGGAAGGTGAGTGACTTCATGGAATGATAATAACGAGATTTCCCAAGGGACTAAGAAGTAGAGAAGGGAGGGCAGGAATATAAAAAAAATTGGGTTTTGGGTCATGAGCATGGTTTATTAGGGTCAGGAGCACATTGGGGGTGTGCCGAGAAACAATGATTTGTAAATTGTTCATTGAAGAAGTGAAGGTCTCAACATAAAAGCAAAGATAACAATCTAAGTTGGATTGTGACACCTCTAAAGGCATAAAAATGTTGGGTGTGGAGCCTGATTATCTTTTTTATTTTGTATCACATCATTGGACCCTTGTACCTTAATGGGGTAGCAACGCCGCCCATAATTAAACGCTGCCTGGGGGGTCCAGGGGGGGGCGGATATGACTTTATGTAGGCCCCCCCAGCGAGGGGTTTCAGGGGCAGTGCCCCCAAAGCTAAAAACATATGTAAAATTTCCTTGTAAAAGTATAGTAATTTCTAGTCAATCTGGGCCATTCATTAGGCAAATGATCTGACGGTAGAAGTTGTGTTTAGTTTAGGGTTTTTTCCCTAGAAGGAAACCCCTCGCTTGTATGAGGGTATTTTATTGCAGCTGTGCATTTGTATGTGTACTCTCAGAGTGAGAAATAGATAGGGAGACTGTGAGAGAGAACATAGGATATTACAATGGATCTGCTATAGGTTGTGTCTCTTCATTTTGCTGGATAATAGAAAGGAAGGATTGGCTGTTCGGGGTGGACGTAGCCCAAAATGGGTGAACCACGTATATCTGTGTCTCTCTGGGTTTATGTGTTTTGTGTGCTTGTGTTTTCTGCATATTTTATGTGTTTCATTGATGTGTAATATATAATTTTCTAATAACTAGTATCAGAGCCAAAGGTTTATTTGGCTGATAAAATCGCAGGAAAGAAGGGTTCCTGGTTCGAGTGGGAGCAATGGTGAAAGATGGTAAATTTGGGTTCGAGAAATTTAACGGCCAAAACTTCCTGCTATGGAAGATGCAGATGGAAGATTATCTGTATCAGAAAGATCTGTACCTACCATTGAGTGGAAAAACAAAGAAGCCGACGACTATGACAGGCGCAGAATGGGAGATTCTCGATAGAAAGGCACTCAGAACAGTACGGTTGTGCCTCGTGGCATCGGTAGCCTTCAATATTTCGAAGGAAACAACAACAGAGGGTTTGATTAAGGCATTAGCGAAACTATATGAAAAACCCTCGGCCTCAAGCAAGGTATTTCTTATGAAACATTTATTTAATATGAAGATGTCAGAAGGTGGATTTATTGCAGACCATTTAAATGATTTTAATACAGTTACCAATTAGTTAAGTTCTGTAGGGGTAAAATTTGATGATGAAGTTAGGGCTCTTTTATTTCTGTGCTCATTGCCAGAAATCTGGAATGGTTTTAGTTATGGCCATTAGTAACTCTGTCTCTAGATCTAGTACTTTAAAGTTTGATGATGTTGTCAGTGTTATCCTTAGTGAGGAAATGCGACGGAAAAGCTCCAGTGAGACATCGGGTAATGCTTTGAGGGCAGAGTCTCGGGGAAGAAAAATTGAAAGAGGAAAGAGCTTGGGATATTGCAGTAAATCAAGGAAAGGCATATCCAAGTCCAGATCGGGGATAGTGTGCTGGAAATGCAGAAAGAAAGGACACTTGAAGAAAGACTATAGATCTCGGAAGGGAAAAGAAGGAGACGCACAATAAGAAAAAAATCAACAAGCAAATGTGACAGGTGATGTGTTACAAGATGATTTGATTCTTTCTTTCAAAAATGTTACTGATTCTTGGGTGGTAGATTCAGGGGCCTCATTCCATGCCACATCTGATAATAAATATTTGCATGACTATGTTCAAGGAGACTTTGGACAAGTTCGTTTGGATGATGATAAACCCTGTAAAATTGTTGGAATCGGTAAAGTTCTTGTAAAACAACAGAATGGAAACCAATGTATATTAAAGGAGGTAAGGCATGTTTCAGATCTGAAGAAAAATATGATTTCAACAACGCGGTTAGGTGGTGAAGGTTGTGTGACAACTTTCACAGATAAAACTTGGAAGGTCACCAAAGGAGCCCTGGTAATAGAAAAAGGTGAAAAGGTTGGTACATTATATTTATGCAATGGTATTTCTAACTCTGTTAATGCTTTAACTTCCAAAGGAGCAGATGAAGCATTATGGCATCATAGGCTCAGACACATGAGTGAGAAGGGGATGAAGATTCTTCACTCAAGAAATTTGTTGCCGGGTTTGAAGAATGTTGATTTGGATTCTGTGAGAATTGTATTTATGGGAAACAGAAGAGAGTTAGATTTCTCAGAGTTGGGAAAGAAAAGAAGAGTGAAAAATTAGAGCTTGTGCATACAGATGTATGGGGACCTTCTCAGGTATCATCTCTTGGTGGATCTCGTTATTATGTTACTTTTATTGATGATGCAACTAGAAAAACTTGGATTTATTGTATTCAGAATAAATCTAATGTATTTGATACCTTCAAGAAATGGAAAGCTTTGGTTGAGATTGAGACAGGAAAGAAGTTGAAGTGTCTCAGATCAGACAATGGAGGTGAATATTGTAGCAAAGAGTTTGATAGGTACTGTTCAGAGCATAGAATTCGCAGAGAGAAGACAATTCCAAGAACACCACAAGAAAATGGTGTGTCAGAAAGGATGAACAAAACAATCATGGAGCGAGCAAGGTGCATGAGATTGCATGCATGATTGCCTTTACAATTTTGGGCAGATGCTGTAGATACTATTGTTTATCTAATAAATAGAGGGCCTTCAAGTTCCTTGGATGGTGGTATTCCATAGGAATCATGGACAGGTAAAAAGGTAAAATACTCGTTTTTAAAGCCTTTGGCTGTGAGGCCTTTGTCCATATTAATAAAGAAAATAGAACAAAGCTTGAGGCAAAATCAAAGAAATGTACCTTTATTGGATATGGTGTTAATGATTTTGGTTATCGCTTATATGATTATGAAAATCACAAAATCATTAGGAGCAAAGATGTAATATTTAATGAAAAGGTCTTGTATAAGAATCAGTTGCAGGAAAAGAAACACAAAAATGAAAAAAAGTAATACACAATTCTTGATGAGATCACAAAAAAAGTAAAGGTGCCTGAAAATAATAATAATCAACAACAACAACCACCACAACAACAACAGACACATTAAACACCTGAAAGTGGTGTCAGAAGATCTACCAGGATAAGTAGACCCCCTGAACGATACTCTCCTTCATTATATTACTTATTTTTGACTAATTATGGTGAACCTGGATGTTATGAAGAAGAAATGCAAGTTGAAACCAGGAAGAAGTGGGAACTAGTCATGGAAGAAGAGATGGACTCCTTAATACATAACCAGACTTGGGACTTAGTTAGGTTACCTGCAGGTAAAACAAAATTGCATAATAAATGGGTTTACAGGCTGAAGGAAGAAGATGGAGGAAAATATAGGTATAAAGCTAGACTTGTGGTGAAGGGGTTTCCATAGAAGAAAGGTATTGATTTTGATGAAATATTTTCTCCTGTTGTTAAGATGACCTCAATCAGAACTATTTTAAGTCTCGTAGCAACATAATATTTGCATCTTGAAAAATTAGATGTAAAGACATCATTTCTCCATGGAGATTTGGAGGAAGAGATCAATATGCAGCAACCAGAAGGATAGGAGGTCAAAGGGAAAGAAAAACTAGTGTGCAAGTTAAAGAAGTGCTTGTATGGCTTAAAACAAGCTCCAAGGCAGTGGTATCTAAAATTTAACAAGTTTATGTCTGAACAAGGTTATACTAGATGTCACTCTAATCATTGTGTTTATCTGAAGAATTAAAATGATGGCAACTATATTATATTGTTATTGTATGTAGATGACATGATTGTTGCAGGGTATAACATGCAAGAAATAAATGTGCTCAAAAGAAAATTGGAAAATTCATTTTCAATGAAGGATTTGGGAGCTGCAAAACAAATCCTTAGTATGAGAATAACTAGAGACAGGAAAAATCACAAACTAACACTGTCTCAGAATGAGTACATACAAAAGGTGTTGAAAAGATTTAATATGCATAATGAAAAACCAGTTAGTACACCCTTTGCTAGCCATTTCAAACTTAGTAAGGAGATGTGCCTCAAGACCCAAGAAGAAATGGACTATATTTCTAAAGTTCCATATGCATCAACAGTTGGAAGCTTAATACATGCAATGGTCTGCACAAGGCCTGATATTGCACATGTAGTGGGAGTTGTAAGCAGGTACATGAACAATCCAAGAAAACAACATTGGATGGAAGTGAAATGGATTCTCAGATATTTGAGAGGTACCACAAATCAATCATTATGCTTTGGTGGTTCAAACATTTATCTACAAGGATATGTTGATGCAGATATGGCAGGTGACAGAGATAACATGAGGAGCACTACAGGGTATGTATTTACTATAGGTGGAACAACTTTTAGTTGGGTTTCGAAAATCCAAAGTGTTGTTGCACTTTCAACAACAGAACCAAAGTATGTTGTTGCTACAAAGATTAGTAGGGAAATGATTTGGTTACAAAGGTTTATGGTTGAATTGGGTAAGAAGCATGATATGGGCACGTTATATAGTGATAGCCAAAGTGCCACTCATCTTGCAAAGAACTCATCATTTCATTCTAGGACTAAACACATACATCTCAAGTACCATTTCATACGGTCAGTGTTGGAAGATGGACAGTTGAAGCTGGAAAAGATACACACTAGCCAGAATCCTACAGATATGCTAACAAAATTTGTAACCAGGGAGAAACTGAGAATATACTCAGTTTCAATTGGTCTTCAAGTATGATGATGAAGTTGAGAAACAAACATGTCCAAAGTGGAGTCATTGTCCAAAAAATGAAGCAATGATGGAGTTGCTACAATCAGTCTCCAAGTGGGGGATTGTTGGGTGTGGAGCCTGGTTATCTTGTTTATTTTGTATCACAACATTGGACCCTTGTACCTTAATGGGGTGGCAATGATGCCCATAATTTAACACTTCCTGGGGGGTCCAGGAGGGGCGACTGTGACTTTATGGAGCCCCCCCTGGTGGGGGGTTTCGGGGGCAGCGCCCCCGAAGCTAAAAACAGATGTAAAATTGCCTTGTAAAAGTACAGTAATTTCTAGTCAATCTGGGCCGTTCATTAGGCAGATGATCTGACGGTAGAAGTTATGTTTAGTTTAGGGTTTTTTTCCCTAGAAGGCAACCCCTCGCTTGTATGAGGTTATTGTATTGCGGCTGTGCATTTATATGTGTATTCTCAAAGCCAGAAACATATAGGGAGACTGTGAGAGAGAACAAAGGATTTTACAGTGGATTTGCTATAGGTTGTGTCTCTTCATTTTGCTAGATAATAGAAAGGAAGGATTGGCTGTTCGGGGAAGACATAGCCCAAACTGGGTGAACCATGTATATCTGTGTCTCTCTGGTTTTATGTGTTTTGTGTGCTTGTATTTTCCACATATTTATGTATTTCATTGCTCTGTAATATATAATTTTCTAACACAAAATACCCCAAATGGCCATTGGGGATAATGACTAAATGATTACTTAAAGTCTATTGCACTTTTAAGTTGACAGTTGAACTATAAATGGATGATTGCCATATCTTATTTGCTAGTTGATGCAAACACATAAAGCATTGTAAATGCTATAAAGAGTTGAGTCTGTAGATATCCAGGAAATAGTGTGTTTATGGTTCAAATATGTCCATTTTATATGTGTCATTAAACACCAAGGAAGATGTTTCCCCAAGGGGGAGGGGTTTGTAACAACCTAAATTTATTATCCTCGTGTATGAAATGTAAATAGTTTTATAAATTAAAAGGCCGAGAGAGGGACATGTTCCATTTCTTGATGTAGGAGATTAATTGAGGGAATTACTAATTTAAATATCAGTCCTTGGTTGGCTGAGGAGGTTAATTTCTTTGGATATTCAAGGTTTCCTTGTTGTAGGAAAGCCTGAACTAGTTATGTTAGTCATTAAAGACTAGTTGTTGAGTTTTAAATGGACGCAAGAGAATTATGCACACCCATTCTTCCTTGTGAAAATTTACAAGGAAGGGAGGAAAAACATTATGAATATTTGACTGCGCTGGCAGCAAGGACAATAGGAGGAAATTATTGTGCATGCGAGAAAATAAAAGGTGGAGGAAAGGAGCAAGAGACTCTCTCATTCGATTCTCTTATTAAAATCTCATTGAGAAAGGGAGCAGAGCAGAGGAAAAGAGAAGTGATTTCGACCTCATAAGGGGCATATGATTAGCATTCAACAAAACAACAAGAGGCTAAAGTAGAGGCAAAAAAAGGATTTTTGGATCTGCGTTGCTGAGCTCTGAGGATAACCCTGCTGGTAAAATCCCTATTGAAACCTGATGGGAAAAAACAACATAAAGAGAAGTGGCTTTCCTTGAGGATGAAGGAATGGTGGCATGGTGGTTCTCTAGTTTAGTTGAATATTTTCCTCCAAAATCACTCCACCTCAAGCTTTAGAATCTGGCTTGGGGGTGTCAACTACAAGTAATAATGGTTGTAGCTTGTCTATGACTGGGTGGAGAATTAGAGTCCCACTCTCATTTGGAAAATTCTTGTAGTGCTTAAGATAAATGCTCCTATGTTTGTTATTCATAATAGAACATGTTTGTTTTTCTTGGTTTAGATAATTTTATTATTTTTAGAGGCATGAATATGTTATTATTATTTGCATGAGTGAAAAATGTGTTGCATTAATGCTTGAACGCGTTGGGAAAGCATGTAAAGAATATTGATGGTTGCAACAATGTTTGGCAGGAGTATTTTTCTTTATTGTAATCTAATAACTACAATATTTCAAGCTTGCATGAATGATACTTATGTTGCAATATGGTGAAACTGAGGATTCCTCCTCTTTTCTCCTCATTGGCATGTTAACTTACTTATTTTATACGCATGTTTCCCTTTGACCCTCAGTTGGTACAGGGTCTTCACTTTCTCCAAATATTAGAGTCGAAAGGGTCCTTGTCCCAAAATCAATTTCCCATAATATTTAAGAGTAATATAGGTTGGAAGGCAAAACCCTAGTTAAAGACATTGGTATATGTTTTGACTATTAAATTTAAGCTACATTGACTACTTGAAATATGCATATTTTATAGTGTTAACCTAAAAATAAATATACCTTGTTAAATGGTTCGCTTATTGTGATTTGGTGGTTAATTTATCTAAAATGAAGGGAGGTATGTGTGTGTGTGTGTGTGCGTGTTAATATTAGTATTGGAGGTACGAGGTGTATATCGCTATTGAGAAAATGTGATTTAGAAATTGTAAAGGCATTTTAGCCTTTGTTAATTAATATATATCCTAGCTTCATCGTGGACTTGAATTATGAGGGCATGCATTATTGAAGTGTATTTATGCTAAACCAGTCCTTATGCAATCGTTTTACCTAATTCGTGATTACATATGAGTATTCTCTCATGTTGTGGGAGATCCATGTCATGTTGGTCTTGGTTGGTTCCTATAATCTAAAAATAGAGGTGTCATCTCTAGAATGGCCATTATAAAGTCTTGCAATGAAATCCTTATCAGAGTCAGGGCGAGAGTGCATTGGTGGGGCCATACTGGTGTTTTGGTTCCGCAGTGGGAACCACCGGGTTCAAGATCGAGGGTATGCTCGTGATCTGGTAATACTTCCCAAGTCGTTCTATGTAAGAGATCAAATGCAAGCAAGTGTTGCATCGCAGTAAGTTTAAGCCCTAAAATTATCCTAAAATTATAAGATAATTTTAGGCAAACCTTATCCTTCGTTCTGTTAAAAACCCTTGATATGGCATCCATGGATTTGCTGTTGATATTTCCCTCGTATCATCATTGGATAAAGGAGTTTATGTGTCCTGAAACTTCCATCCTAGATGTTCATATGTGTTCTCTGTGGAGAGAGACAATCCCTCTATCCCTAGAGTGGGTCTAGTAACAAAAATGAACAATTCAAATCCTACTTTCCTAGATTGAAAATACATACAGATCGTGGATAGATCACCTACCTCAATCTGATGCTAATCCTCGTTCAAATCCTTTGATCCTACGCGCTCCATAGTCATATCCTTCACTGTCATCGGATTTTGGTTACCTACACAAGGGATCAAACAACAAAAAACATGAAAGCATAACATATATCTTGCATATACAATCTACTTATTTGATCAAGGAAAATAAGAATCCAATCACACATTGAAGACAAGAATGGAAAACACGAATCAATTGTATTATGTTAAAATAGAGAGGGGGAGTTACAGCCTGTGCCTTGATGTCAAAACTCTCCTTCGATGGGTCCTGATCCAGGAACGTCTCCAAAGCACTCTTTCAACTTGATGTGGAGGACGAAAGGTCTCAACTCTCGCTCAATACCTATAGCAACAAATATCTCTCTGTTGTTCTTCTATTTATGTTATAACTAGCAGAGTTAAGTGATATTGTTCATTTTATAGCAAAGGAGGAGGGAGCATGGATCCACTTATGTTGGGAAAATTGGCTATCCCTTTGGATGGTTCCACTTTTGTAGGAATAAGGAGCCCAAAGGGAGAAGCTTGAATCTATCATCAAGAACAAACAACCAGGTCTCTTCCATGAAGCTTCCATATCTCGAAGCTTCACTTCTATTTTTAAAAAACTTTTCAGAAGAGGATCGGCGTGGGTATGATCCTCATTCCAGTGCCGATTTATGCTAACCTAGACCAAAAAAGGATCATCGGTGCGAGCGAGACACAGCTAGGGCGCGTAGCTCCAGATAATTAGGTTTTCAAGGAGCTGCTTCAGGAATGGTCAATAGGGAGTTTATTCATTGTGCTAGAAGGGATATGATGGAATATTTTCATGATGGAAATGAACATAGGGGTCACTGTTCAGGGCCTCCAGGATCAGGAACGTGGAGTATCGTGACAGTGACAAATTGTTGTGTAACATATGCCCCCTAGAGCATGAAGGCCGAATGAGAGTGAGGGGTGAAATGATTTACGAATACATGTCAGGACCAGGACGCTGTCATCAGAAAACCTGCGCAAACAAGCACACATGTACATAGACTGACATATCTTGAAATAATCACACGACATGAGGTATGGGCGCAATCATCCATAGAAGAGATCATAAAATGGGATCTGAAGTATGGTCACAACCATCTCAATAGAAAGGATCACAAATAGAGACTCAAGGTATGTTCGCGACCATCCAAATGAAAGAGTCATGTGTACAATCATGAATAATACATATCGCCTTGTAGCCTAGGCTTTATTAGATAAAACCTAGGGTCTTGCGCTTCGTCACGACCCGATCAAGTATGAATTCAAGCATGTGAATAAATGAGTTGAAGTCAAACATGTGAGAAAATAACCTGATTACCAGCCAATGATGTAAATTGTTAACAAATGCGAGAGAAACCACCAATAATGACAATGGCTCTCAACGTACCAGCAGTACAATCCACGAAATGCAAATAAGGAGCTGACATCGAACATTCACAGAATCACCCTGATCGAAGGCCAATGATGTAACCTTTTGTTGGATGCAAACAACCTGCCATTAGGGCATGCATTCTCTAAGGTAGTGGAAAATGGATCTCTAGATCAACTTCTCAGATAATGTTCTTAGGTCGACAAGAAGCGATCCGTCGAAGGAGGGCCATAATGTATCCCACATCATCGACATGAGATGAAGGCAATAAGATAATAATAAGAGTGATTAGAGAAACAAGTAATGAATGAGACACAGAAGGAACTTCTCTTGAACATACCAGAGACACCACTCTGAAGTTTGGCAGTATTTGACCTAAATGGAGCCAGAGGTCATGTTTGACGAAAAAGGTGATGGCATGAGAGGAAAAACAAATTTCTTGAACCCATGGAGGAAAAGTGACGAATGAAGGATATCCCCAACCTGACACGAAATAGATGATGTGTCATGTTCAAGAGTGACATACTGCTAACACAATTGACTAATGCTTTCCATTTTCCCCCACCATTTCTGGTGAGTACCCCAATTATTTTTATATACAAGCTTGAAGGAGATAGCATATGCTTGTGATATAAGTTTGTCTTTTGGAAAAATCCATCCTAGTACATTTTACAATCCCTAAGAAGGAGGAACTCGGTGTTGTCATGATGACGAGTCCAATGCCATTAGATTTTAATGAGTCCGGAAAAGGTGGAAGTCGACATCTTTTTGCGTTTATAGAGTTTGAAAAGAGGAAAAAAGAAAACTCCAGATGGCCCATTTCGTAAATAGTCCCTCATACTTGAAAAGGTAGAAAAAAAAGTGTGAGAGAACCTCTTAGTCATGGTTGACTAAGGTATTCTTTTTTCGTAAACAATTTATCCCTGCCCGAAAAAGGGGTAAATGTATACTAGGTAAATGACACTTCATGCACTTTAACGAGCTCCAAACGACAAGAAATCGACAATATTTTGATGTTTGGAGAGGCAGAAAAGAGCTGAAAGATGACTCCACCTGGAGCAATGAGTGGTATAAAGGGTAATAACTGGTTCCAGTTATGGTGGAACTACTCAAAACATGATAAAATTCAAGAGGCTGGTTAACAAGACCACTCATTGCTGCGGTTCCTCAGGAATGGGTAAAAAAATCAAGGGAAGGCGTATGATCAGCTGAGCAGATGGTGACGATGGAATGAGAAAACCAAGGCTCATCTGGAGAAATAGACTGATAAAATGGTAATCATGAGAGGTGAAATGAGAATGGTTTCATTTTTACACAAGCTTGAAAACATGGGAAAATCTTCTTGGAATTGGTTTCATTTTTACACAAGCTTAACACAAAGATAAACTATGCTTGACACTAGTTTCACTTTTACACAAGCTTGAAACGGTGACAAACTATGCTTGAGGTAAGTTGCATGCCCCCAACATGGTGACTTAATTCGAGGTACATGTAACAATAGGGAACAATTAGAAGCCTACTTTCCTAGATTACAAATACATACAGATTGTGGATAGATCACTTACCTCAATCTGATGCTAATCCTCGTTCAAATCCTTTGATCTTACACTCTCTGTATTCAGATCCTTCACTTTCATTGGCGCTTGGTTACTGTTGAGGCCTCGAAATTCGTAGCAATAACATGGGGGATGACCACCCAGCCCAGACCTTAAAGCAGTTCCTTTTCCGTTGGGAATAGTGGCTTCGACTGGTTCGACTAGGTCCAGTTACCTTCTCTCAATCTCAATTGGCTTAAAATATGACTTTTGTCTACCAATGGGAAAGAGACATCAGATAATTTCTCTTGCTAATCAAGCAATAAAGTGATCCTTGAGCTAATTTGGGAAATCCTTGAGTTAATTTTGGCTTAGCCAAGCCACAATTAAATTTTTTCCTCTTTGCAAAGAGGAATTTTTAGGGATTCATAATTTAATCTATATGCAAAATTATTATAATATGCAAGCAAAAAGAACTATCTTAATCTTATCTCAATTAGGCAGATATAGATCTATCCCAACTGAGAGAAATACATTTTAAATAATTGGGATATAAATATGTCTGGCTTATAATGAATATCAAGCTAAAGAAGTAGTTCAATTAACTGACATTATGAATACCAAAGACATCCTATCTAGATACCTCTTAACTAAAATAATCAATCAACAACACTCAAGAAGAATTTCACAAAATGATATTGATCATTTAATCAGTAACTTGAATAATTAAACAATAATATGCGGAAAAATTTCACAACATATCACTATTCAATAAATCAGTTTTATAAGACAGATTTTTGAGTAAATAGTTACTCAAAAATCAGAATTTAGCCAATAAGAGTAGATATAAATAATAACATAAAATTGAGGCAAATTTACCATATCGACAAAAGTGCACAAATATGGAAGTAAATTGACACATTCCTGTTATCATAAAATGAAATCAGCATTTAAAATAATAGTATTATAAATACCAATTTATTAAGTCCATTTCTCCAGCTTCGGTCTTTAACAATCCTTTAAATGCCTGAAATTCTGCTTTCAAAACCAAAGCTACAATAGTGCAAACTCTGTTCATTATACATAACTTAGAATGTAAAATAAAAACCTTAATAATCCCCAGATCTGAGATTTCTCTCCTCCCACCTACAACTCTAAATCCCTATTATAGAAGTGCTTTTAGAATTCCAGAATTGCAGAGAAGAGAAGCTCTTATTACATTCTACAATTTGCTATTTATAATATTTACAAATGGATTTATTCATACAAAAGTTTGTTGAAGAGCGGTTTTTTCAAGCCATCTTCATTGGTCCAAAATCATATTCATTAATTAATGGAACCTTCTCATTGATTGAGTTCTTCTTCTTCTCATCTCTTCAATTGTTTTCTTGCAAAAAACAAATAAAAAACAAAATTAAATGTAAAAATAAAATCAAAATGTCAAATCTAGAATTAAAACAAATCCAATCAAAACTTAATTAAATAAATTATTGAAAATGAAATATAAGCTTTCTATTGATTCCTGTGATGATCTACTTGGTCAAATATATCATCGACGAATGGATCTGCACTTTAGAAGAAGCTGTGGGAAAATTAAAATGTAGAAAATAAAACTCAGAAAATTGAATTTTCTTTAAAAATTCGGAGCTTGATCTTCTGCTTAATTTTAGACCCAATAAATGATAAAATCCAGAAATGTTCTCCATGATTTTATCTTTCTAATGAGCCATTCTGGGCCTCATTTGGCCAAGTAAAACTCCATTTATGAGCTTCCAAAGTTGGTATATTAAAATTTCCAGAATTCTGAAATTTCTGTTGCTTGGGCTAAAAATCAGAATTTTTAATTAAATTCGAAATCTAAATTAGATTACAGTTTTTTTTACTAGCTAATACTAATTAATTGTAATTATATTATTAATCCGAATTAAAAATAAATTAATCTTAAACAAAATTAAACTCATTAAAACAATGATTTATTGATTAATTAAAATATTAAAATATTATATTAATATTATAATTAAAATTATATGAAAATTATAATTAAAATGTTATATTAATTTTAATATTGTATAATATAATATATATTATAATTAATTCCAAATATATGATATTTTAAACCACATGAGAGAGAGAGGAGGAGTGGAGTGATAAGGGAGGAGGAGAAGTGAGGTGAAGGATAAGGTGACGTGAGGGTGCGGTAAGGCAAATGAGTCGAGAGGTATAAGGAGGTCAACCAACCTTACGTTAAAAAAATAACCCATCACATAAAATCGCAATCGGAGTTCGACATGTTTAATACAAACGTATAAAACAAATATAAAAAATTTGCGATATGCGATTTGCGGTATATCGCAATTGCAATATCACATCGCAAAATTATTTCAGATCGCATATTTGAAATTAAAATTTTTAGATCGGGATTTTGGAAGGAATGATGTGTTGTGAAGTGGGGCCCACGTGGGATTAACCATCCTACAAATTGGACTTAAATGTTTTTGCAATTTTTGGATTTTGGGTTTTGGCGATTTATTTTAAAATAACAAATTGGAGTAAATTACCAATATCCCGAAATGTATTTTTGTCTATTGTGCAATTTATTTGGGTCATTTTGTAGGACCGTTAGTGGAAAAATGAAAAAAATAGTAAAAATTAACTAAAAATTAATATTTACAATGAAGACTATTTTAATTGGAAAAAATTTAAATATCATATACTGTATACATTTTTTAACCCAAACAAGAAATTGATCAAACTTAAAAGGAGGCATTTATAAACTAGTTGACTGAATGAATCGAAACAAGTATCATTGGAAAGCTTATAAAAAATCCGATTCAATGAAACAATCAAAATAGAAATCTAATAAAAAAATGAAAAATGACAAAATTGCAAAATAATTAACTTAATTAAAAGCATAAAAGGTTCTTAGCCAAAAATTAATAAAAAGGGTCCCCATTATTTGAAGTAAAAATTCAAAAATGGGGGGTGTTGGGTTTTCCCTACAATAATGACGACACACGGGAGAAAGACCAGTTATCTCTGATTAAAGATAATGAACTTTAATTTACCCAAAGGTTTAAAAATAATGGAAATATGTCCCAAATAAATAGATTAAGCAATATGAGTTTGTAAAGATAAATACTTAAAACAGACTCGAGCAAAAGTGATAAATCTAAAATTGGGAAAATTTTGTTTTTAAAACTTCCTCATATGAAAAATAGAGTAAGGTAGAGATAGGATATTTGATAAAACATATATCCATTTTATGATTGTCTCTAACATTGCTTCGCTTCCAGTGAGCCTGAACAGTACCTTGACAAAGTTTTCTTTTATGCCATACAAGCCTAGTCCCACTGCCAGCAAGTGTCCATAGCCCCGACGGGTTTACTTGTATTTCCTATGCTTCCTCTTTTAATCACCCTTTTGATAAGCGCATTTACAAGATTTTAGTTTGTGATGTATTTGAGTGAAATATGTGGGATGGTAATAGAGATTTATGTTTAATGGATATAGTACTTTCAAAATGTTGACTCCAAATTCTTTCGCTGCAACTATCAATCATAGGTTTTTATGTGGAGGGGTGGGAGTAATTAACTGTGTTAAACTCAAATAATTTCTTTCTTTGGAAAATTAAACTCAATCACTTAGAAAACATGTGTGTTCCTCCATGAAAAATATTTAAAGCAATATGGTTTTATGATTCCATAAAGATATTCTTTTAATGATAAATGAAATTCACTTAAATGGATAGAGTAAATTATTTCCCATGTATGTCAATCACTGTTAGGTAAGAGAAAGACCTTTCGCATAAATCATGGAAAAGCCACAAAAATCAAATAAAAACTGAAAGCAAAAGGAAAATAATTCCTAAACTAAAGTAAGAAAAGAAATTAGTGAATGAAAAAATAAAAATGAAGAAAGTAAAAACTAAAAGAAAAACAAAATTTAAAAGATAAATTCCAATAACACTGCTTATATAAATTTTCGAACAAAGGATATAAAAATAAATATATGTGCATTCATTCCTATGTTGAGATTAAATTTTTTTATCTTGCAAAGCTATAGGAAATGAGGCTCTCAAAATGTAGAGGGTGAATAACAATGATGATAGATAATATGTTGAATGAGAAGTTTATGTCTGTTGCAAATTTTTCTTGTTCCGAAATCCTGCAAAAATCATCTTAACTATTTTCTAATGAATGTAATGCTTAAAGAAACATGCTAGAGGTTTAGAAACTCCCCAGTCTAGCTGATTTGATGAGGATCATCACTACTTCTCTCAAGAATCTCAAAGAGTAAAAATAAATTTTGAAAAATGATCTGTTAGAAGCGCGAAAGGTTCACGAGGATCTGAAAAACAAAGTTCGAGATCAGCAAAAACTAAAACAAAAATTGAAGAAATGAAAATAAATGAAAGTGGGCACATGAAACTTACCATTGGAGAACTACATTTAATCTAACCTGAAAGGTATCATTTTCTCCAACAAAAGATAACTTCTTCCTTTAATTAGAATTAAAAGTATGAAGAAGTTTTATTGGCCCAAAATCGTTATTTGTTAAATCTAAAGTAAAACAAGAAGTAAACTAAAAGAAAGCATTGTTTCATGTTCAAGGAATCGGGAATAAATTGAATCCATTAGAAGTGAAAATGAATATATGATCCTTTATGAATTGAAACGATGAATTTTTTCTTGCTTCTTCAATTCTAAATTTATATCAGCCCCAAAATATTAAAGTTGATTCAAAACCCTGAATAATGTACGAATATATAAAGAGGATTTGAATCTCTATTTGATAAGCATGGAGAGAGATTCAGAATAAAATAAAATTAAAAATATGAATGAATCATTGGTACATTACCTTCCCAATTTTTTTTGCATTGCGAGATTCTTTGTCATGCATAAATTAAAAGCTGCAGCTTCCACCTTTGCCAATATGCGATTGAATTTTTATAATAATTAAAATGTAATGGTGAAGAGTCGTATATTGGCATCTATCACATCGTAAGATCTTAAGAAAAACCTTTATTTGAGTTTTGTGATGCGATATAATAGTTGCGATGGAAAATCTGCGATATGAACATATGCGATGGGAAACTGTGATGGAGGATATGCGATATTGGAGAATTGTCCTATCGGAAATGTGAATGAAATGAAATGCCGACATTATTTTACCGATAATGGAAATGAGATAAATGGCATGGCACATTGGTGGGACCGGTTTTGGACTTTATAAGAGATTGGCGATCAACAGATTTGAGCAAGGGATGTAATGATATTGATACGTCGATGTGCGATGAAGCACAGAACCAATATTTTTATAATGTATTTTTAATTTCATATCAGATCTGGGACATCAAAACTTTTAAATATATGCCCGAACTAAAATTGTGATTCATGAATGGATGTGATATATTTTAGACTAGATTTTAAATGTTGCATCGGGTCTAGGGTTGTGTGGATAGCACAATTTGTTGGCTAAGTAATTTTATCGGAGAATGAGCGAGAAATAATATCATAAGAATTGCATCAGAGGTTTATTATCAGGAAATAGTAATAACTGTCTCTGATCAAATATTGCAATACAGATGATGCGATATCAGAGATCAGAGGGAATGGGCATATCGGGGGATCAGAGATATTTGAAGTATGCTCATTTTAGAACCTTTGATTTTCGAATTGTGATATATATGTGAGGCCGACGATTTATTTTAAAGTATTTAATTCAGAAATAAAGTGTCTGATTTAACTTTTCTTTAAAATAAATTTAATTAATTGTCGAAAATTTTGATTGGAAATTAATTTTATCATAACTTTATTATAAAGAGAGTTGTGAAAAATAATGATCTGATATGATTCCTCCGAAAATTTATTAAGTCATATCAGGATTTCAATAAATATAAGCAAAATTTAGATATCCTTCAAATTTCAGATGAAATAATAAATACTTCCCTGAACATGTTGCGGATTTGAAAAGATATGGCTGCTTGCTTATCTTGAGTCTTCATAATCAAGTCAATCAAGACCTACAAACAAAACAAAAATAGAAATAAGAAACAACCTTTGAAAATTGAAACTAACAATAGATTACTGTGAGCATGTAAACACATACTTGGAAGAAATTGACTGTAACTTTTACCTCATGGGGCTTCAAGTTCTCCCAGAATTTCTCAAAATTTGCATATGTTCAACATCACTTACTTATTTGATCTAAAATTCTAAGTAATGAGATTTCATATTGCATCCACCTTCAATTAATATTGGAGCAGAAAAGTGGTGAAAACAAGCTCTTTTTAGGAATACTTGAGAATAAAAAAAATTGTCAATTTTTAGAAAAATCTTAGAATTTATTCATGTATGATCAATGTGATAAATTTTGAAAAACAAGACAATTGAAAGCTTAACAAATATGTATGATATGATAATTCAAGAGCTTCTAAAATACTCTAAGATTCTTTTCTATAATTGATATGGGATGCCCTAAAGAAATCATATTCATTATTTGCTTTATTGAAAATTTGAGATAATGAAATAAGTGCAAACAGAAAAGAAAATTAATCTATTCCTATTTCTAACTAAATTAAGGAAACATGACTAGGTATAGTCATACTTCCAATGTAACCATTCTCTCATTTTAATTCTTGTATTTATGTATATGTCAAACTTTAGTAACAAAAATATGAAAATAGATTTGAATGTAGCATGTACAAAAATTACTAATCTATTTACAGAAAACAACTTATTTATAATTACCTTCTCTTGAAATATCCTTTCTAATTGAATTTCGATTGGATCATAGATAGGTATAATTTTAAGAACCCCCGTAAATTTATATGTATAATAAATGGGCGAATTCCCATGAGACATAGGAAAAATGGAAGGCGATTTTATTAATAATATAATATGTATATATAATTTTTTGGCGAATCTCTCACGAGATTATATTATCTTGTAAAATCATGGCGAATCACCAGTACAAATGGCGAATCACTAGTACAAAATGGAAAATCGTTGTCTAGTGGAGTTCGGGGAGTTGGTTCCAATGAAGATATGGTAGTTGAACTAGGAGTTGAAGGAGGCAAACCATCGAAACCAAGCATGGCACATGGTGACTCGTGAGGGAAGTAGTTCTCGTGCAGTTTTGAAAATGTGTCTAGTTCTACTAAGTGTAATGTTGTTGCTCATGCTACTACTAGCACTGATATTGAGGTTGGAGAGGAGTTTGAGGAAGCATGGAAGGTAGCAGTGGTGGAGAATTACAAAGAGAACCCCATGATGGGCTCCATTTTGCCCTTTGGTATTTGGGCCTTCAAGATATTATGTCCATTGAACCAACAATTAACCATTCAACCAACAATCAACTTGACTGAGTTGATTAGGTACAAGTCAACTTAGACTAATATTCAAAACTATGCTTTGCATTATCCCATATTTATCACACTAATGCTACACAACATTGAGTATTTGCACCCAACTCTCATGCATGCACACCAAATTTTCATTAACATCTATAATCCTAACCAAGTGAGAATTGATCAACAATTTGCACCAAAGTTTGTTATAGTGTTGAAAGTTCATAAGAAATTTAGATCCATGGTACCTTAAATAAATTTTGAGATAACCTCCACAAATTTGACCACAATAGAGCAAACTTGTGATAAATTTTAAACCTACAAAAATTAGGATTTGTGTTCCTAGGAACAATCATAAGAAGTAGTTGACATATAGGTCGAGTTTTGAGCCTTGACACATTGATAATGCAATGGCTTAGGTCAAAACTCACACATTGAAAATTCATCAATGAAGAGAAGACAATATCATTATGAATTACACATACTCCAAACTTCCTACCAAATTCTACTTAGTTGTCTGCAACTCAGCTATACATAATCTTATAGTAAATACAAAATCCACAAAGCCTTCTTCACATAGCTAATAAATGGCCATTGGAAGAGCACCCCTTATATAATAGTAATAGTAGAAATCAATAGATTATTTCATATTGAACTTCATAGCCATAGCACTCCTATGTATTATATGTTGTATTCAACTTGCATTATCAAATATAGATACAATCATAGTTTTGATTGATACATGTAAATCATACTTGTGCACAATGTTGAATGCTGATCTATGAATTTTGCATGCAAGTTATTATAACCAACAAAAGTTTGGGCCCAGTTTGAATGAGCAGTGGAGGACACTCTCTGAGAGGCAAACTGGAATTTGTATGTGTTCTACAGTCCAATCTCAGTCAATGTTACAATATATCAAAAGAGTTATAGTTCAAGGTTACAAAACCACAGTAAAAATATCCAGACAGAAAGAGGCAACGTTACAAAACCACAGTAGGCTTAGCCCAGCACCAATTACCCTGAACAACTCTAAACAAAACCATAAATTCATCTTTCTTTCAGCTCTGCTTCAAACTGGAACAATCTATTCTAAATTGGAGACAAGAATGACGTAAGATCTTTAATAATTGTACTTCTTTTGGAGTCTGGGATTCCCTTTTCAGCGTCCAAAGACACGTTCAACTAACAAAAAAAAGACAAGGAAATTTTATAATCAAGTTTTTGAATATCATGTATGACTAGCAGACTTTAAAACTAGTTTTAAAAAATATGTATATAATACAACACAAAATTATACAGCACAACACATTGAATTTCTGGACAACAATATAAATAAACAATAGTACCAGCTGGGATCTTTGCTATTTAGATGAGGATAATTTACCAACATTGATTTACACCATCCAGAAGCTTGACACAGCAGATCTTAAGCATGACAACAATTTAAAATAAAATTGTTTCTCAACATATGTGTAGACAAAGAACATCCATCTGGTAAACGCCGACACTTAGTGGTGTTTACTTATGGCCCACCCCACATTCTAAATAAATATAAGCCAGAAAACATGTGTGTTTACATTCCTATTTCTCTTTCAAATAGTATCTTTCGTTTCTCCTTGCTAAGACCACGAAAGAGACCTATTTGTGATCTAGAAAACATGTATGCTTATATAATTACTACTCTTTCAGCTAGTGTTTTGGATTTCAGCTCCACTGATACTCTCCTAACTCAGAGCCAGAAAGGAGCCACTTGTGGTTATGGATAGCTGATAACCGTTTGTGGCAATGGATAGCTGATCAACTGCTATCAGTTGGCTTCTAGGAGCTATTAGTTGGCTTCTAGGAGAAGGTTTGAATACGATCAACTGGGAAGGTGATAAATATGAGGTTCATTCCTCTCATTGATGGCAGGAAAAAGAACATGATCCATGCCAATGCACTACACTTGGTCCAACAAGCAAAATAAAATGGGATTTTCATTCCCAAGTGATTTTACTCATGCAATAGAGGTCCTTAGTTCAGTAACAAGCTATGATATCAAATTCATTTTGTAGGAAACACAAATTCTTTGTTAATATTAATGTTTCCCACCTCAAATCATTGGAGTGTAGGAAAATTACTCAGCAAATGTGGAACTTACTTCCCTGTTTTATTGCCCGTGTCGAGTGTAATTTGTGGTGGGAATGTGGAACTTACTTCCTGTTCCATTTCCCGTGTCGAGTGGAATTTGTGGTGGGAATGTGGAACTTACTTCCCTGTTCTATTGCCCATGTCGAGTGGAATTTGTGGTGGGTAACTAATGCAGAGAAAACTGATGCAGGCATATTCAATATAAAGTTATAAACCACAACTCATCCAACAGGAACTCAATCAATGATCCCATGCTAATCATTCTACTTTACATGGCTTTCAAGACTCCGGTAGAAGTATTAACCACAAATAAATTAACACGTGGCTACTTAATGGGTAGATTCATTTTATATAACATTGTGGAAGCTTCAAAGCTATCAGGTGGGTTGGAGAAATCCATCAAGAAGATCTGCTCCTCAAAATTGATTTTGATAAAGTCCTTCACAGATTAGAATGGTATTTTACTTCAGATACGATGACAGCGAGCCAGAAATGGTCCTTCAGAAAGGGTTTTCTTTGTCCAGTAAAACATTTCATCACAGCTAATGCTCTAGGTTAGCTAGAGTTAAGTGAAAACCGAAGGAACAATCCTTATCAGGTGCCTACAAGATGTTTTAAAATCCACTTTGTAGATGACTCTATGCTCTCTCTAGAATTAGCCCAATCTCTGGATATGATGGCGTATTGGATTTGGCCCAAGTTCAACAAAGCAGTGAGCATTATGTTGACCAAAGCATCTTTTAAGGTTCAAGCTAGGCATCTAACATTAAGAAACAACTAAATCCTAATTAACAATTACATCTGAATCAGGTCATTTTTTATTCAAACATGGATGGCATAAAAATGTTGACAATGTGAACATGGAAGAACCTCCACAAGCTGGTGGAAAAGAGGATAAAGGCAAAGATGGTGGAAGCATCTACCCATGTTTTAAGATTTTGCTCCTACAACAGCGTTGGAAATGTGGCATCATTGAATCTTACACAAAGGAAGGGTGATGCTTTGGTCTATTGTCGGTTTATTGTAATTAATGTTTATGAGGTATCATTCTACCATTTCTCTTCTATATTCCCTTTTCTTGTTTAGTTTTTAGGTCGATCAAGTTCTGCAAGTGTTCATTTGTACACACCATGTAATTGATGTCTTTTTGATCCCTAAAGAGATCAGAGATTAACCACTGATAGCCACTGGCATGATTGGACAGATTAACAGTTTGCACACAAAATACTGGCAATCACTAACAATCACAAAATATCATCTTCCTCTTCTTGAATTTTGTAAATTATATATTATAAAAAAACTGAAGAAACAAGCTAGGAAGTGTTGTGATCTTTCTTGTTAATTATAGAGAATCCTCGTGACTAATTTGGGATTAGTCAATTTGTTGTTAGGTGCTTTAGTCAATCTGTATAACTAAAGTTTAATTTGTATAAGTTGTATTGCAGTTGTACTAATACAACTATGGAGTTCCCTGACAAACTAAGGTTAATACTTATAAAAATGACAAACCCAAAAGGGACAAAAATTTTAGAACATGCTCATAAGGTCATTTTCAAAATTAACAAACTCTAAATTCACACATTGGGGAAAAACAGACGTCCAAATTTTCCAACACATTAAAAACTCATTATTTCTTTAGCTCATGTGCACATATTTACCATGCCACCTTGTATTTAGACAGGCCTAAGAATATCTTACAATGTTTATTTCTAAACTAGCATAGATCATCTTAAACCCAAACCCATTAAGCATACAGAGAGAGAGAGAGATCAAACAGGCACATGTTAGTCTACAGGCATAAATGTCTCGCGTTTTAATGGATCAGAGTTAAGATGAATATATGCTAGGTCTTTGTCTTTTTAACATGATGGAAATTAACAAACAACCAACTTTTTACTTTTGACATTACATGCCAAACCACAGCTAGTTTTCCATTGTAGTTCATTAGAGCTAGCATTACCACAGACATAACACATCTATTCCACCAAGGTTGTAGAGTGTGCCTCACTTCAGTGCAATCATTGATCTTCTCAATATTTACTTCCAATGAACTAAGAACATTGATTTTACCCAATACCAGTCTACATCTGCACCCTTTGATACAGATCTACCCAGGACTAATGTTTCTAGAAATACCCTAAAGGGGGTCCATCTATAACAATGCTCTAAAGGTATCCACAAAACAGATGGTAAACCACATACAACACTCTCTAGAATATCAAAACAACATAGAAAGAAACAGACAACATGATAAAAAAGTAACTCGCCAGAAATATTCAAGCAATTTATTACTTTCAATACTTTTCATATACACACTTGCATATCTTCCAAATCACCATAAGAAGCCTCTGGAACATTTAGAGTGCCCTGACTTTGCTTCATTTCCTCCTCAATCAACCACTCACCTATTTCAAACCAAAATCTGAATCAGATTATAGACCAACCTTATACATTTCATAATCATATAAAAATATTAAATCAGCTTCACCTTGAAACTTCAAGGCGATCTCATAAGAGTAACCAATTCGTTTCTTATTGCACACTGTCACCAATGATGCCTGAAGCAATGTTCAGTAATTATACTTAGTTCAACATGAATTCAAGGGCTCAAGAATAATTTATACACAACATTCTCTACACTAAAAAATGTTTAGAGGAATAAATCCATTTCCAGGCTTTTAATTCAAGTCAAATTGAAACTGACATTGGTTAATTAGTTTTCACATAGATGTCTTCCCACAAGATGATGTGAAAAAAAGCTAAGTGAAGTGAACTCCTGCCTCCGAG
Organism: Pinus albicaulis; assembly: GCA_034641835.2. NCBI lineage: Eukaryota > Viridiplantae > Streptophyta > Pinopsida > Pinales > Pinaceae > Pinus > Pinus albicaulis. Next base: position 916,820,676 of record CM076571.1, on the reverse strand, counting down.
TGTAAGTAAAAGGTTGCTCGATTAGCGAGCATTTAAGGTACAAGGCTATTATTATCTCATAACCTGCATAACATTAATCAAGCATTCCACTTTCTTTCTGAAGGGGTGGGGAAAATAATTGCACAAGAAAGAGTTTTGGATGCAACCAACAAAGAAGCAAGTATTGAATGCCCAGACAACATGGGGAAAATAGGAAGAGTTTCAAAAATATCGAATTTTGCAGGATGGCCTAGGGGGATTCTAACAAAATAAAACAAAAACAAAAAGTCCCGAGAGAAGGAAAACGTTGCAAAATAGGAAAAAACTGATGGATAATTAAAGAAGCAGGTTTGCAAGGATACTTGCAAACGAAACAAAAGACCAAGTACAAGAGCTCGCAGAGAAATAAGCCGCAGCTTTTCAGCTTAAGCAATGTATTCATAATTCCTCTGGCAAATAAGGAATGAATAGCAAATAGTTCTTTAAGGCAGCTCATCCAAAAGATTTAGATCAATCCCAAACCTACTAAAAATTATACATTACGATATAAAGGGCCCATTGTTTTAGCAAAAGATTCAACCCTAAAACAAGTTTAGTGAAGCTACACCCAACACCAACAACATCACATTTTGGCTTTCCTAAGACTTATGAAAAAACTAAGAATTCAATCTTCAGGGGAGGCATGAAAACAGACATCCAAGATTTTGTAGCATCCTAGGATGCTTGCCAAAGCAACACGAAGAATTTACTAGGTGCATTGCACAATGCAGCCTTTATTAATCCCAGCGCATATTTGGACAGACATTTCAATGAATTTTATTGTTGGACTTCCAAAAGAGAGCAACAAAACAGTGAGTAAGGTCATGGTATATTGTCTTTTAAAAGCAACTCATTTTCGCACCTCCTCTCATCCTTTCACTCCTTTCTCAATTTCCAAAGCATTCGTGGATAATATCTTCAAGCTACACAGTATGCCAACTTCCATTGTTTCAAATCTGTAGGGATGGCTGCAGTTAATGACTATATTAAGGGCTACACTAAGCAGTCTACAATGCCTCCATTGCTAGCTCAACCTTTGCAATATATGCAGAATTTCCAATCTTATATTGTTGGGCCTGGAACTCCAATGCAAAGCTTTTAGATTTTTCTCCATATTATCAAATTTATCCTAGAAGTCTTCTTTAATAGCTCATCTGGGGACCTAATTGAATGACAGGAGATGACATGTCACATTTAGGTAATACGTGAATGGGGAAGATGATCTAGAGGGCTAGCCACTAATTGGAGTAACCGAGAGACCTTTGAGAGTCAACAATGAGCATCCCTAAGAGACTGAATGAGGTAATGACCTCTGAAGAATAGAGTGCTAAATTATAAGTACAAATTTATGTCTTTCCTTGAAGATAAATCCCACAAATCCCTAAATATACAAAGGAATGATACCAATTTGAAGATGGTCTTGAGGCAAACAGGTTGGGCTGCAAACTCTGCCCGAACAACAACCTGAGGTAAATTTTTCTTGCATCAAATGTAACTAAGAAATAGGATCTGGATTCTTTCTAACTTGAGTCTTGAAATAAAATTCAATACATTTACTACCTTATTAGTTATACAGTACTACTGAAAAAATCAATAACAACCTCTAATAAGGCATGTTCATAAGAACGAATCAGTGAATCTTTTATATCCTTTTTCAATATAGGAAAGTTCAGAAAGATAGTAAACAATACAGATCCATTTCCTTTTATCTATGATATATCAAATCCAAAGGGTATCAACAAATAAATTCTTAATCCTAAAAGCACTAAACGTGTAAAACAAGCATATTCTATTATGCAACCCAAGTGACCAATTTAAATATGATGAGTTTGCCAATGATTTCTACCAATCATAATATGGCAATATTTCATGTAAAATTTCTATTATTGGCCAGTGCAATATCTAACACCCATTATTATGTAAAATTAGCGCAAAAATTAGTACATCTTGCTCATAATTTTTTTTTAATTAACAAGCATGTAAGCAACTTGTATTTCTAGTTGTATAACTTCATCTTTACTATATGCAAGATAATCTCAATAGTGGAAGTAAAGAGGAAATTTTCCTAGGTTACAAATCCATTTTTTTGCCTTGTCCATTTAAGTTGAAATTGCTAGATATTGACACTCTCTGTAAGCACTTTACCATCTTGTGGATCATAGAATATCTCAATCAGAATTATAATGCACCTTATATCTTTGAAAATTGTATAAAAACCTTGGAAATAAAAGTTATGAAGCAGACCCAACAATGATTCAAAACAAATGAACATATATACAAAATTGGCAATTTGTACCAAAAATATGATTATACAAGTTGTATCCAACAAGGTTTCTACAGTCAAGCAAAGCTACGAAAGAGTAATGCTCGGAGTACTTACCAATATGCTTGACAATGGCAGTGGCTTTAAGCCCAGTTGTTGTTAAACCTATAGACATTGTTGTTCCTTTTATTTTGCAAACCTTTCATTGAAGTTAGAAATCCATACCTAGAATCCAAGTTGATACTTGCCCTCAAATTGTTGGTGTATTTGTGGGGATGCTTAAGACCATTTCCATTAGTGAAATTCATCCACATTGCCTCTGTTTTATTGCTTGGTTTAGTGTTGTCACTATAAATCAAGGGATAACTAAGTATTTTTACTTCGATACTTGCAATCAAATTGTTGTTGTATTTTTGGGGATGCTTAAGGCCATTTCCATTAGTGACAGTCATCCACATTGGCCTTTTTTTATTGCTTGGTTTAGTGGGAAATACCTTGCTAGTAGTAGTAACCAGTATACCTTGCCTCAAACAGGAGCAAATTCGACGAAGGACACACCCGCACTGTAGTTTTGAACTCACGTCAAACTTTTGCTTCCACATTTACTCAAGTTTAAATGTTTATGACTCAGTTACTCAAAATTTATCTTAAGAAACTGCTGAAATGAATTGCAGTCAATGCTTAATAAGCAGATAATGAATAAAAAATGGAGGAGGTATCTGCAGGGATGGCTACAGGTAATGACTATATTAAGGGCTACACTAAGGAGTCTACAACACCTCCATTGCCAGCTCAACCTTTGCAATATATGCAAAATTTCCAATCTCATATTGTTGGGCCTGGACCTCCAATGCAAATCTTTTAGATTTTTCTCCATATTATCAAATTTATCCTAGAAGTCCTCTTTAATAGCTCAGTTGAAGACCTAATTGAATGACAGGAGATGACATGGCACATTTAGGTAATATGTGAATGGGGAAGATGATCTAGAGAGCTATCCACTAATTGGAGTAACCGAGAGACCTTTGAGAGTCAACACTGAGCATGCCCTAAGATACTGAATGAGGTAATGACCTCTGAAGAACAGAGTGCTAACTTCTAAGTACAAATTTATGTATTTCCTTGAAGCTAAATCCCACAAATCCATAAATCTGCAAAGAAATGATACCAATTTGAAGATGGTCTTGAGGCAAACAGGTTGGGCTGCAAACTCTGCTCGAACAACAACCTCAGGTACATTTTTCTTGCATAAAATTTACTTAAAAAATAGGATCTGCACTCTTTCTAACTTCTCCCAATCAACTCAAGTCTTGAAATAAAATTCAATACAGTTACTACCTTATTAGTTATATAGTACTACTGAAAAAATCAATAAAAACCTCTAATAAGGCATGTTCGTAAGAAAAAATCAGTGAATCTTTTATATCCTTTTCCAGTATAGGTAAGTTCAGAAAGATAGTAAACAATACAAATCCATTTCCTTTTATCTATGATATATCAAATCCAAAGGGTATCAACAAATAAATTCTTAGTCCTAAAAGTACTAAATGTGTAAAACAAGCATATTCTATTATGCAACCCAAGTGACCAAATTAAATATGATGAGTGTGCCAATGATTTCTACCAATCATAATATGGAAATATTTCATGTAAAATTTCTATTATTGGCCAATGCAATATCTAACACCCATTATTATGTAAAATTAGCTCAAAAATTAGTACATCTTGCTCATAATTTTTTTCATTAACAAGCATGTAAGAAACTTGTATTTCTAGTTGTATAACTTCATCTTTACTATATGCAAGATAATCTCAATAGTGGAAGTAAAGAGGACATGTTCCTGGGTTACAAATCCATTTTTTTGCCTTGTCCATTTAAGTTGAAATTTCTTGATATTGATGCTCTCTGTAAGCACTTTTCCATCTTGTGGATCATAGAATATCTCAAGCAGAATTATAATGCACCTTATATCTTTGACCATTATATGGAAACCTTGGAAATAAAATTTATGAAGCAGACCCAATAGTGATTCAGAACAAATGAACGTATATACAAAATTGGCAATCTGTACCAAAAATATGATTATACAAGTTGTTTCCAACAAGGTTTCTGCAGTCAAGCAAAGCTATGAAAGAGTAATGCTCGGAGTACTTACCAAGGTGCTTGAAACTGGCAGTGGCTTTAAGCCCAACTATGGTTAAACCTGCAGACATTGTTTTTCCTTGTATTTTGCAAACCTTTCATTGAAGTCAGCAAATCAATACCTAGAATCCAAGTTGATACTTGCCCTCAAATTTTTGGTGTATTTGTGGGGATGCTTAAGACCATTGCCATTGGCGACATTCATCCACATTGCCTTTTTTTTGTTTCTTGGTTTAGTGTTGTCACTATAGATCAAGGGATAACTAAGTATTTTTACTTCAATACTTGCCATCAAACTGTTAGTGTATTTGTCCGAATGCTTAAGGTCATTTCCATTAGTGACAGTCATCCACATTGGCCTTGTTTTATTGCTTGGTTTAGTGGGAAATACCTTTCCAGTAGTAGTAACTAGTCTACCTTGCCTCAAACAGGAGCGCATTCGATGAAGGACACACCCGCACTGTAGACTTGCACTCACTTCAAACTTCTGCTTCCACATTTACTCAAGTTTAAATGTTTATGATTTAGTTACTCAAAATTTATCATAAGAAACTGCTGAAATGAATTGCACTCAATGCTTAAGAAGCATATAATGAATCGCCCATGGAGGAGATACCTGCAGGGATGGTTGCACGTAATGACTATATTCAAGGCTACACTAACCAGTCTACAATGCCTCCATTGCCAGCTCAACCTTTGCAATATATGAAAATTTTCCAATCTCATATTGTTGGCCCTAGACCTCAAATGCAAAGCTATTAGCTTTTTCTCCATTTTATCAAAGTTGTCTTGGAAGTCCTTTTTAATAGCTCAGTTTAGGACCTAATTGAATGACAGGATATGGCATGGCACATATAGGTAATACGTGAATGGGGAATATGATCTAGAGAGCTAGCCACTAACTGGAGTAACCGAGAGACCTTTGAGAGTCAACACTGAGCATGCCTTTAAGAGACTGAACGAGGTAATGACCTCCAAATAATAGAGTGCTAACTTATAACTACAAATTTATGTCTTTCCTTGAAGCTAAATCCCACAAATCCCTAAATCTGCAAAGGAATGATACCAATTTGAAGTTGGTCTTGAGGAAAACAGGTTGGGCTGTAAACACTGCTCGAACAACAACCTGAGGTACCTTTTTCTTGCATTAAATGTACCTAAGAAATAGGATCTGGACTCTTTCTAACTTCTCCCGATCAACTTGAGTCTTGAAATAAAATTCCATATATTTACTACCTTATTAGTTATACAGTACTACTGAAAAAATCAATAACAACCTCTAATAAGGCATGTTTGTAAGAACAAATCAGTGAATCTTTTATATCCTTTTTCAGTATAGGTAAGTTCAGAAGGATAGTAAACAATACAAATTCATTCCCCTTTATCTATGATATATCAAATCCAAAGGGTATCAACAAATAAATTCTTAATCCTAAAAGAACTAAAAGTGTAAAACAAGCATATTCTATTATGAAACCCAAGTGACCAATTTAAATATGATGTGTGTGCAAATGATTGCTACCAATCATACTATGGCAATATTGTATGTAAGATTTCTATTATTGGCCAATGCAATATCTAACACCCATTATTATGTAAAATTAGCTCAAAAATTAGTACATCTTGCTCATAATTTTTTTGCATTAACAAGTGTGGAAGAAAATTGTATTTCTAGTTGTATAACTTCATCTTTACTATATGAAAGATAATCTCAATAGTAGATGTAAAGAGGACATGTTCCTGGGTTACAAATCCATTTTTTGCCTTATCCATTTAAGTCGAAATTGCTTGATATTGACACTCTCTGTAAGCACTTTTCCATCTTGTAGATCATAGAATATCTCAATCAGAATTATAATGCACCTTATATATTTGACCATTGTATGAAAAACTTGGAAATAAAAGCTATGTAGCAGACCCAATAGTGATTAAGAACAAATGAACGTATATACAAAATTGGCAATCCGAACCAAAAATATGATTATACAAGTCGTTGCCAAGAAGGTTTCTGCAGTCAAGCAAAGCTACAAAAGAGTAATGGTCGGAGTACTTACCAAGATTCTTGACAATGGCAGTGTCTTTAAGCCCAGTTGTTGTTAAACCTGGAGACATTGTTGTTCCTTGTATTTTGCAAACCTTTCATTGAAGTCAGCATGTCAATACCTAGAATCCAAGTTGATACTTGCCCTCAAATTGTTGGTGTATTTGTGGGGATGCTTAAGACCATTGCCATTGCTAACATTCATCCACATTGCCTTAGTTTTATTGCTTCGTTTAGTGTTGTCACTATAAATCAAGGGATAACTAAGTATTTTTACTTTGATACTTGCCATCAAATTGTTGGTGTATTTGTGGGGATTCTTAAGGCCATTTATGTTAGTGATAGTCATCCACATTGGCCTTGTTTTATTGCTTTGTTTAGTGGGAAATACCTTTCCAGTAGTAGTAACCAGTCTAATTTGCCTCAAACAGGAGCACATTCGACCAAGGAGACACCCGCATTGTAGACTTCAGATACCCAGGCTGTAGAATTTACACACCCACAACTTACACACCTGCAACTCAACAATGATGGGTTACAAAGAGAAAAAAAGACGACTTCCAAAGTCTCTTGCTGGAATATTTATACCAAGAGTTGAATTATCTTGCCTTGCCTTGAAAATAACTTGTGCTCTTCCACAATCCAACCTGTGCTCTTCCACCACGTGAATTAAGCTGAAAAATCTGAGAATATACCGGTGAAAAATCTCGATGGTCTCCTTGGTGCTACTCTGGTTTGATGTGGTCTCGTCGGCTCTGCTCTGTCTAAATACCAAAGTATTAAGGGGTGAAATTTTATGTAAAAAGCCTAAATAGGTTTTAACATGCACGCTTCCTAGGGTAAGGACACACTAGCGGTTAAGTGTAGAAAACCTTCCTTACACTCCTTTGTATAGTGAATAATGACCCAAGGAGGGCATGGTAGGATGGTCGATGGCTATAATAAATATGATTAGTGCAGGAAGGCGAGGTGATCTCGTTGACCAACGATTAAGGGTGGTATTTCCCTCTTCCCTCTTACCTAAAAACTCATGTTTATCAGATGATCAGAATGAAGCAAACATATAGAAGGATCATCGTTGTCTCTTGCTCGAAAATGACAGAAAGGATCGGGGTTGTATCTTGCTCAAAAATGACAGAAGGATTAGCAAAATGTATTTTATAGAGATGAATTTCAACCTTACCCTCGATTTGCAAACTAAGAAATCTGGCTATTGCAACCAAATCTGTATTTTGCTCGAAAATGACAGAAGGATTAACAAACTGTAATTTATAGAGATGAATTTCAACCTTACTCTCGATTTGCAAACTAAGAAATCTAGCTATTGCAACCAAATCGAACTTCAAAACATGTAAATCGAGGTGAATCTGCCCAAATTCAATGAGTCCAACCTCCAAACCAGGCGAATCGGGCCTTTGCAATGTAAATCTAGGGCGAATCCCACCTTTTCAATTTTCATCCGCTTTAATTTTGAGGGCTAAAATATAATAATTAGTTATTTTTTAAATAAATTTTGGGCTAAGTTGCTAACTATAGAAAAAATGGGTGCAATATAAAAAATTCGCCTCCTCAAACTATAAAACCCCTTAAATTTCGCCTTTGGGCTAAAATTCACCCCTAAAATTTTCCATGATCATAGAAATATGGATGAATTTCTATCAATGATTGGAAGAGATTCAAAAGAGAATATCTCATGCCAAATTGTGGGTAAGAAATTTTAGATTCAATGGCCTGAAAATTTTTATTAGTGTTATGTTCTAGTGTTAAACTATTAACAATCTTCCGTGAAGGAAAACTTTCCAAAGGTCTTTCAAATGGATCAGTAAAAAACATATGGAAGTGCAATATATCCAACATAATATTATTAATTTAATTATATTGCTGGTCATATTGTGAAAATACACTCTCTTGTTGGTACTACTCTCGAGAAGTAAGAAATAATTGATAAGGAATGAAAACCATTTGAAATTGGAAGTTTAATAATTCTTTATGTTCACAATTATAATTTGAAACTTCATTTTTCCATTGAGGTAATGCATTAATTGAGTGTTCAAAATTGAGATGCTCAATATGCTAGCACAAAGTATCTAAAAATCTAAGACTAAAAACAGAAAATAAATATGAAGTTAAGAATAAATAATGAAATAATAACAAAATTTAATCATAGTTTACACTAGTGTTACAATTATTGTTACAACACAATTGGGACTAACTTAAAGCAATTTCCTCTTCACAATAATTGGGCAGAATAATGCAATTAGAATGATTGTTGATACCCACTTGTGAATTCGAGAAATGGTTATGATTATGAATGAGAATGTGAGCTTGATCATCATATAAATCATAAATTGAAATGGTTTGTTGAATGTTGAAATCATGAGTATGATTAGTTGTTTGAAATTGAGAACTCTTCGAAATAATTTCTGAATCAGATTGTTCTTCATTTTCACATGTGATTAGAATTTGATCATGAGGATTCAATTGTAAAGAATACAAATGAATATCCTCAATGTAAGAGTAACTATCATATATGACCTTATGACATTCATTAGAATTCCCTTCGATATCAACTAATGTATCAAAATAAGAAGGAATATTGAGCTCATGTTCATTAATGCCAGAAGAATTATCATTAATTAATTCTTTATCCTGATAGAAACTAATATAAAATTCATTTAGATAAGCCTATATGTTTTCTGAAATATCGTTAACGTAAAGAGAGGATAAATTTTTATTAGAAAAATTATCAGGATAAAGGGAAAAATACAAATCTGAAACAATGTATTTGAAAATGTCTCTATTTGAAAACTCTTATGCATTTTCTTCATTGAAAATTTTAGATTTAAGATCATTTACTTGGCTACTTATGCTTTCTTGAATAATGTTGCTTTGTTGTCCTGAATTTGGAATTTGTTCATCATAAAAGAATTCAGAAATTTGTACAATAGATTGCGTATTATTGGAAACTTTGATCGTCGTTGTTACTTGTCAGATTATGCTCTGATTTTCTGATTCTAAATCATACTTATTTTAAGATTTTAAAGCATTATTTTCTTTAAGAGTGTTGCTAATATCTTGTTGCTGCTGATTAGTGAAATTTTCCAAGCTTTGTGATCGAGATTCATTGACATGTGAAGGTGAACCTTGATCTTTATCAATACCATAGGAAGTGTGAAGTAATTGAAGGAATTGATTATACAAAATAGAGGTCACTTCATTATCATTTGTTTGTACCTCCATATTGGAATTCTCACTTGTGTTAATGAAATTAGAAGGAGATTGATCAAAGTTTGAAATAATTTTACATTGTTGTGAAACCAGCTCCAAAAATAGAAGAAAAGAGATATCAACGCCTTAGAAATAAGCCACTTCGAGGGGCAACCTCCAATACATTACATGAATGAAAAATTATTGGATGATACAAATTACAAAACCTCCTTTCTATATATAGGAGTCCATGGGGCCACAATGCAATCCTAGTGGGGCCACAATGTAATCCTAGCCGACCTAACAACAATAATTTAAGGGCACAATAATAACAATATGGGGGTTACAGGGGTACAATAATAACAATAAGGGGGTTACACTAATAAAAATAAGGGACTATAATAGTAATATAAGGACCTAACATGCCCCTCTTCTTCAAAAAAGTGTTTCCCTCAACGCTTGAGTAGCTCTGGGTGCTTCTGTATAAAATTCTCATCCTCCTATGTAGAATATTCAGTGGGTAAGTTCTTCCACTTGATGAGATACTCTGAAATTGATCGATTCCATAGCTATCGAGTTCTTGTTTCCGTGATTGCTTCAGGTTCCAATATGATTTTTCCTTCCTCAACAAGTTCTGGTAATATTGTTTGAACTGGAAGATTTTCACCTATAACCTTATTTAAGCATGAAACATGGAAAACTGGATGCACTCGTGAAGAAGCAGGAAGCTCCAATTTGTATTCCATAGTACCAATATTTTGAAACACCTTGTAAGGACCATATTACTTTCGCGATAATTTATTATACTTCTTAGCTTGCTTGAGGGACATTTGTTTGTCTGGTTGTAGTCGTAAAAATACCCAATCTCCTACATCAAAAATTATTTCGCTGCGATGTTGATCTGCCTGTTGTTTCATTCGATTTTGTGCCAAATTCAAGTTATCCTTTAAGATTTGGAGAAATTCTTGTTGATGCTCGATGTGATCTTCCACTGCTTGAACCTTCGAATTTTCTCTTAAAGATGATGTGATGGATGGTGGATGATATCCGTAAAGTGCCATAAATGGGGTCATTTTTGCTGCAATATGGAAGGAAGTGTTATACCACCATTCAGCGAGAGGTAACCACTCGACCCATTATGTTTGTTTATCAGATACAAAACAACAAAGATATCCTTCCAAACATTTATTTACTATCTCAGTTTGACCATCAGATTGAGGATGATAAGATGAGCTATGAGATAATTGAGTACCAAAACAAGAAAATAACTCCGTCCAAAAATTTCCAGTAAAAATGGGATCTCTGTCACTCACAATAACCCTTGGGTTTCCATGTAGCTTTTGAATTGTGTCCATAAATGTAGTAGCAACTGTACTTGCTTTAAATGGATGAGATAATGCACAAAAGTTTGCATACTTGGTAAGTCTATCAACTACCACCATGATGACACTCTTTCCTTTTGACTTAGGTAAACCTATGATAAAATCCATTGAAATCTCCTCCCAACGTTGACTTGGAATGGATAAAGGTTGTAAAAGACCCGGGGTCTTAATTGTCTCGAATTTTTTCTGCTGGCAAACCAAACATTCCACCACAAACTTTTGAATATCATATTTAAGGCCATCCCAAAAAAATTATTTCCTCACCCTGTGGTAAGTTTTTAAAAATCTTGAGTGTCCTCCTAAAGGAGAAGTGTGCAATTCCAAAATAATCTTTTGTTTTAGTTGGGAATTCTTACAAAGATATAAGCGATCTTTGTACCATAAGGAATCATTTTTCCAACTAAATGTATCAGATGTACTAGGATCTTGCTGCAACTTTTGAATGAGTGTCCATACATCTTTGTCCTTCTTCCATTCATCTCTTGCTTCGGTTATCCAATCTGGTTGGATAATAGAAATGGCACAAAGAAATGCTTCAACCTCTTCATTCTTTCTTGAGAGTGCATCTGCAACAACATTAAGCTTTCCTTTTTTGTAGATTATTTCAAAGTCATAACCCAACATCTTTGTGACCCATTTTTGCTGCTCTTCTGACGATAGTCTTTGTTCCAAAAAGTGTTTAAGACTATCATGATCGGTTTTTACCTTGAAGTGTCTTCCCATTAGTAAGTTCGCCATTTCTTTAGTGCATGCAGTATTGCTAACATTTCCTTCTCATAAATAGGTTTCTGTAAATACTTTCCTTTGATTGGACGACTTTCAAAAGCAATGGGTCTTCCTTCTTGCATTAAAAAAGCACCAATTCCATTTCCTGAGGCATCACATTCCACAATAAAGGTTTTTGTGAAGTCTGGCGTAGCTAATACTGGTGCTAGGCACATTGCCTCTTTAAGATGTTCAAAGGCCTTAGTTGCTTCAGGAGTCCATGAAAATGCATCTTTCTTCAATAATGTTGTTAGAGGTGCTGCTATTCTCCCATAATTCTCAACAAACTTGCGATAATACCCTGTTAACCCGAGAAATCCTCGCAACTGCTTTATGGTTGTGGGGACTTTCCATTCCTTAATGGCTTTAATTTTGTTAGGGTCTACCTTTACACCCTCGTGAGATACAATATGACCCAGATATTCCACCTCTTGTACTCCAAAGAAACATTTGGATGTTTTTGCATATAATTGTTTCTCCTGCAATAGTTTGAGCACCCTGTCAACATGTTCAACATGATCCTTCCAAGACCTGCTGTAGATTAGTATATCATCAAAAAATGCTAGCACAAATTTTCTAAGGAAGGGTTTGAAAATGGAATTCATCAACCCTTGAAATGTAGAAGGTGCATTGGTAAGGCCAAAAGGCATGACCAAAAATTCATAATGACCCTCATAAGTTCGAAATGTTGTTTTCAGAATATCTTCAATCTTCATTCTAATTTGATGATATCCTGAACGAAGATCTAACTTGGTAAAATAAATTTCTCCATGTAATTCATCCAATAATTCATCAATCATAGGAATGGAAAATTTATTTTTAATGGTGAGCTTATTGAGCTCCCTATAATCCGGACACATGAACCATGATCCATCCTTCTTGTGTACCAATACTATAGGAGCAGAGAAAGAACTTTGACTAGGTTGAATTATACCTACCTCTAACATTTCTACAATCATACGTTCAATTTCGCTCTTTTGGACATAAGGATATCTATAAGGCCTGATATTTGGAGGAACACTTCCTGGAATAAAATTAATAGCATGATCATGATCACGAATAGGTGAGAGTCCTTTTGGAGTTTCAAACACCTTGGAATGATTGTCCAAGACTTTTTGGAGATCTGTAGAAATAGATGATTTTGATGTTGGAACTTCTAGTGAGCATAGTTGTGCAATTACGCCTCATTGTTCTTTCTTTAGAAGCTTTGTCATGACATTAGAGCTTATTACCTTTCCCGAATTCCCTACAATACCCCGTAATTCGACTTCCTTTCCTTTTGAAGAAAATTCAAGAAAAGTTCTTGAAAATTAAAAGCTATCGTCCCCAAAGATTGTAACCATTGTACTCCTAGTACAAAATCAACACCTCCCATAAGAATGGAAAGCATTGGACTATTCAATACATATTCTCCCATGGTTAGCTTGATATTATGGAATTTTCCAGAGAAATTTATAGTTCCTCCATTTGCAACCATCACTTGACATTTTGGTGCTGGGTATAGGAAACAATTCAATTCCTTGGCTACCTTACAATGAATAAAATTATGGGTGCTACCTGAATCAATCAACACTATTACCTTTTTCTTCTTGATATGTACTTCTATCTTGAGAGTTTGAGGAGTGGTAATTCCTTCCAATGCGTTACACGATATGGTCAGACTCATTTCTTCCTCTTCTAGGGCTGGTCCTCTTCACAATATATGTAAAATAATTTCTTCTCAGCACACTTATGACCTTTAGTGTATTTGCTATCACAACTGTAGCAAAGCCCTTTTTCTATTTTTTCTTCCAATTGTTGTGGTGTCAACCTTGTAGCTTATGGAAATCTAGGAGTAGCAACACTTCCGTCTTTATAGAAGTGAGTGGTAGGCTTCCTTGTCGCCATAATTTTACATTCAATTTTTATTTCCAACCTAAATGCCTTCTCCAGTGAATTAGGTTCCAAAACACGAACTTCATGTTGGATGTTATCCTTTAAAAAACCTATGAAGAGATCGATCCTGTGTTCCTCTGAAATATCAGTTACCCTTATATTCAATTTTTGGAATTCCTCAATGTGCTCCCCCACTGAACACTTTTGTTTGAGATTTATCAATTGGCTAAAGAAAGTGTTGCTCTTTGTATCCTCATAATGTGCTATCATTTCCTCCGTAAAAATTGACCAAGTGACAATTTTTTTACGGGAGAAAAGCCATCGATACCATACAAATTTATTTTGTTCTAAATGTAAAGTTTCAATGTGTACCTTTTGTTTGTTTTGCACATTATTGAGATCAAAATATTGCTCCATCTGTAGTATCCATGTTACAATATCCTTTCCATCAAACTTCTTCATATCCATTTTTGGAATATGGTGGTTCTTGCCTCCAACATTAGAGTTTATGAAATCATGATTAACATTTATTTTGTTCTCACCATGAGTTTCCTCTACTATCTTTTCACCATTAGGAAACATTTCTTGCATCAACTTTTCCAAACCTTCGATGTCTACTTTTAGATCCTTCTTCATGTTTTCCATGTTGTCTTTCATTTTTTCATCGATCTTAGCTTCCATGTCATCCATCTTAGCTTCCATGTCCACTTCCATGCCATCCATCTTAGCTTTCAAACTATTCATATTAGCTTCCATGCCTTTCTTCAAACCATCCATCTTAGTTTCCACACCTTTCTTTAAAACTTTCATTTCATTTTTGTTTGTTCTTTGCGAGAGCGAAATTTGTTGCACTTGCTCCTGTAATTTTGATATGTCATGTTGCCATTCTTCATCTTCATGAGTCATAGTAGAGCCTTCTAAAGGCTTAATGGGTGTTGAATTATTTTTAGGGGCCATTTTAGAATCCAATACTGATATATATTCTACAATATGCGCTTGGAATCAATTTAACTTGATTCTTCAAACAAGACTTATGCAATTCGGAGAAAAAAAAAATACACACCTTTTACTTGCTTTTGAGGAGCTCGATATTGAAATTGAATTATATCTATAATTGTAGATCTTGAACATCTGAAATTTAGCCCTGTATTAGCCCTCTAAAGCTTCTTTCAAATGCCACTGGTTTGATTTGATTTGGATTTTTCAAGGAAAAGTTATGTCCAATCTCCCAAAATGACCCAATTTTGGACTAGTTCAGTAGAGCGAACTTGTACGACTTGCCACGTGTCACTGTTTCCACCTTTGGTTATAAAATTGATAGATTGAAAACTACAGTCTGTTTACTTGTGGCCACATTTTACAGCATTCCAATCTGATGCTCAGAGAGAGAGCTATGAATATTTTCCCACGATGACCTCTTTGAGATGAAATTCGGAAGCCTGAAAAAGCCCTAACTTCCACAAATCATATCTCCGAAAATATTTCGAACCAATATCTTAACTTTTGCGAAGATGTTACTCAAGATTTTAGCTTCACACTCTAAAAATTTCAGCTTCTGAACCTTCGTAGAAAAAATGTTATTGCGGAAATACCACAATGACCTGTTTAGGTTAAATTCAGGAGCCTACAAAATGACATAACTTGCACAGATCATATCTCCGAAAATATTGTGAACCAAGCTCTGAAATTTTATGACAATGTTCCTCAGGAGTTTCGCTTCCCACTCTAAAAATTTTAGATTCTGAACCTTCATAGAAAAAACATTATAGCGAAAATTCCACGATGACCTATTTGTAGCAGTTAAACCCTAGAATCTTAAATCTCTGATACCAAATGTTGTGAAACCAGCTCCAGAAATAGAAGAAAAGAGATATCAACGCCTTAGAAATAAGCCACTTCGAGGGGGAAACCTCCAATACATTACATGAATGAACAATTCTTGGATGATACAAATTACAAAACCTCCTTTCTATATATAGGAGTCTATGGGGCCACAATTTAATCCTAGCTGACCTAACCATAATAATTTAAGGGCACAATAATAACAATATGGGGGTTATAGGGATACAATAATAAAAATAAGGGGGTTACACTAACAGCAATAAGGGACTATACTATTAATGTAGGGACCTAACATACATGGATTATGAATCGAAGGAAGAGATAAAATATATTCAAACCAATCTAATAATTCCTTTTTCGAAGGTTAATATTCAATTTTAAATTTTAAACAATTTAAACGAAACCTGATGGTAAAATCAATTAAAGACTCACCTTCAAACCTTCGTAGATCTTCAAAATTTTCACATACATGTTTGTATATATATCCATCAAATTTACAAAGGAATATTGTAATAAATTGTTCCCAAGGGTGGATTGAGGCAACTAGAAGTGATTGACACCAGGTTATGGCTTTTGCCAAGAATGTAAGAGTAAAAATCCTGCATAAAATATCTTCATCAATTTCTTGAAAAATAGAATTTGAAAATTTTTGAATAAATTGAAAGACACGATTAAATGCAGAAGTATTCCTCTTAGCATTAAAGTTTACCTAAGACAAGTCTTATTATTTCTGGTGGTGTATTGGAAGATGCACGTCCAGAAATACAACTCCAAATTGGAAGTTTTAGAGGAGCCATTGAAATAAAAACAAAATGTTAGAATACAAAGACTCCAAAGGAAAACAAGTCTCCCTCCCTCCTTCTAGCGTCAAAATGTTGAGGCCTTGAAATTTGCTGCAACAAAATGGGGGATGACCACCCGGTCTGGACCTTAAAGAATTTCATTTTACGTTTGGAATAGTGGCTCTGACTGGTTCGACTAGGTCCAATTACCTTCTCTCAATATCAATTGGCTTAAAATATGACTTTTTTCTACCAATGGGAAAGAGATATAGGATCATTTCTCTTGCTGATCGGGCAAGAAATTGATCCTTGAGCTAATTTGGGCTTAGCCAAGCCATAATCAAAGTTTGTCCTCTTTGGGAATAAGACTTTTTAGGGATGTAGAATTTAATCTATATGAAAAATTATTCTAAGATGAAAGGAAAAGGAACTATCTTAATCCTATCTCAATTAGGCATATATAGATCTATCCCAACTGAGAGAAAGATATTTTAAATAATTGGGATTTAAATATGTCTGGCTTATAATGAATATCAAGCTAATGAAGTAGTTCAATTAAATAACATTATGAATACCAAACACATCCTATCTAGAGACCTCTTAACTGAAATAATCAATCAATAACACTTAGGAAGAAGTTCACAAAATGATATTGATATTTTATCAGTAACTTGAATAATTAAACAATAATATGTGGAAAAAGTTCACAACATATCGCTATTCAATAAATTAGTTTTATTAGACAGATTTTTGAGTAAATAGTTACTTATAAATCAAAATTCAGCTCATAAGAGTAGAGATAACTAATAACTATTGAGATTCAACAAGATGATGAGCTTAGTGAAAAGATTCGCCTTCACTAAGTGGGCCTGCAGGCTATTTTTGGCGCAAGTCTATTTTTAGACATGATGATCATATTTCAGAAGTTGCAGGATGCTATTTGTGGATGGTTGATCAATTTGGAAAAATATATGAAATTATATTTTTAGAATATTGGGCGAAGTCTATTTATAGATCGTTGATCTAAAAATAGATGCATGTCGATTATTATTAGCTCTTAATAATAATCAGACACTAAACAACAACTTATTCTCTTGGAGCACTTTGTTTCAGTGCACAGAGGTGGCACATCAGTGGACTGAGGGAATTACGCAATTCCCAAGGGTTTACTGGAGTTAATGCATGGAGGACTCAGTTAGAACTCAAGTGGCAGAGTTATGACACATTTGGAAGAAGTAGTTATGGAGTTGTATTCAGTTTAACTCAGTCAGACTCAGTTGAGCTAGTTGTATCTAGTCTAACTGAATGATACACTAGTGAGAGTGGAGTGAATTAATTAGTTAATTAATTCACAAATAATAACTCATTAATCAAATGAGCAATCTGAGTTAACTCTGATGCATAGCGGTTTGGTTCAGTGGAGAAATCGGTGAAAGGGAAAGATGGACTATCTGTTGTGACTATAGTGATGCATTGATTGCATCACACACACATTGCAGTTTCCAATGAGGATTGCGCAGTCAAGGCAAGAGTAATTCGAATTCATTCAGAGCTATTCTTCAGTAGGGATTGCGCAGTAGAGGCAGGCTAGCAGGAGGCAGAGATCGGTGCATGGATTTGCAAGATTGTTCCTGATTAGTGTATGACGATTGTACTGTACTGAGAGCTTGATAAGCTTTGTATGAGGATTGTCATATGATTCCATGATACATAATATATAGTTGGGGTTTTTAGCTTCAGGCTTTCCCGGTTAAAAACTGTGTTATGTGTGATTATTTTTATTTATGCTTTACATGTGTGTGCAATTAATTTTTCCACAAAAGATTAACAAATGGAATTGATTTAGTGTCTCGCATAAAGTTAAATAGTGTGAGATCAGGTGAATCTAGGACATATGCATGCTTAGTGCATATAATTATTACATGGTATTAGAGCATTTTTAATTGAAGTTTGCAATTGTAAAGTGAGTTTGTGCTAGTGGACAATTCGAATTTGCTACAGAAGATTATTGGTGCAGAAGTTGAGTATACATTGAAATGGATTTCAATGGGTTGCGATTGGAGTATGCCCTTGATGGGAGCTCAAATTACATAGCCTGGAAGGGCAGGATGGAGGCAGTTCTGGAGGATAATGGACTAAAGGAGTTCATCGATAGCGATGTTCCTAAGTCGGGATCTAGCGATGCTGCATTACTTGACGCATGGAAAAAGAAGACAACAAAGATCGAGGATAATTCTGTTGGAAGGTGTGAAGGAACATATTGTGTCTAGCCATCACGGGAAAGCCACTCCATTCTTAATTTGGAAGGCCTTTACAGACTTGTTCCAAAGCGCTTAAAGACAAGCTCAGAAAAATAAAAATGGAGAAGGGTGACAGTATTCCAAAATACCTCATGAAGTTTGTCCAGTGCAAGGATGAACTAAGAAGTGTGGGGGTTACTGTTGATGAAGAAGACTTGGTAAGCTTGGCTCTCCTTGGGCTTCCTAAGAGCTGGCATAGCTATGAAGACTCTGTCAATGGATGGGAGAAAATGCCGGGATGGGAGCGACGTTGGTTGGATCTTGTGCAAGGTGGGGTACCCAGGATGGATCTTCATCGAAAAATGAAGATGAAGAGAATTGTGCTTTGGCTGCCAAAGAAAGGAAAGGGAGGGGAAGAAAAATCCTTCAAAATCTGAAGCTAAAGGCAAGAAGTAGGATTTGTCCAAAGTGAAGTGTTTTCACTGTCACGAACATGGACATTTCGCCATTAACTGTCCACAGAAGAGAAGAAAACTAAGGCTACTGGATATGCAGCTGGAGAGGCCTTGGCCTCACAATTTGAACTTGATTTCTCTTTGATCGCATACTTGGTTTTAAGCTGTATGGGATCAGTGTGGTATCTTGATAGTGGTGCGTCTTTCCATATGACGGGAGACAAGGAGTTGTTTAGTTACTTGGAGGAGAAGGACCTCCAGATGCATATAGAGATGGGTGACAATGGTCGGTACAGTGCAACTGGAATTGGGACCATTACCTTTGAGAGGGATTCTGGTAATCCATTCTTGTTGAAGAATGTCATGCATGTTCCAGGTCTGAAGAAGAACCTAGTCTCGGTCGCAATGCTGGAAGACAAAGGTTATGATGTTGTTTTCAGTGAGGGAAAAGCCTTCCTTTGACATAAAACAACGGGTCAAACCAAGAAGATAGGAGTTCGAATTAAGAATCTCTACAAGCTGGAGGTAAATGGCTACGCTGCAATGGTGGGCAAAGCAGAAGAAGTGGTGAGCTGGGATGAGGGCGAATTATGGCACAGGAGATTGGGCCATCTTCACCATGGCGCTTTGAAGATTTTGTAGCAGATTTCTACTGGACTTCCCAAGGGTACTCTTACGCAGTCAAATCAGTGAAAGGGATGTACTATGGGTAAGTTTGTGAAGACCACCTTTCATGAGAAGGAGAATCGTGCTTCGGTGATCCTGGAGAGAATTCACACAGACGTGTGTGGACCTTTCTCGGTTGCTTCAACAAAAAAACATAGGTATTATGTTATATTTGTTCATGATTATTCTCGTAGATGCTAGATATTCTTCATGTAGAAGAAGAGTGAAACGTTCTCAAATTTCTCTGACTTCAAGGCATTGGTGGATAAGGAGTCGAGGAAGCAAGTGAAAGCTCTACGGAGTGATAATGGTGGTGAATACATCTCGGGCGAATTTAAAGACTTCTGTAGAAAAGAAGGAATTTGAAGAGAACTCATAGCACCTCATAACCCACAGCAAAATGGGGTCGCAGAGAGGAAGAACAGAACGATCGTGGGTGTTTCATGAGCGATGCTACATGACCAGGGCCTACCGATGCACTTGTGGGCAAAAGCATGCAACACTGCATTTTATGTGCAAAACCGTTGTCCTCATAGAGTACTTGGAATGAGTACACCCGAAGAAGCTTTTACTGGTAAGAAGCCTGATATTTCTCATTTGAAGATATTTGGCTCACTTGTTTACATTCATGTGACAAAGGACGTTAGGAAGAATCTGGAGCCGACTGCAAAAGTTGGGATATTTGTGGGGTACACAGAAACACCGCATAATTATCATGTGTATTTTCCAGACAGTCAGATGACTGTTGTGCTACAGGATATAAAATTCAATGAGGTGAAAGCCATGAAGTTGTCGCTTGAGAGGGAGCTACACTTGCATGCAGAGGAGGAACTTCTTGTTCCCAAATATGAGACTCTAGATGTGGATCAGCCACAGGAGGAGACTCATGGAGTGGAGGAGTCCACGAATGCAGAACCAAACATTAGACAAGGCAGAAAGAATACCAGAGAAGCTGAGAGACTAAAGCTTGATGCGGCACAGAATGTAGGAGTCCCTACATCACAGCGCAGACAGAGACAGTCACCTGACCGATTTATTGGATACATGGTTCTTATGAGCAAGTGTATCATGACAGAGCCATCTTCTTTTGAAGAAGCAGTGCAGGAGCCCACATGGGTAGATGCCATGGTGGAGGAGTATGAATCCATTGTTAGAAACAGTTCTTGGGAGATTGTTCCAAGGCCGGTGGGAAAATCAGTTATAGGATCAAGATGGATCTACAAGGTAAAACAAGCTGCTGATGGGAGCATCGAGAAGTATAAGGCAAGATTTGTTGCCCGGGGCTTCTCACAGATCGAGGGGATTAACTATGAAGAAACCTTTACACCTTTCTCACGGTATTCTTCCATACGGACCATCCTTTCTCTCTCAGCATAGATGGGTTGGCACATTCATCAGATGGATGTGAAGACTGTGTTCCTTAATGGGATCATTAAGGAAGAGGTGTACATTGAACAGCCTGAAGGATTTGAGATCTTCAGCAGCGAGTCGCATGTGTTCAGGCTCAAAAGAGCGTTGTATGGGCTGAAACAAGCACCCTGTGCTTGGTACACTCAGATCGACAGCTATTTCACTGGACTTGGCTTCACCAAAAGTGAGGCAGATGCAAACCTGTACCAGATTGTGGTGGAGGGTAAGTTTTTAATCATTGTACTTTATGTTGATGATTTAATACTAATAGGTGATGAGCAGTTGATACACTCATGCAAGGCAGATCTTGCAAAGGAGTTTGAGATGAAGCATTTGGGCTTCCTTCATTATTTCCTTGGATTGGAAATATGGCAGCGAGAAGGTGAACTATTTGTGTCTCAAGGCAAGTATGCCTGGGAGATACTGGAGAAGTTTCACATGCAAGGTTGCAAACCTATCGACACTCCTCTTCTAGGAAATTGGAAGAAAGAGGATGCTACATTGGCAGAGGTAGTGGATGCCACTGTTTATTGATAGTTGGTGGGTTTGCTCATGTATTTATTCAATAAAAAACTAGACATATGCTATGCGGTGAACCAGCTTTCACAAGCGATGGTTAAGCGTACCAAGCTCTTTTGGAAGGTAGGCAAGCATGTCCTGAGATATCCCAGGGGCACGTCTGAGTATGGTTTATGGTACAGACAGAAGGATGAGGTGAATTTTCATGGCTTCACGGATGTAGATTGAGCAAGAAGCCCAACAGACAGAAAGAGCACATCAGGAGGGATTTTCAGTATCAGATCTATGGCAGTTTCTTGGTACAGCAGGAAATAAAGATCTGCAGCACTCAGTTCAGTGGAAGCGGAATACATGGCAGCAAGTCAAGCTGCATGTGAGGCTATCTGGGTGAGGAAGATCCTAGTTGGTTTGTTCGGTTCACATTTAGATCCCACAGTGATACACTGTGATAATCAGAGTTGCATTAAACTCTCGATTAATCCTGTGTTTCATGATAGATCTAAACATATTGATATCTGGTATCATCATATCAGAGATTGTGTGCAGCGAAAGATCATGTTGCTTCAGTACATTCTTACGGAGGATCAGGATGCAGATATTCTGACGAAGGTGCTCACCAAGAGCAAATTTGAATACCATAGAGGCAGGATTGAGGTGAAGGATAATCCCTATATTTTTGAGAGGGAGTGTTGGGATTCAACAAGATGATGAGCTTAGTGAAAAGAGTTGCCTTCACTAAGTGGGCCCGCAAACTATTTTTGGCACAAGTCTATTTTGAGACTATGTCTATTTTTAGACACGATGATCATATTTCAGAAGTTACAGGATGTTATTTCTGGATGGTTGATCAAGTTCGAAAAATAGATGAAATTCTATTTTTATAATATTGGGCGAAGTCTATTTATAGATCGTTGATCTAAAAATAGATGCATGTCGATTATTATTAGCTCTTAATAATAATCAGACACTAAACAACAACTTATTCTCTTGGAGCACTTTGTTTCAGTGCACAGATGTGGCACATCAGTGGAATGAGGGAATTACACAATTCCCAAGGGTTTACTAGATTTAATGCATGGAGGACTCAGTTAGAATTCAAGTGGCAGAGTTATGACACAGTTGGAAGAAGTAGTTATGGAGTTGTATTCAGTTTAACTCAGTTAGAATCAGTTGAGCTAGTTGTATCTAGTCTAACTGAATGATACACTAGTGAGAGTGGAGTGAATTAATTAGTTAATTAATTCACAAATAATAACTCATTAATCAACTGAACCATACAACAGTTAACTACAGTGCATGGCAGTTTTAGTGGAGATCCAGTTGAGAAATAGGTGAAAGGGAAAGATGGACTATCTGTTGTGACTATAGTGATGCATTGATTGCATCACACACACATTGGAGTTGCCAATGAGGATTGCGCAGTCAAGGCAAGAGTAATTCGAATTCATTCAGAGCTATTCTTCAGCAGGGATTGCGCAGTGGAGGCAAGCTAGCAAGAGGCAGAGATCGGTGCATGGATTTGCAAGATTGTTCCTTATTAGTGTATGACAATTATACTGCACTAAGAGCTTGATAAGCTTTGTATGAGGATTTTCATATGATTCCATGAAACATAATATATAGTTTGGGTTTTTAGGTTCAGGCTTTCCCGGTTAAAAACTGTGTTATGTGTGATTATTTTTATTTATGCTTTACATGTGTGTGCAATTAATTTTTCCGCAAAAGATTAACAAGTGGAATTGATTCAGTATATTTCATAAAGTTAAATAGTGTGAGATCAGGTGAATCTAGGACATATGCATGCTTAGTGCATATAATTTCTACAATAACATAAAATTGAGGCAAATTTCCCATATCGAAAAAAGTGCACAAATATGGAAGTAAATTGACACATTCCTGTTATCATAAAATGAAACCAACATTTAAAATAATAATGTTATAAATACCAATTTATTAAGCCCATTTCTCCAGCTTCTGTCTCTAACAGTGCTTTACAATGTCTGAACTTCTGCTTTCAAAACCCGCGCTTGAATAGTGAAAACTCTGTTCATTATACATAACTCAGAATATAAAAGAAAAACATTAATAATCCCTAGATCTATGATTTCTCTCCTTCCACCTAAAACTCTAAATCCCTATTACAGAAGTGCTTTTAGAATTCCAGAATTACAGAGGAGAGAAGCCCTTATTACATTCTACAATCTGCTATTTATAATATTTACAAAAGGATTTATTCATAAGAAAGTTTATTGAAGAGTGGTTTTTCTCAATCCATCTTCATTGGTCCAAAATCGTATTCTTTAATTGCTGGAGCCTTCTCATTCATTGAGTTCTTCTTCTTCTCATCACTTCAATTGTTTTCCTGCAAAAAACAAATCAAAAACAAAATTAAAATGTAAAAATAAAATCAAAATGCCAAATCTAGAATTAAAATAAATCCAATCAAAACTTAATTAAATAAATAATTGAAAATGAAATATAAGCTTTCTATTGATGCATGTGATGATCTATTGGTCAAATATATCATTGACGAATGGATCTGCACTTTAGAAGAAGTTGTGCGCAAATTAAAATGTAGAAAATAAAACTCAGAAAATTGATTTTGTTTTAAATATTCAGAGTTTGATCTTATACATAATTTTAGACGCAATAAATGATCAAATCTAGAAATGAAACCACTTTAGAAATGTTCTCCATGATTTTATCTTTCCAATGAACCATTCTGGGCCTCATTTGGCCAAGTAAAACTCCATTTATGAGCTTCCAAAGTTGGTATATTAAAATTTCCAAAATTCTGAAATTTTTGTTACTTGGGCTAAAAATCAAAATTTTTAATTAAATTCTAATCTTAAATTAGATTACAGTTTTTTTATTTTATTAATTAACACTAATTAATTTTAATTATATTATTAATCTTAATTAAAAATAAATTAATCGTAAATATAATTAAACTAATTAAAACAATGATTTATTTATTAATTAAAATATTAAAATATTATATTAAAAGTATAATTAAAATTATATTAAAATATTATAATTGAAATATAATATTAATTATAATATTATATAATATTATATATATTATAATTAATTCAAAATATATGATAATTCAAACCATGTGAGAGAGAGAGTTGTGGAGTGATAAGGGAGGAGGAGAGGTGAGTGAGTGGGAGTCATTAGGTGGAGAGAAACATGAGGTAGGAGAGGTGAGGTGGAGGATAAGGTGACGTGAGGGAGCGGTAAGGAAAACGAGTCAGGAGCTATAAGGAGGTCAACCAACCTTATGTTAAAAAAATAACCCCTCGCATAAATCGCAATCGGAGTTCGACAAATTTAATACAAACATATAAAATAAATATAAAAATTTGCGATATGCGATTTGCGGTATATTGCAATTGCAATATCGAATCGCAAAATTATTTCGGATTACATATTTTAAATCACAATTTTTAGATCGGGATTTTGGAAGGGCTGATGTGTTGTGAAGTGGGGCCCACTTGGGATTAACCATCCTACAAATTAGACTTCAACTTTTTTGCAATTTTGGAGTTTTGGCTTTGACGATTTATTTTAAAATAACAAATTGGAGTAAATTACCAATATCCCAAAATGTATTTTCGTCTATTGTGTAATTTAGCTAGGACATTTTGTAGGACCATTAGTGAAAAACTGAAAAAAATAGTAAAAATTAACTAAAAATTAATATTTACAATGAAGACTATTTTAATTGAGAAAAATTGAAATATCATACACTTTATACATTTTTTAACCCAAGTGAGAAATTGATCAAACTTAAAAGGAGTGTCATTTATAAACCGGTTGACCAATTGAAGCGAAACAAGTATCGTTGGAAAGCTTATGAAAAATCAGATTCAATGAAATAATCAAAATAGAAATCTGATAAAAAATGAAAAATGAAAAAATTGCAAAATAATTAACTTACTCAAAAGCATAAAAGTTTCTTAGCCAACAATTAATAAAAAGGGTCCCCATTATTTGAAGTAAAAATTCAAAAATGGGGGGTGTTGGGTTTTCCCTACAACAATTACTTGCACAAGGGATCAAACAACAACAAACGTGAAAGCATAACATATATCTTGCATCTATAATCTACTTATTTGATCAAGGAAAACTAAGAATCCAATCACAGATTGAAGAGAGGAATGGAAAGCACGAATCAATTGTATTATATTAAAATAGATTGTGGGAGTTACAACTTGTGCCTTGATGTCGTAGCTCTCCTTCGAAGGGTCCTAATCCAGGCATGTCTCCAAAGCAATCTTTCAACTTGATGTGGAGGACGAAAGCTCTCAACTATCGCTCGATACCTATAACAACAAATATATCTTTGATGTTCTTCTATCTCTGTTCTAACTAGTAGAGCTATGGGATATTTTCCATTTTATAGCAAAGGAGGAGGGAGGATGGATCCACTTGTGGTTGGAAAATAGGTTACCTCTTTGGGTGGTTCCACTTTTGTAGGAACAAGGAGCCCAAAGAGAGAAGCTCAGCTCTATCCTCAGGAATAAACAACCAGGTCTCCGCCATGAAGCTTCCAGATCTGGAAGCTTCACTTCCAATTTTAAAAAAAATTCCAGAAGAGGATCATCGTGGGTATGATCCTCATTCTAGTGCCGATCGACGCCGCCCTAGACCAAAAAAGGATCATCGGTGCAAGCGAGACACAACTAGGGCGCTCTGCTCCATATAATTAGATTTTCAAGGAGTTTCTTCAAGAATGGTCAACATTGAGTTTATCCTTTGTGTTGGAAGGGATATGATGACATATTTTCATGATGGAAAATGAACACAGGGGTCACTATTTAGGGTCTCTAGGATCAGGAACGAGGAGTATTGGGACAGTGACAAATTGTTGTGTAATAGATGCCCCCTAAAGCATGAAGGTCGAACGAGAGTGAGGGGTGAAATTCTTTACAAATACATTCTAGGACCAAGAATTCGTTGTCGGAAAAACTGCACAAACAAGTACACATGTACATAGACTGATATCTCTGAAATAATCACATGACATGAGGTATGGATGCAGTGATTCGTAGAAGAGATCATAAAATAGGATCTGAAGTATGGTCGCATCCATCCCAATAGAAAGGATCACAAATAGAGACTCAATGTATGGTCGCAGCCATCCAAATGAAAGGTTCATGTGTACAATCATGAATAATACATGTCGCCTCGTAGCCTAGGCTTTATGAGAAAAAACCTAGGTTCTTGTGCTCCATCATGACCCGATCAAGTAAAAATTCAAGCATGTGAATAAATGAGTTGAAGTTGAACATGTGAGAAAATCGCCTTATTACCAGTCACTGATGTAAATTGTTAACAAACACGAGAGAAACCACCAATAATGACACTGGCTCTCAAGGTACCAGCAGTACAATCCACGAAATGTGAATAAGGAGCCGACGTTTAACATTCGCGGAATCATGACCTGATCGAAGGACAATGATGTGAACATGCCGTCGGATGCGAACAACCTGCCATTAGGGAATGCAGACTCTAAGGTACTGGAAAATGGATATCTAGATCAACTTCTTAGATAATGTGTTGAGGTCGACAAGAAGTGATCCATTGAAGGAGGGCCATAATGTATCCCACATCATCGATGCGAGATGAAGGCAATAAAATAATAATAAGAGTGATCAAAGAAATAGGTAATGAATGAGACGTAAAAGGAACTTATCTTGAACATATTAGAGACAAGACTTCAGAGTTTGTAAGTATTTGACCCAAATGGAACTAGAGGTCACGTTTGACGAAAAAGGTGATGGCATGAGAGGAAAATAGATTTCCCGAACCCATGGAGGAAAATTGAAGAATGAAGGATATCCCCAACTCGAAACTAAAAAAAGGATGTGTCATGTTAAAGAGTGACATCCTGCCAACACAATTGACTAACGCTTTCCATTTTCCCCCACCATTTATGGCAAGCACCTTAATTATTTTTATATACAAGCTTGAAGGGGATATCATATTCTTGTGATATAAGTTTGTCCTTCGGACAAATCCATCCTAGTACATTTTACGAGCCCTAGGAAGGTGGAACTGAGTGTCAGGGATAATTTTAAGGATGGGATATTATCTTGAAGTTTAAAAAATTGGCGAATCTCACTAGTCCCTAATATGCAAACTTTAAAATGTTTATTGATTTATTTGTAAAATTATTCAAATTTATAATGATATTATATATGTTGTCTATATAATGTTGGTGATTTTTAACGTAAAATAATTTTAAATTGTAAAATTTGGGTGAATCATTTTTATAAAAAAATGGAAATTGGCGAATCTTTTTTTTTGAAAAACCATGGAAAATTAGCCCACCTGCGAATATTAGCCCCTAAAATTTTCCATGCTCAGTGTCGTCATGATGACAGGTTCAATTCCGTTAAATTTTAACGAGTTTGACAAAGGTGGAACTCGACATATTTTCGCATTTAGAGAGTTTGAAAAGAGGCGAAAAGAAAACTACAGATGGCCCTTTTCGTAAATAGTCCCTCACACCTAAAAAGGTAGAAAACAAAGTGTGAGAGAACCTCTTAGTCATGGTTGACTAAGGCATTCCTTTTTCGTAAATAATTTATCCCAACCAAAAAAATGGGTAAACGTATAATGGGTAAATGATGCTTCATGCACTTTAATGAGCTCAAAATGTGAAGAACTCAACAATCTTTTCATGTTTAGAGAGTCAGAAAAGAGTTGAAAGATGACTCTGCCTGGAGGAACGAGTGGTATAAAGGGTAGCAACTGGTTCCAGTTATGGTGGAACTGCTCAAAACATAATAAAAGTCAAGAGTCTGGTTAACAAGATCACTCATTACAGTGGTTCCTCAGGAATGAGTAAAACAATCAAGTGAAGGCGTATGATTAGCCGAACAGATGGTGACGATGGAATGAGAAAACCAAGGCTAATCTGGAAAAACAGGCTGATAAAATGGAAATCACGAGAGGTGAAATAAGAATGGTTTCATTTTTACGCAAGCTTTAAAACATGGGAAACTCTTATTGGAATTGGTTTCATTTTTACATAAGCTTAAAACAAAGATAAACTATGCTTGATACTGGTTTCAATTTTACACAAGATTGAAGTGGTGACAAAATATGCTTGAGATAAGTTGCATGCCCCCAACATGGTGACTTAGTTCGAGGTACATGCCCCCAAGATTTAGTCCATTCACCTGAGTAGAATGCTAGTCACTGATAGGTGGATGGAATGAAGGTTCAGCTATGAGATCAAATGAAAGACTCGATTGGGATTTTACGAGATATAATCAAAGACTCAGATTGAACGTGAACTTGTTTCATTTTTTAACGAGGTTGACACAGTAAAATATTTATCCTCTAACACTTGTTTTCATTTTTTAAGGAGACTGACATAAGAAAATGAACTATGCTCCAAAGAGCTTGTTTCATTTTTTAAGGAGCTTGACACAAGAAAATGTACTATGCTCCAAAAGGCTTGTTTCATTTTTTAAGGAGCTTGACACAAGAAAATGAACTATGCTCCAAAATACTTGTTTTATTTTTTAAGGAGCTTGACACAAGAAAAGGAACTATGCTCCGAAGACTTAATCATTACATATGAAAGGTCATGGCTTCCAAGAGGTGTTCATCTGATGGGAGAACCAAATACTGGAAATTACGTTCTAATTCCCCCAGTACACAGTACACGACGACACTATCACTAGATGTGGGAAATGAAAAAGTTGCCACATAATTAACCTGTGGTGGGGAAGATACCACCAGAGGGTAAGGACCAGGAAGGAACGATGGTAGAACAAATTTCACATCGAGACCAATGAATGAAAGTTGATCAATGGTCATGATCTGATCTTCATGTGGAAAACAAATCACACGAAAGAGGGAAGAGACGAGCGCTCCCATGACATAAGTATAGTCTTGCCCCAAGAGTAAGTTAAAATCCAAGGGGCCTTGGACAACCATCACATATATATAGGAAAAATTTCCTCCCAAAGTGATAGGCAACTTCGGAAGGATCCTTAACGGATGACTGGTTCCTCTGTTAAAATCCAACAGATTTTGAGTAACAGGCACAAGTGGTGGAGAACCGAAAGCTTGCCAGGTAGTTGAGGAAGGAATAATAATAGATGTGCCTTCATCTATAATCGTGCTTAGCACGGCCAGATTATAGGTCTATACCATAATCTCAAAGGGAACGTAAGAAGGAAGACAATATCCTGTGAATCGAATCCAATCAAAGGAAGTGACCAAACTACATGGAAGGTGTTCCATAGGAATAAGAGGAATATCCATTTGAGTTACGGGAGCAGAAAGAGCATCCTCCAAGACTTCGGGAACGAGAGAAGGAGGATCACTTTCTTGTACTACAATGATGGGAATCAGAGAATCACCCTCCTGGATCATGGGAATGGGAGGATCTCCCTCCAGTCTGGGGGAAATAAAGGAAATAAAGAGAGCCTGACTGGGATGAGATCCGCTCGCTACCGAAGATACTTGATGAACCATGAGTGGAATCAGGTCGATATTTTTCTCAACCATGATGGGTCGGAAACAGACTCATGAGGCTGGCCTTCATAGAGGGTGAAATTGACCGGAGATGAATCTCGATCAATAATTTGATAAAATAGCAGAGAACTCGAAGAAAACTTCCGGTAACCAACGGGAAAACAGGATTCAGAAGCCGAAAGGGTATCCAACACTTTGTAAGCTTCATGTAGATAGGGACAAAGGTGAATTGGATGGTTCCTTTCACACAACCTACAAGGAATTTTGATCTTACTCTGCTTCTTATGAGGCTTATGATCTCTAGCTGAAGGTCATAATCAGCATGATGTTCAGAGGTTGATGCTGAAGGATGAATTGGGCTAATGGATCACACATATAACACGTTGGGAATACCAGGGAAATCACGAAGAAGGTGGTCACCCTCACATAACTTGCAAGGGAATTTTACTTTACGGGATGAAATAGGAGGTTTCTAAATATTAGTTGCATGGATAGCAGTGGTTGTTGACTTACCTCCTTGCTTATTTTCCTTCTTCTTCTTCTTAGCCACCTGGGTACTGGAATCCAGACTGTCACCAGGTGAAGAGGAATAAAAAGGTGAAGAAATGAGTGAAGAAGGCGAGGGGTCAACCTTAAGATAAACCTGAGGTTGACATGGTTCAAGAAGAGGAAACCGCAAGGGTCGAAAATAACCACACCAACGGACCAGTGGTTACTCCCGAGAGGGACAACGTTTCCATGTACGGAGTGCTAACATTTTTGAAAGAATGAAATGGACCAGGATTCCCATCCAAGGGGATTCCTTGGTTGGGAAATTCAAGAACTACCACCATCGATCTCACCCTAAGATGAGCATAGGCAATATGTTATTGTGGTAAATTAATTTGAGAACTTAAAAAAAATGAAATAAAAAAAGGGGGAACTAGGAAAAAGGATTACCAGATATCCATGAATTGCAATATACACCTGGGTGATCAAATGAAAGATAAATTACCAAGAACTTAATGTATGGCAGCCAATCTCCCTGAATGTTGTGTTCGATGTATCACGTTTACAAGGCGGCTGACTCAGCTGCCTATGACAGGTTTGCAACCTAATGGTGTCTCCAAAAATATATGCGACAATACGTGAGAGTCCAAATTTGTAGTAGTGTTGTCTAATGTGTAAATGTTCGATGACAACATCCAAAAATATAGTTTCATATATCAATATACTTCCATAAACGGGACGGGATATCATCCCTGGGTTGTAACGTAGACTGTTAGCGACAACTCCTACGCTTAACGACGTCAGAACACGTCTCTAGCCTAGAGCCTTAAATGTGATTCGTTAGGTTCCATATGCTCCTTAGGTTGATTGAATAAATTTTAAGGTTGATCTTGAATTATGTCTCGGTTTCAAAGCCCTACCGATGTCACCTGAATCCGTACGATGCAGCTAAACTTGAAAAGAAACATTCATTTCGATGAATGCTACGCTAATGAGGGAGGGAGAAACTCACGCAATAAACACAGAAACAAAACAAATTCATAAAATTCCATTCTCTTTTCTCTTCAAGTGCAGAATTTCAAAGCGAAACAGAAAATTTTACAATTTTTCTCTTTTTCACTAACTGCACTAAGAAGCGAATCGAAATGAAACTATCATTTTCTAAAGTGAAATGAAACAAAAGTATTTTTTTATTTTTATTATAAGCTCAATGCGAAATGTATAATGCAAATCACTCAACAATGCTTTGAGTACTAATGAAATCTCTCAAAAACATATTTAAGAAGCAAATGTTTCGAAAAAATGAAAGAGAGGCATAAACCATTTTCTTCAAAATGAACCACTCTTCATTCACACACAGATCAATCACTCAAAGAAAACAAATCTCTAGCCAGAGGACAAGAAATTGTAATCTATGCTTGGTGACGAATAGAAATTCAAAATGCATTCAAAGTAGACACTTGAAAAATTCTATCCGTAAGGACTGGTCGAAAAACAAAAATCAATCAAACACGAGGCTTGAAAATTCTGAAAAAACTTGATTCAATGAAAATTCTGGAAGTCAACAAAGTAAGAAACCACTCGGATGGCCCGAGGACACCTAGAAACCCTAGGAAGAAAAGGATGTTGCAACTTTGCAGAAGAGATGACCAAATGTGCAAAACTTGAACCAGAAATGTCACGAAACAGAGAAGAACTAGAGCTATCCAAACAAGGAAAAACACCAAGAAGAATAAGACCCAGTGGCTGGTCAAAATAAGGAAACCCTAAAAATCCACACATAGAAATCAACGCAACTATTAGGCCGCAATCCGCACTAGAAGGGAAAGGTGCGACTGTGTAAAAAGCAGTTAGCGCCGATTGGCACGACTGTCAGAGAAATATCAGCACCAATCGAGGAAAGGACTAAAAAATAAAAGGGTTTCCTAAACTGACACCAGAATTATTAATTTAGCAGAGAGATAAGAGTCTATAGTAAATTACAGGAGCTATAGAGACAAGGAGATGGACACTCGTCGAAAATCGAAGACAAGACGAGAAATCAAAAATCGAAAGAAAGAGACTAAAAGGCTAGCATATCCCTAGTGGACTCGCCAATTTGTTATGCAGGAAAATCCTCTCTATGGATAGAGACGATCCCTCTAGCCCTAGAGTGGGTCTAGTAACAATAGGGAACAATTAGAAGCTTACATTCCTAGATTTCAAATACATAGAGATCGTGGATAGATCACCTACCTCAATCTGATGCTAGTCCTCGCTTGAATCCTTTGATCCTATGTGCTCCATAGTTAGAACCTTCGTTGTCATCGGCGCTTGGTTACCTGCACAAGGGACCAAACAACAACAAATGTGAAAGAATAACATATATCTTGCATATAAAATCTACTTAGTTGATCAAGGAAAACTAAGAATCTAATCACACATTGAATATAGGAATGGAAATCACGAATCAATTGTATTATATTAAAATAGAGAGGGGGAGTTACAACCTAATCCTTGATGTCGCAGTTCTCCTTTGACGAGTCGTGATCCAGGCACGTCTCCAAAGCGCTCTTTCAACTTGTTGTGGAGGACGAATGGTCTCATCTCTCGCTCGATACCTATAACAACAAATATCTCTATGTTGTTCTTCTATCTCTGTTCTAACTAGTAGAGCTATGGGATATTTTCCATTTTATAGAAAAGGATGAGGGAACATGGCTCCACTTATGGTGGGGAAATGGGTTATCCCTTTGGGTGGTTCCACTTTTGTAGGAACAAGGAGCCCAAAGGAAGAAGATCAACTCTATCCCCAGGAATAAACAACCAGGTCTCTACCACGAAACTTCTAGATCTCGAAGATTCACTTCCAGTTTTAAAAAAATTTCCAGAAGAGGATCAACGCAGGTATGATCCTCATTCCGGTGTCGATCGACACCACCCTAGACCAAAAAAGGATCATTGGTGCGAGTGATACACAACTAGGGCACACCACTCCAGATAATTAGATTTTCAAGGAGCTGCTTCAAGAATGGTCAATAGGGAATTTATTCATTGTGTTGGAAGGGATATTATGGAATATTTTCATGATGGAAAATGAACACAGGGGTCACTATTCAGGGTCTCTAGGATCAGGAATGGGGAGTATTGGTACAGTGACAAAAATTTGTGTAACAATATGGGTCACCCAAAGGATCGACCAGGACACGTTAGTAGGATGCGTTGGTAGACACATTACCCTGATGGCTACGTCATTTACCAATAGGAGGGCCACTTAGCACATCGACCCGGAGACTAAATCTCGGGACATTCAAAATTCACATGAGAATAGGGCGCATGGGTGATGTTGAGTTGGGACACCGTGGCTTCCACTTGGAACTAGTGGCAAGTGTGATTGGTGAAAGAGGGACCCATCTGCCAAGACCATTCGGTGGTGTAACCCTAGAGGAACACTTGGGTGAAGGAAAAAAATGCACTAGGAAAGGCCCAGTGGGATGATGTCAAAAGGTGCATGGCAGGGCCGCACATATGTAGATGGTCAATTGGTAGGAAAGTGGTTCCCCTTGACAAGTTAGCTACTGCAAAGATCTTGAAAGTGTAAAGCGGTGCAAAAAGGGAATGTGCTAGGAAGGAGTGTGTCAGGAAGATGTGGCACCCAACATTGGAAGAACCAGAAGGACAGGTCCCACATAAAAGGAAACACATGTCCAATAGACGTCGCGGTGGGTTTTTTGGGACAAAAAATCGCTTCTTGTGGGTGCCCATCGTGGGTTGGAAAAAAAGGGCTCAACCCCCTGAAATGCATGTGCATCGTTGATATCTCAATGGGTAGTATTCCCTTACCAACCATTCTTGGGGGGGGGGGGGGTTTCAGTCCATTTTAATGGGTTCACTATTTGACCCACCAAAGCCCTTGTGCAATGGTATCATTGTTGAGACATGTGAGTATTCATCTAGAAATTTTGTGATGGTTAACGTTTGTGTTTATTTCTTTGTTGGAGCCAGGGAAGCGCATGTGGCTTGGGGACTACGCGAGACCCCTGGAGGAGTCGGCTGAAGGAGTAAGGGAGAGGGTGGTGCAATGAAAATCAACCATCATATGAGTCGATATGATGAGGGATGTCTATTTAAGGCATCAGAACTATTGGCCAAAACCTTGATTGTGCTACCCCACTTTCCATGATAAGAATTGAGCATGTTTCACCTCTGATAACTATCGGACCAGGTGGATAAGATGTGGATAACACTAGGGTAGTACGATGGATTGTTAATTTTTAATACACACACATATGTATGTGTGTGTGTAAAATGTCTATAATGGTTAGCAAGAAAGAAAAAAAAATGAGTACTAAATTTTATTATCCCATTCTTTTGATAGTACAAGAAGAGTTTGATTATTAGTGGCAGCCATTCCATTAGGGTATTAGGTGGAGTGTTTTGTTACAGTTACCACCTCTAACTAGTCCTATGGGTGTCAATTTCTCCTGGTTTTTGTAAATATTTCTTTTTATCTTGTTTACTTTGATCTACTTGTTGTTGTTTTTCATGTTTCTATTGTTCCTTCTATAATTTCTCTTTTGGTTGTTGTTGTGATTTTCCAGCCTATATATTTTTATACTTTGATTTTTCAACCAATGACTTCTATACTCATAAATTTTCTACTTTTGATTTTTATTCACCCTTGCTTTGTTGAAACTGACCATCAAATAAAAATTCACTTCCCAAGGACATTATCTTATGACATTGGAAAGCTAAAAAAATAGTTATATTAAGGCCCTCTAGGATTTATTTAATTCTATATATGACTTCTTCATAAGATTGCAGTTTTTGAAACACCTTATTAAATGGGAAATATTCATGGGTTTATACTGTAAAAATTTTTAAAGACTCTTAAAGAATCTACACAATGTCCTTGGGATCATTTCTTTTGAAAGCTATGTATGCTAACATAACAGTCTCAAGACTTACTAGTTCAGGTTTGGCTTGCTTAGCATTTAACAAAGCCTATATTTCCAATTTGATTGGGACCAAAGGCCAAAATATTTCTTAGAAAACCATTAATTATTGTGAAATACTTGTATGAACTGTCTAATAGGAAATTTATCTAAGAATTAACCTATCTAGAGAATATCTTGGGAGAGCACGAGGAGGCCCCTCACATCCATAAATTACGAGAAATATATTTTAGTATTTGGCCATTTATAGGGAGGATTTTTTTCTCCCCCTCTAATTATTGTAAAATATATGTTGAAATGCAAACCTTTTCTATTATTTTAAATTTTCCAAGCCAAAGTTTTTGGAATTTTGTGTGTTTCCCTGTCTCTTCGTGAGATTTTTCCAATTTTAAAATTAAATCAACAGTTTCAAATTTTTTATTGCTAATTGAATTTTTATCAAACTATATTTTAGTTATTTTTTAGTTCTCTAATTTTTTTTTTTTTTTTATATTTATCTAATTTTTCCTCTAATTTCAATGCTTATTCAATTTTCTCATGCACATTTGGACAAGGGTCCTCCTTAACATATTGTGCTAATTGAAAGGAAGGAAAAATTACATTGGTTGGTATGATAACTTGCTTGCCATAGACAAGGAATTAGGGAGAATTTTGAAATGTAGTTTTGGATGTAACCTTATTTTCTCATAATGCATTTGAAAGATATTTATGCCAATTTATTTGGTTTTCATTAATTCATATGCAACCAGCTCAAAGAACAGAATAAAATATAGATCAATGATTTAAAAATTGTCCTCTTTGAGGGGGAAAGCTCCTTTACATTACATAAATGAACAATTATTGGATGATACATATGATAAGACCTCCTTGGTATATATAAGAGTCTAAGGGGTCACAATATAATCAGAGCCTACATAAAAATGATAACTTAAGGGCACAACAATAACAATAGTAGGCTTCTATGGGGCACAAAAATAAGAACATGGGGGCTACATGGGCACAAAAATACCAATAGGGGGCTACACTGACAATAACAATAATGGGAATACACTAGTATTATAGGGACCTAACATGCCCCTCTCCTTCAAAAAAGTGTTGTCCTCAACCTTGAGTAGTTATGGATGCTTATGTATAAAATTATCATCCTCCCATGTGGAATCTTCAACGGGTAAGTTCTTCCACTTAATGAGATACTCTGAAATTAATCGATTTATTAGATGTATAGTTCTTGTTTTCATGATTGCTTCAGTCTCAAATCTGACTTTTCCTTATTTTTCAAGTTCTGTCAACGCTGTTTGAATTGGGAGCTTGTCACCAATAACCTTCTTTAAGCATGAAACATGGAAAACTGGGTGTACTCGGGAATATGCATGCAAATCCAATTTGTATGAAATAGTACCAATCTTTTGCAACACCTTGTAAGAACCATATTACTTGGGTGATAATTTATTATCTTTCGTATCTTGCTTGAGGGACATTTTTTTGTATGGTTATAGCCGTAAAAATACCCAGTCACCTACATCAAAACTTATTTCACTGGGATGTTGATTTGTCAGTTGTTTCATTCGATTATGTGCCAGAGTGAGGTTATCCTTAAAGAGTTGGAGAACTTGTTGTTGATGCTCGATGCGATCTTCCACTAATTCAACCTTAGAATTTTCTCTTAAACATGATGTGATGGATGGTGGATGATATCCATAAAGTGCCATAAATGGGTCATTTTTGATGCAATATGGAAGGAAGTTTTATATCAGCATTCAGCTAGAGGTAATCACTTGAAAAATTATGTTTTTTAATCATATACAAAGTAACGAAGATATCATTCCAAACATTTGTTCAATACCTCAGTTTTCTCGTCAGATTGAGGATGATAAGATGAGCTATGAGTTAATTGAGTACCAAGACAATAAAATTATTCCATCCAAAAATTTCCAGTGAAAATGGGATCTTTGTCACTTACAATAATATTTGGGTTCCCATGTAGCTTTTGAATTATTTCCATAAATGCAGTAGTGATTATATTGGCTTTAAAAGGATGATATAATTCACAAAAATGTGCATACTTGGTAAGTCTATCAACTACCACCATGATGACAATATTTCATTCAGACGTGGATAAACCTGTGATAAAATCCATTGAGACCTCCTCCCAACACTAACTTGGAATGGCTAAAGGTTTTAACAGAATTCGGGTCTTAATTTATAGACAAGGATCCTCCTAGTCTTTATAAAATTTTGGAAATTTTTAGGTTAAAAATCAATTTATCATATAAAATTTGGGCGAATTAGTTTTAGAAAAAATGGAAATTGGAAAATATTTGTTTTCAAAAAGCATGGGAAATTAGTTTGTTTATGAATATTAGCCCCTAAAATTTCCTTGGTCCATATTCATGGTAGCTCCCACACTTGAAAGGAACTCCTTCATCGTTTATAACCTAATAAAAAATAACAAGACCTTTCTTGATGTTAATAGAACCTACAAACCTACAAACCCTTTTTCCATATCCATATAACTTGTGTCCCAAAATGAATTACCCAATCAATAGTATATACCTAAGAAATTACCAATTTCTTTGAAATTTTCCGCACACCACTTAGTACTAAAGGGAGACTTAGAACTCTAATGGGGGTGAAGGCTATCTATGTAAAGTTTGAATCAAATTCTAGATGACACTTTTAAGAGAGAGGGCCTTAGATCCCATTTTCCAAAAATAATTCAAGGTTTTTCTAGCATCTTAAAATTCCTGAAAGGACTAGTTTATCCAACTTCTTACAAGAACCATACTTCTCAAATTATAACCAAGTATAGTACCAAAATTATCCTTTATATAGGTTTTGAGAGAGGTCACTCCCATCCTTCATCTCAGAAATCTTCCAATAAATGAATTTTTTTCAAACTCCATTATTTCATTTAAGTTCATTTTATCCCCTAGGAGCATGTTGATAACCTTGGATTTAAATTTAATGCATTTCCTTATTTTACGAGGGTTCCTAGTGTTATAGGTAAATTTGGGTATCATTCCCAATGACCTGGTTAACTGGGCATCATCTCCAAGACCAATTAATGAGGGTATATCATCCCCTATCATTTCAAGTTGCTACATTCCCTAAGACAAGAACAAGACAAATCAAGCATGACTTTCATCAAGTAAAGGTTTCCAAGGTTTGAAGTTTATTATATAGCATATGAGAGCTCATCAATGCTGCCTCTAAAGGGACTAAGTGCATTGCATATGCAGGTAGCCCCATATAAAGCTGCTCTGCAAAGCACTTCCCGACATTCATAGGTGCATTGGTCACATTGGGAACGAAATTCTCATTGTTCCGGAATCTCCACTTGGCTAGTGCCTTCTAGAAGATTTCACATGTTTCAAGCTTCGAATCCAAGTGTCCATTTGACATCTACAATATTGGGAACATGTCTTGCATATTATTGGAAATTCATTGATTTTAAAACAACCTTAATCTCCTCTTTAAATTGAGCACATATTTGAGTTCTTGAGGAGGAATAATTTGAGTAGAGAAATGTTGGTGGATTTTCAATTGAGAGTTAGATTTGTGTAACAACTGCTGGAGAGATTTATACTGTGATGAGGCTAGGAATGTTGCTAGAATGGTCACTTCAAATCAGTCACTAGGTTGTAACCTCTCCTTCTATCATCAATAAAGAAAACAACTTACTTTTCCCTATATGCATTTGTATTGGCATTGATTTTCCATATTGTAAGATCTTAGTTGATGTATATGATTTATGCTTTACTGATTTAGAAAACTAACTTAAATAGACATCTGTATTATTGCTATCTTCTGTTTTATAATGTTCATTCTTACAGGAAGCATTTAGAAAAAACCGCTGGAATTTGAAGCTGAAACGGAAGCGACAGAAGGAACCATTTGGAAGCGCTTGGATTCCAAGTAAGCTTCTAATATATTATGTGTGTCTGTTATTAGTCAGGAGAAGAAGTCGTATAGTATTTAATCTGTTGTTCTAGATTATCACCTGTCTAGGGAAGCATGTTTTATCCGTAATTCACAATTCTATCCAACAAATTGGCGACTCCACTAGGGAGAATTTCTCTTACTTCTAGGTGTTTTAGCCTCTAATTTTCTCTGTTTATCCACCCAGTAGTTTTTATTCACAAAGATCAAACTTTTTGAAATATTAGTTTGCAAAAGAAGTGTGTTAAATAGTGGTGTTTTTCCTTATACACTGCGTCCAACTCACTCTTGGACATGACACAGTGCTTTGCAGAACACTGTCTCCCTTTCAGGCCTGCGTTGCAGAGCACTGTATCCCCTTAGAGACTGTGTTACCTCCTGAAACCATCCAGATTCCCTTGAATTTTTCTTTGAAAATTGATTCAGTTTGTTTTCTTGTTGTGTTTTGAAAAGTTTTAACCTCATATTGACCAGTGAATCTATATATTTCTTCCTCCTTTGAAAGAAAATTTGTTCAATGTTTGTTTAAAGCATTTTTCTTTATCCTTGGGAATTTTATTTCAAAGTATTTTTATTGTCGCATTAGATCCATTTTCTTTTGAAAAAGGAAATTGTCGTAAAATATTTGTTTCCTGATAGGATAAATTGTTGTTTCATTCCTCATTTTTCCTTCAAAATAGAAATTGTTGTTTGTATTCCTCATTTCTCAAAAGTAAAAGGAATTTGATTTTGTTGATTTAGTGCACTTAGTTTCTTTTATGCATTCATAACATTAAAGGATTTGAAAAAGAAAAATTTTCATTTGCATGTAGTGGTTTGTGTTTTTTTCAAAAAGGAACAATTAGGAAATCTGCATTTAGTTTGTGTTTTTTGATTTGTTTGCTCACAAATGGATTTCTCTTTCCCTCTAGTAGCTAGGATTTTCAATGAAAAACTAAAAGTGAAAGATTTCTTATCATTCTTAGCTTCATTTTAGGAATTTTCCAATACATCATCGCGGTGAACCTTTGAAAGGAAAATTCTTAAGCAATATCAACATAAAATTAATCTCAATTTACCTCACAAAGCATTGGAACCATAATGATAACATTTAGAAGGTCTAGGCTAGAGACGTGTTCCGACGTCGTAAAACATAGCAGTTGTCGTTAACTTGTCTGCGATACATTCTGAGTGTGATACCTCACTCCACGTACGTAAGTATATCGTAGCTCATCCACATAATTTCGGGTATATCGGGCGGTGTTACAGTACGATAAATATAAAAGGGTGCTCTCACTGTGCGGTTTCGCATCAGACATCGCTAATACGGACTTGGGCCTCCACGTACCTTCAGGTATATTTGGGAGGACAACTTTTAGGTGTTGTCCATCCATAGTGAACCGAGTTGGCCGCCTTGTCAATTGTGATACACCGAACACAAAATTCGGGGAGATTTCCTGCTTGTACTTCTTGGTTCGCCAGGAGGTATTTTTTAGTTCACAGTTTCTTGGTAAACCCTTTTGCCTAGCATTACCCTTTTTTTTGTTTATTTTTTTTTGGTTAAAATAAATCAGTAATCGTGGAAGAAAAAAATCCTTTCCCCCTTCATTCGCGTAGACTAGCGTTACAACCACCTTTACCACTAGAAGTTACTTCTGGTAGGCGAAGACGATCATGATCTGCCAAATCAAGTACAATTCGTACCTCTAGTGAAACATCATTTTCCCATAAACCAGAGTTAGCTCAAGTTTTTTCTACACATCCCGGTTTGTCTATTTTTGTCAAAACGGAGTCTTCCTTTGAAAGAAAATTTGTTCAATGTTTGTTTAAAGCATTTTTCTTTATCCTTGGGAATTTTATTTCAAAGTATTTTTATTGTCGCATTAGATCCATTTTCTTTTGAAAAAGGAAATTGTCGTAAAATATTTGTTTCCTGATAGGATAAATTGTTGTTTCATTCCTCATTTTTCCTTCAGAATAGAAATTGTTGTTTGTATTCCTCATTTCTCAAAAGTAAAAGGAATTTGATTTTGTTGATTTAGTGCACTTAGTTTCTTGTATGCATTCATAACATTAAAGGATTTGAAAAAGAAAAATTTTCATTTGCATGTAGTGGTTTTTGTTTTTTGCAAAAAGGAAAAATTAGGAAATCTGCATTTAGTTTGTGTTTTCTGATTTGTTTGCTCACAAATGGATTTCTCTTTCCCTCTAGTAGCTAGGATTTTCATTGAAAAACTAAAAGTGAAAGATTTCTTATCATTCTTAGCTGCATTTTAGGAATTTTCCAATACATCATCGCGGTGAACCTTTGAAAGGAAAATTCTTAAGCAAGATCAACATAAAATTAATCTCAATTTACCTAACAAAGCATTGGAACCATAATGATAACATTTAGAAGGTCTAGGCTAGAGACGTGTTCCGACGTTGTAAAACATAGTAGTTGTCGTTAACTTGTCTGCGATACATTCTGAGTGTGATACCTCACTCCACGTACGTAAGTATATCGTAGCTCATCCACATAATTTCGGGTATATCGGGCGGTGTTACAGTACGATAAATATAAAAGGGTGATCTCACTGTGCGGTTTCGCATCAGACATCGCTAATACGGACTTGGGCCTCCATGTACCTTCGGGTATATTTGGGAGGACAAATTTTAGGTGTTGTCCATCCATAGTGAACCGAGTCGGCTGCCTTGTCAATTGTGATACACCAAACACAACATTCGGAGAGATTTCCTGCTTGTACTTCTTGGTTCGCTAGGAGGTATTTTTCAGTTCACAGTTTCTTGGTAAACCCTTTTGCCTAGCATTACCCTTTTTTTTGTTTATTTTTTTTGGTTAAAATAAATCAGTAATCGTGGAATAAAAAAATCCTTTCCCCCGTCGTTCACGTAGACTAGCGTTACAACCACCTTTACCACTAGAAGTTACTTCTGGTAGGCGAAGGCGATCATGATCTGCCGAATCAAGTACAATTCGTACCTCTAGTGAAACATAATTTTCCCATAAACCAGAGTTAGCTCAAGTTTTTTCTACACATCCCGGTTTGTCTATTTTTGTCAAAACGGAGTCTTCACAGCTACCCGTGGTCACGATCCATCCAATAGTGAGACCACACCTCCTGGACCCGACGTTGTTCAACCAGAAATTGATCCAGATCCTGTCACTTCTTTGCCAGAACATCTGAATCCTGAAGTCGTACAACAGGATGTTGTTCCTAGCTTGGTCATCCCACAAATTTCTGTAGCTATTGAATCTCCCATATCACACAGTCAACCACCTGAAATATACTTTGGGCTTGACGATGAAATATTTCCCCCTGGTTTAATTGCGATTGAATAAATCCCACAAGATGATACACCTTTAACTCCAACCCATTTTAGGGAGGACTTTACCTGTACGAGTAGTTTTCTCAATCAACACCCTCTGCTTTTGTTGATCCTGTTCCTTTTCAAAATCCCATTGATTCAAAAGGGTATACATTTAGTCAAGTAACCATGACTGAACCAACATCTTCAATTGGGCCATCTGTTCCAATTACGTCAACTCCCACCCTAGCAAGCCCGTCGATGTTTACAACTTCACCAGAGTCATATTTTCATGGAGGCCCTTTGGTCCAATCAGGTTACAAATC
This sequence comes from Pinus albicaulis, assembly GCA_034641835.2. Classification (NCBI taxonomy): domain Eukaryota; kingdom Viridiplantae; phylum Streptophyta; class Pinopsida; order Pinales; family Pinaceae; genus Pinus; species Pinus albicaulis. The sequence goes on along the minus strand of CM076571.1, from coordinate 916,777,590 downwards.
ATTATCTGGAATTTTCTCTGGTGCATCTTCAAATCCATGGAATTTACCAATTTCGTCATTTGGTATTTTAACAGTTAATCCTATAGTAAGTATTGAACGACTTGATTCATTATACACATCTTCAGGGCAATATCAAGTCGGTCCTTATGGGTCAATTCGTTCAAGTACCATATCAACTAGACTCCCAGCATTTGGAGAGCAATATTTTCCGTCTTATTATTCTCCTCATGCTGGGGGGAAACCTTTGGTCACCCAATATGATAGTACTCCATCACGTTTTGGTCAATATAATGTTGAAACGAATGTTTTTCAATGGCAGCCCACTGTACCTATCCAACCACAAATGATTATACACTCGTATCAACCGGTTCAACCTGTTACACCCACTTCATTACCACTTGTTAATACATCTTTACCCTTGTTGCTGAATCAAAATGTTGTACATCAACCTTATCAAGCGGGTCCTTCAACTCAATACCATCAAATGTTGGGTCCACAAGCTCCAAATCCTTTGGTTAATTTGCAACAACTTGTATCCGGAATCATTTATTCACAAGTTGGTCTACCATTTTATGGGATGTCACAACCGCAACCTGGTTATACATATCAACCAAATCCAAGTTATCCTAATTTGGGTTATAATATTGGTGGACATACCCCTTGGAAACCTCAGGTGCAAATGCCTCAAACTTATTTTCAACAAGTATCATATCCAAGTTTTGGTCAACAGAATCCTCAAGCGTTTGTTATGCAAAACAACCCCTATCTGGGTTACCAGCAGCAAATTCCTTATGCTGGTGCTAAAAGGCCTGTTGCTCAAGCAATTCCATCTTACCCTGGCTATGCTCAACCTGACCTTAATCAAAAGTTTCCCTTTGTTGCAAATTTAGAGTTACCAGATTTAAATCGGCTAACTAATGATCCAATTAACTATGCTCCTTGGTGGCTGGTGATACCTCACAAATTACCCTTGGATATTCCTAAGTTCAATGGAAACCCTGGAGAAGATCCATCGACTCATGTTATGACTTATCATTTATGGTGTTCATCAAATTCCCTGAATGATGATTCTATTCGACTACGTCTTTTTTAGTGTACACTCACAGGTCCAATTGCAAAATGGTACATTGAATTACCTAGAGCTTCTTTTGATAATTTCACAGCCCTAGCTACTGTCTTTTTGACCCATTTCCAGTTACCCATCAGATATGAAATTGGAACAGAACTCTTGACCAATTTCAAACAGACTAATGCTACTCAAATCTCTGATCATATTCATGAGTGGCGTCGTTGTCGTCGAATGGTTAAAACCTTTGTTCCGGATCAGCTCCTTGCTGAATGGTTCATTAAGTCCCTGTTACCATCTATAATTGAGGATGTGGATAAGGGTAGCGTCATCAAAGAAGAGCAAGTTATCGCTCGTGCCCAATATTTAGATTTGATTTATACTCAGTCTGGCACGCTCTATGAAAAAATTCCTAACGCGCCGAGATGTCATTTTACTGTTCCTCCTCAATTAAAGGACTCTCATGCCGGAGACGGTTTGATAGGCACTACAAGCACACATCACACTCTTGCATCTGATCCTGCTCCTGCTTCTGAAATTAATGTCGTGTCATTTGACAAAGGAAAAAGTGACAAGCAACCCGGAAGTAAGAAAAAGGGGAAATCTAAGAAAAAACAAACTTCTAACCCGCGGGAAAGATCATTTGATCAATCGTCTGACCTCAGAAACCTCATTATCCATGCATAATATGTAATGAGGAAAAATTTGTTAGGGATTGTCCTCACCATGCTGAAGTCTGAAAAACCATCAAGACTTCCCATGTGTCAGCTGTGTTGACAGACCCATTTCCAAATCCAAACACAAACATGGTTGCTATGGATCCAGCTCCTAGTTCCCAAGTTTTAATGTTATCTGTCACAAAACCTTCAACATATATTTTGGTGTCAACGTGAAATAAATATTATGGTAGTTAGGACACTGGTCAACCTACTACCTTGACAATGAATCCATCTACAGAATCAGTACCGCCTACTGCTATTCCTGAATTGACAATCAAGCCACCAAAAGGAGTAATTCATAAATCAACATATAATCCTCGAGCAAGAGCTGCACAAAATTATAATATAGTTGAATATTTGGCTCAATCCCCTTTAGCTATGTCTTCTCTTGAGTTATTACAAAATTTTCCCTCCCAAAAATAGGCTTTATTGTCGGCTATTGGTGGAATTGATCTTACTGATTCTAATCTTGTCATCTTTAATCGTATGGGCTAAATTACCAGCAGAATTGGCATTCTCCATACAGGTAAATGTTCTCAATCACCTTGTTCATCGCAATATTATTTATGAGGGAGCATCTACATGCATTATGTCTCTAAATTTTTGGAAGTCACTTGGCTCGCCGCGCTTATCACAATCATCAACGATGTTGAAGGCATTTGATGGACGTACATATAAACCTTGTGGTATTATTAATAACCTGCATGTCGAACTAGGGGGAAAAAAGGTGAATATTGATGTTGAGGTTGTTGACGGACCCCTTGAATATAATATTTTACTTGGAAGGCCATGGGTATATGCAATGACTAATATTGTTTCTACATATTTTAGAATGATTTCCTTTCCACATAAAGGTAAAATTGCAGTCATTAATCAACTATCCTTCTTTGCCTCTGCTTCGCAGGTAACTAGAAGTGTTTCGTTTGTTCACATACCCCAACTAGAACTTCAGAAAATTGGTGTAGGACTCTTAAAGGATTCCACTCTTATGGGAAACTTTTCATTACTGCTGCCCGTGACGTCGGCAAAAATTGCAAGTATAGAGACCTGCTACATGATCTCTTCCACTCTATCTCGCTTAAGGGAGAGTACAGGTGATTCTGATATTTCTATGTTGGATGAGTTTCTGCCACCTAGCCCTATTGAGATGGCATAGCAATCAATCTATCTGGCTTGGGCAGCAAATCCGAAATCAACGTCGTCGAGTGTTTGGGTTGATCGTTCTTTAGATTTTGGTACTCCATCTAATTCGTTTTCCTCAATTTTCTTGACAGATGAGAATATTCTGGAAACCATGATGGAAGAAGGAGAACCATGGGAAGATTATCATCATTGTTCCCATCTTCCTGATTATTAAGAAAATAATCTTAGTGAACAATATCACCCATCCATCAAAAATTTATTTTCGAATTATTTTCCCGTTAATGCAATCAATTCTAAGAGAAATCTGTCAAATATTGAAGAAACCATTTCTATTGATATTTCAACCAAACCTGGCATTGTAGAGAATATTCATGTCTGTGTATCTTGTTCTCCATTAGAACTTGAATCATATCGCTCTCTATTTCGTGAATTCTGTGGTGTATTTGCTTGGTCTTACGAGGAAATGCCAGGCATAGATACTAGTATAGTTGAACACACTATTAATATGTATCCTGATGTCAAACTAGTGCATCAACAACTTCGTCCTGTTCATCCAAAGAAATCTGTTGCCATCAAAGCAGAAGTTGAAAAACTTTTGCGTGCTGGTTTCATATATCTTGTTCCGCTAACTGAGTGGGTTTCCAATATCGTTCCTGTCATGAAAAATCAAGGAACCATTAGAGTGTGTGTCGATTATCGGGATGTCAATCTTGCTTTTCCAAAAGACAACTATCCTACTCCCTTTATTGACCAGATTATTGACGATTGTGTTGGATGTGAAATATTTTCGTTCATGGATGGATTTTCCGGCTACAATCAAATCAATATCTGCCCATATGATCAACATAAGACAGAATTCATTTGTCCCTGGGGTACATTCGCTTATAGGAAACTTCTGTTTGGTTTAAAGAATGCAGGGGAAACTTCTCAGAGAACAATGGATTATGCTTTCAATGACATCAAGCACATTGTTCAACTGTATCTAGATGATTTACCAGCGCATTCATGAAATCAGACTGATCACCCGATGCATTTTAGAGCCATTTTCTTACGCTAACGACACTAAAAAATACGCCTCAATCCACATAAATGTGTGTTTTGTGTTGATTCTGGTCGTTTTCTTGGATTTGTAGTCTGAAAAGAAGGAATTCAAATCAACCCATTGAAGGTTCAGGCCATTCTTGATTTTCCTGCACCGTCAAAATTACTTCAGATACATAAACTTCAAGGAAAGGCTAACTTCCTAAGGAGGTTCATTCCAAATTACGCTAAAATGGCTAAAGGATTTACTCGACTATTGAAAAAGGGGGTTCCCTTCCATTGGGACCAAGTTGTGCAAGCTTCTTTTGATGCTGTCAAGGACACTCTTGTCTGACCAGCATTAATGTATCCTCCTAATTATAAAATGATTATTTCTTATATATCGTCGCGGCTGAAATTCCCATTGCTATGGTATTAGTCCAAGTAGAAAATGGAATTGAACATCCGATCTATTATTTGAGTCATAATCTCAATGATACAAAAGTTAAGTACTCATACATAGAAAAGCTTGCCTTGGAAGCTGTTCAAGCTGTCCAAATATTTCACCATTATATCCTGCTTCGGAAAACAACTATAGTTTCAGATTGTAACCCCATGACTTATATCTTATCAGGTCAATTGTTGGGGAGAAAATATTCAAAATGGATTGTCATTTTAAAGGAATTTTATTTGGAATTCATCAAATCCAAGTCAAAGAAGTCTTTAGTTTTGGCTAAGCTTCTCTATGACCTTCCGTATGATAGTACTGCAACTACGTCGGAACCATCAATTCCTGATGAGTCTCTATTTCTGATTGGATCATCTAATCCTTGGCATGGGGACAAGGAAAATTTTAGGGGAAAATTTTAGCCCAAGGGCGAAATTTAAGAGGTTTTAGATTTTATAGGGGCGAATTTTTTATATAAAACCTATTTTGTATAGTTTTGTATAAATAGCCCCAAAATTATTTTAAAAATAAATAATTATTATCATTTAGCCAAAAAAAATAAGGGTGGATAAAACAAGAAATGTTGGATTCGCCTTCGATTCACTGGTCTGTGATTGTATTGGGTTGTATTCGCCCCTGATTTACTAAGTTGGAGGGTTTTGGATCTGCATTCGCCCCTGATTTATGTTGATGATGAGGGCAGTGGAGGGTTTTGGGTTGCCAGATTTATGCTGATGATGCTGGTTTTGGGTTGCCAGATTTACGCTGATGATGCTGGTTCTGGGTTGCATATGCCCTAGATTTACAGGGAAATGCAGATTTACACTGTTGATGTTGGTTTTGGGTTTAATACGCCTCAGATTTACAGGGAAATGGAGGGTTTTGGGTGGATTTTTTTTTGGACCAGAGATCTCCTACTTGCTCCAATTCTGATTCACAGGTATTGTTGTTCTTACCAATGATCATGAGTGTTTTCAATTTTTCTCGTATGACTCATCAATGTTGATCTTTGAAGTTTTTTTCAAATATGCTTGCAGGAGAAAACATGGCGCATTATTTTCAAGCTTTTTGGGTAGCATCCAAGCAACTTTCTTGTGGCTTTGCGTGGGCAGGTGAGCTTTCTGGGGTAACGTTCTCCATGTTTGTGGTTCTTTCAAGCTTGTAATACTAAATGTGGTTTCTTAATGGATGCAGATTCTGGAATGGCTCTCTCACAGCCCATCTGACATGGAAAGCTATATAAGGCCTAGATGTGTGATTCTCTCGATATTTGTGTCCATGCCATCTGCGAGCTGGGAACGGGTATGTGTCCATATTAATCCCATTTGGCCATTCCCATTTGCCATAATTAATTGTAATAATGAACTTTGAAATTACTATGGAATCTCGTTAAGTGACATGAGAAAGACCTGTAAGATAGAAGGATTAGGAGATCTTCAAGTAGCTAAAGGATTAGGAAATCTTCGAGCTCTATCTTAGAGATCTATAGTTTTAATTTAATTGATCAATGATGAATATAAATGGTTGTTTGAAACTCTTACAGCTACGATAATATTTGCCACAATTCCTAAAACTACTCGTTAAAGATTCTAGGACTGATTTATGGAGATGTGGCAGAGTATTAGTGCAAGCTGAGCATAGATTAGCCTCTTCCAATGATGGTAGTTAACTAGTGCTAATGTATATATGTATCCTGTCAATTTTGAATCCTCGTTGATGTAATTTCCATCAACGTGTCTTAACTTGAATATACCATTTTTTTACAGGTAAAGTTAGGTTCTGCAGCTCTTGGAGGTCGTGGGATGCTCCAGAAATTTATTTTGTTCAGCCTGTAGCTATTGTAGCTGGCCAAGAGACCACTATTACTTTGAGAGGCCATAATTTGGCTACTACTGGCACGAAGTAAGTTGTGGAATTATAGTTGTGCAATTGATAAGAATTGGATTGATTTGCTAGACTTATATATTTTGTTGTGTTCCAGATGCATAATTCTTTGTGCTTACAGAGGAAAGTATACCTCTATTGATGTTCTTCCCGAAGAAAAAAATTCAAAAATCATATCGACTGATCATAGGGTGCAGAAGTTTACATTTTCAAGGGGGCCACCTAATGTTTTTGGTTGCTGTTTTATAGAGGTAGATTGAGCTTGAGGAATCTCTTTCAGTCATGTTTTATGTGGCTTTATCATTAGTTTTGGGTGTGCAGTTAATATGGTGTTGGTGTAAGTTCTCTGATAGTGGGCCTGTTTGTGGCATTGTGTAGGTGGAGCATGGTTTCAAGGGAAATTGTTTTCTTGTTATTGTTGTGGACCCTATCATCTGTAGAGAGCTGCAAAGCCTTGAATCTGAGATTGAAAATGAGTTCTCGAATGACAAATCAAGCTCCCTAAAAGTTGAACGTTCACAAGAAAATTTTCAAGATTACAGTGCAGTAACAGCTAGGGAAGAAGTAATCAGTTTCTTAAATGAGTTAGGATGGCTCTTTCAAAAGAGTAGCGGGTGGCAAGTGGAGCTAAGCATTGTGAAGGATGCTTCTTTTCTTGAATTTTCATCTGATCGGTTCAAGTTTCTTTTCATATATGCTATAGAAAGGGACATGTGTGCTCTTCTAAAGAAGCTTTTGGACATATTTTTTGAAATGAATGTTGGGTAGGAATCTTCAGCTCCAGAGTCATCCAAAAACTTGGTTGAAAGTAATTTATTGCACAGGGCAGTGAAGAGAAATTTTAAACAGATGGTAGATTTTCTCCTCCACTATGCTCCCTCACCGAATAACATGAAATTGCAAAAAAAATCTTTCATCTTCCCACCGAATCTGGGCCTGCAAGATCTTCTATCCATTGAAAAAGTTTTCAAGTCTCTGCATGCTGCAGTGAAAGATGATCCTCATCTATGGAAAACTATACATATAATGAAATCCACTGAATCAATTATGTAGCATCCCTTGCACCACCAAGTAGAAGTAAGAGGGTCCACAACCATCATACACAATCTCCAAGCAAAAATCAAGGTTTGTGCCATTAGCATACTTGTGAATTACCCTTGCAAAATTTGTCATGCGGTGAGAATAACAATTTATCACTCATGCCAATATGAAGGGTAAGAACCATCACAATGATTGACCGACTTTGGTCACCAATCATCATCATAGTTCTAAGTTTTCTTTATGGTTTATTCGCAACCAATCATCATCATGATTCCACAACCATCATACACAATCTCCAAGCAAAAATCAAGGTTTGTGCCATTAGCATACTTGTGAATTACCTCTGCAAAACTTTTCATGTGATGAGAATCACAATTTATCACTCATGCCAATATGAAGGGTAAGAACCATCACAATGATTGACCAGCTTTGGTCACCAATCATCATCATAGTTCTAAGTTTTCTTTATGGTTTATTCACAACCAATAATCATCATGATTTCTCTATGGTTTTCCCTCAACCAATCAAGTGCACAATAGGTGGTCAATAAGATCTATCATTGTCTTCCACCCTGCCATGTCTTATCCTCATTAATCTCAATGTTTAAAATGTGAGCAATCTGTGAAGCATCTAATAGAACATAAATCATGACTCATTAGCTGAAATGAAGTTTATGATAACTTTGTATTTCTTTTTTCATTGAAAATTTACCTTGTAAACCTTTACATGTATTATGTGTGTGTGTGTAAAAATTAAGTGTTTTTAGATATGAAATGGTATGAGTATTACTATTACATATACATAATACATATAGCTTCTTATTCCAAACTGCATGACATTGTTAACTCAATTCCCATTTTGGGCACCATGACACTGTCAATGTCAAGCACTAGTGGGTGAATGATAGTTAGGGCGGATCTCGGAGTGAGCACAAGGGGTACTAAAATTTAACGAATAAAAAGTGGCAGTGGAAATTGATTTACTTTACATATTTTGAAATGAAAAAATTTCAAGACTTCCTATGATGCTTGGCGTCCTTTTTCCAAGTGAGGGGTCCATTCTGGTCTACTTAGGAAACATATATGAAATTGATCCATCTCCAAGATTGATATGTCCAGTAATATAGCATGGGTGTGACACTTTGCTTTCATGTGAATTTATTTCAATAATGAAGTTCCTATTCCTATGGCTAAACATATTCATGTGGTTTAACAAATTTTGTTGTTGAACTTGTTTCCTTGTACAAGGTTTTTGTTGTTAATATTTTCCCCTCTATATGTACTTATTCTAAAGGTAAATGATTCACTCACTATATGAGGTTCCCCTCTTACAAAATAGCTATTCCCATTGCTTGTTTAACCACAAAACCAAGTCCATCATTTCCTGTCCTTGTACTCGGATCCATGGGCTTTCTAATTCTATGCCCATATTTTCCTAGACCTTTGCTGCCATGAAATCTAATCTAAGATTGGAATCAATTTCTTTGGTAGTTTTTTCAAAACACCCTATGCATTCATATTTAATGTTTGGTACGTCATTTTCAGAAGTCCCATATCATGCAAGAGACACATCATCATTATTAGTAACATCAAGCAAACTTTCAAGCTTTTGAACTGTGTCAAAGGTGTCACAAGAAACACCTTTCACAAAAATCTCCTTGCAGTCATGTTTTATGATCTTATGTTTGTTTAAAAACATTTTTATAGAATTTAAAAGAAATCTATCTATGAACCAGTTCTATGTATAGGTTCTTGGTATTAAAGATTTTGTTAGCATCTCATGTGGTCCTCCTAGGTGGTCTTGCCACAAGAAAATACGTAGGCAGAAATATAGTGACTAGTGCCTACTAGGATGTGAATTTGTTTTGTGTAAGCGCATTGTTTGTTTGGGTTAATGTTTTTTATGTTTAGCTTTCATTCTGATAGTTTTTTGTTTTATCCAGTGATGGTGAAACTTTCATATCAGCGGATGACCTAAGAATAAACTTATGGAACCTATAAATATGTGATCAGAGTTTCAACATTGTTGATGTCAAACCTGCCAACATGGAAGACCTGACTGGTAATTGTTGCTTTCCTGGTTGCAAAAAAACATTGGTTTATATGTATATGATAATTATTTGGAACTGTTGCTTTAAGATGTAGCTTTATTGTCTAAAAATGGTTTATTTCTGTTTCAATTTATATGTGTGAACTTATTGATAAAATTACCAATAATACCTATTCATTTCATGTGTGTGTTTTTACCCCATATTCCAAACAATAATTATATGATCAGGACATCCTGTAGTGTGCTGCACTTGTTACCATAAATATTTTGTTGGTAATATATTTTCTACTTATCTCTTTCATTACCACAAGAGTAGCTTTGTTTTATATTCGATTTAGCTAGTTTCAAACATGTAGTGGGGATTTTCTAGTGCTATACCATACACTAAGCCAGTGACCTATAGATTGTTTATAAAAGGTTCATTCACATTTCTTGGTATGAAACTCTTGAGTTTTCTAGAGATGAGGAATTTTTTGTGTGCATTTTGTTTCTGATAGTAACATCAAATGGGTTATATGTTGAAGTTATCCCTTTGTTTGAAACCATCGAGGTATTTCTGCAAATTCTATATGCCCTTATCCTATTGGGTACATGCAATATTGTGCATTTATTTGTTTGTTGCACCATCTCGATCTGTAGTTTATTCCGTTAAATGTTCTTTTACACCATGGCTATTGATGGTCCCTTAAACGGTTCCTTGGTTTGTGTTTTCTCTACCCAGTGCATACTGTGATTGATGCAAGAATAAAAATCCAAGTCTATTATGGAAGGAAGAAGTTAAATGTGTATTTTTCTATAGAAAACATGTCTGAAAGGTTCTATATAACTCAATTTGTTTGAAAGGTACTATTTTTTAAGATGCTTCCAATTATGAATGTGTGGCAATATGTTCATGCTCAATTTGGAAATATTATAATGTTGTATAGTGGGATTACAACATTCAATGGAGATCCCTTCTAGTAAGAAGCGACAAGTGGGTGGTATATATTCTGGCAAAGTCATCTAGGATCTGCATCAAGTCTCAACTGCTTCAGATGGAATGTTTACAGAGGCAAGACTCCACCTGAGTGGTGAAATGTGTCTATGGGGGATTTGAACCTTGCTGGGGGGTGTGAAACATACTCTACCTTACCATGTACTCAAGCTCCTGTTGGCAACAAAAGTACTACCAGAAGGAAAGTACATAATATATTATCAGAATGATATGATTTGATTTAGAGAAATAGGAAAATATTATGATTTGCATTATAGGAAAAATGAAGATATTGTAGAAATTCATGGTTGGCTTACCTCTTTGTCATCAATTTAGAAATTGGACCATTAATATAGTATATACAGGCCAACCAAAATAGGGAAAATTTGGAGTTTTGCAAACCATTTAATTCTGGATTTTGAAAACAACCAAAATCCATTTTGTAGTCTGTACTATTTGACACAACTGCTGGGATTTATTTAGAAAAGGTATTGAAATGGTATAGACACACATCGATGTCCAAAATGTCAGATAGACTAAATATTTTATATGATACACGAAGGCAGTGTACCGAGTGTCTCCAGTCTATATCTAAGTGTGATAAAGGAAAACATATAGTAAGAAGCATGATCACCAGTGCAATTTATTCTAACATTCTTAAGGACTGTATTGAACAGCTCTGAGATATTGCAACATATTACATATGCCTCAGACTTATCAGGCATGCTCAAGTTAAGGAGCACTAGTCACTGAAAATGTTATCTGCAAGATATTGTGCTGTTAGTCTAGAAATCATGATAATTATTATGTACAATGTAAACATCAGGAGGTTAGGCTTGTTTATGTGGCTGACAGCTAAACCCATGCCCCTAGTCTAGAAGCTCCCATCTCAAACTCTAGAAAGAATCCTCCATTTCCAAGGATTGCTTAATGTGAAATACCTCATATAAACATACAAATAGTTCAAGATAGACTTAGCAGTCTGTTTGATCTAGGAATACTTGAGGTGTCATTGCTCATGTAGGGTTCCTATTTGATAATGGCTTCCCTAAGTCATGCAGGGTCAACATGGATGCAATTATCATAGCACCTCAAGTATTTCTATATAATCCTACTTGATAATGTCTCCCCTGAGCCTTGTCAGGGTCAATGTGGATGAAATTATCATAAGCACATGTTTGTCTACACATTCACCAATATTTGTGTAATATTTGTTTGCATTGTTTGTATGGATTCAAACCATGTGGATCCTTTTCACTGAAACAATTTTTTCATTTTAGTATCTATCTTGATTTCTTGCATTTCTTGACAAATTTGGCCAGAATGAGTTTGGTCCTTGGAGTATATTTTCTCTCCCATTTTTAGATCAAGTTGACTGTTCTTCTTGCCTATGGCATGTTTGTTGCACGTCAACTGCCAAACACAATGGTGGCTGGTAACCTTGAGGGGCTTGACTGGATTGGAAATTTGTGACCATTGACTGCACTTTGGATAAACATATCTTGGACAATGTTGCAACCGATTGAGCTTACTCATGGAAGTATTTCAATTATTTTTCCTACAAATAAATCACAAATGTATGTTGCCTTTGTCAAATTATATATTGCTTGAAATAATTAGTTTTTGATATATTGCTTGAAATAATTGTTTTTTCTTGTCCAAATAGTGCTTGGAACAATTCCTTGCCAATGATAAATTTATGCATAAAAGGTGTCATATTAAGAGTTATGCGAGGGTTCATCTTACAAGGAAACAATTAGTGGGTTTTTCAAATATTTTTAAACCCTGTTTTGGGTCAATATCATAGAGATGATGAATAACTGTTACTACCACCATAATGGGATGTTGTAGAATACATTTCAAAAAGTGCATCCTGATTTGATGTAGCTACTAGCCATATACTTGGCTTCTCTTTCTCTTCACTTTTTTTCTTTTCTTTTCTATTTCTTTACAATTATAATAGATTAGATATATTGTTATCTAGGAGATGCAACTAATTCTCCTAATTTGCACGTAGCTTATAAGCAGAGTGCTTCCCTTACAATTGTTGGGGTGTGCCAAACGATTTTTGTCATTACCTTGTGAAGTTGTTTCTTATATCTGTGATAGAGTGGTCATTCATCTTTATGTCTCTCTCTCTCATGGAAAGATACTCCAATTGTGATGGTTCTTACCCTTCATATTGGCATGAGTGATAAATTGTGATTCTCATTGCATGAAAATTTTTGCAGGGGTAATTCACAAGTATGCTAATGGCACAAACCTTGATATTTTCTTGGATATTGTGTATGATGGTTGTGGACCCTCTTACTTCTTCTTTGTGGTGCAAGGGATGCTACATAATTGATTCAGTGGATTTCATTGTATGTATAGTTTTCACTTAATTTCTACATTCAAATCGATGCATTCTATTTTCATAATCTTTGACCCTTTGGAATTATTAACTAGTTTTTTCCAAGCATTTAATGGTCTGCTAATGGTGGTTGTGTGCATTAGCTGTAGCATAGTTAATTGACAGAAGACAAAGGTAAAGGTTTTTTGTGTGTATTGCATGCAGCACAAGGTATGCTGACCAATGTTCCTTTCATGGAACTGGTTGATTGGGATACTTGTGGAGCCCAGATTAAATATCCAAGCTTGTTTCTTGAAATTGTTTGGTATTGGTGCGTAACTCAAATTCCAAGTCTCCTCCCTTCATCTTTAGAGTTTCTTGCTGTTGGGACTCCCTACGAAGTGGTGATTGCCTGCTTGATATGGAGGTATGTTGGTCATGCAATCATTTGAATTAGGTTTTTCTCCTTGGCTCTAACTGGTACATATGATCTACTAGTCAATAAATATTTCAACAGAGACTATAATTTATCCTATTTGAAGAAAAATATCATCAATTTGTCAAGGTTGGAACTGGGTTTTGTCTTTGCCAGTCGAGAACCCTTGCAGTCATGTTCTTATCATTGTCCACTTGGTCACATTGGTGGTTGTTGTTACCCCTATTGTTGAAATGATTGGTAAATGCATATTTCAGGGGTAACTTGTAGGATGCTCAAGGGCTACAGACACACACTTATTTTTTGTTGAGAGTAGTCCTTCATGTGATGATATTATTGGATGTTAAACATAGTGATTCTCCTTGATAATAATGTGGTTGCCTTGGTTGGAATGATGATTCTAGCCTTCACAAGGTTAGATTATCAGTGGAGGTTGCTTTAGTGGTGCATAATTTTCTTCATGAACCAACATCAAGGTGGTCAAATAATCACATCTTGGTCACTTTCACCTTGTGCTGCATGGTTACATCATAAGTATCCTCTAATGTGGTAATACACTTACCTAGTTTTATTCATGTTCATGCAATTTTTCCATAGTTTTACCTAGGCAATTTGTTTTACCTATGCAGGGAAGACTTGGGACAAATTGAAAGAAAATTTGAAGGGCCTAGATTTGTGATAGACTTTTCTTCTCTTTATATATACTCAATTCCAATTTTAGCAAAGTTGTGGGCCAACTTTATACCTGGAAGCTGTCGAAATACATATCATTCTGGAATAAATTCACCATAATTCTTTCGGCAACAATTAGACAAATCATTAAGATGAACGAGGAATTACTTTTTGGGTCTAGGTGAAGAACAAGAGTTGCACATATTTGAGTTGAATTCCCTCAGTTATATGTTGAGGTTGTTTGTGTAAGGACTAAATTTACATTCATGGATATTTACCAGATTGAAGATTGAAGTGCATAGTTTCTACTGTTGAGGTCCCCTATGAAGGAATTGGATTGGAGCATTCTGACTTTTTAGAGTTGAGTTAAGAAGCAACTTTGTGATGACAATCCAAATATATCATGTCCCTTGAAACTTGTGCAAGAATTACCTAAACAATTTTTCATTGAACCCATACCTCTCAGTGAATAACTTAAAGAAATTAGAGCAGTTTTGCTTGTTCCAGAAAATAGTTATGAGTGTCCTCTTAATTTTGTAATAGGCGTGCCTATTGGAATTTGGTTGATGGTTTTGGGAGACTTAGTACAATATAACCAAATATATGTCAATGAATTTGAAGGAAATTGTGGAGTAAAATCTGGTTCAGTTACTTTGCCATTTAATGTTGTGAAAAAAGACTCATCATGTTTGTTAGAAGTTTCTGTTATGATGGAATGCCACTTTGAATTTGGGAGAGTTCTATTAAATAGATTTCAGGCTGGCTCAAAACTAGAACTTATTTCACTATCCCGTGATGGGCTCCATTTTTCCCTTTGGTATTTGGGCCTGCAAGATCTTCTATCCATTGAAAAAGTTTGCAAGTCTCTGCATGCTGCCGTGAAAGATGATTCTCATCTATGGAAAACTATACATGTGGATGATCCTTCTTGGTTGAAACTAGCTCCTCCATATACCATTGTTGAATAAGGTATGCAGAGAAGAGGGTGGAGATAATATTGATTTTGATCACATACAATAAAGATTTACTACACAGCTATCCCCCCACAAGTGATGGTACATATTCCTGTCTCTTATCATTTTTTCTACTCCTGACCATATCACTCTGCACAATACATAAATTTAATATAGGAAAGGTAATGGTTCTGGTGCAATATTGGTGCATGATTGTACTATTTTCGGCATATTTGATTGCATTATTTTGGTCCTATAATCAATGATTGTGTATCATGAATGGTAATGTGTTTGGCCTGAATGGCTGTGATTACAATTTAGTATCTTCACATTTTAAAGTAAAAACAGATCAAACATTTTGTTTGTTTTTATGAATTTATGTTTATTTTTTATCCAATGGAGATTATTGGTGACTTGGGTTCCTTTTAATAAAGCTTCACCATGTGGCCTTACCTAGTGATATAAAACTCGTCTCTTGATGTTTTCTTCCCTTATAACCATGTCACTTTATTCATACCATAGCGAAAAGTACTAGTGTAATATTGATGGATGCTTGTACTATTTTCGGCATTTTCGAGTGCTTCATTTGGTGCTACAAACAAATTTGGATGTGTGTTACTTAGTTTGGCATGACTTGTGATTGTTTGAGATATTTTGTTTAGATTGAATACTTTCATTACAGTTAGATGCTTCTAGATATGGATTATTTTCAATTATTGAATTTACTTCAACATCAATTTAGAAACTGATAGAACCCTATTGTTTGTTGCTTCATTTTTTCTTAACTATCTCTTGCAATATCTGGTAGATATTGATATCAATATCTGTTTATCTATTGCAGGTCAATGAGATTGATTCCAGTGTAGCTCTAAACATGTCTGGGTAGACTTTGGAGATGATAACTTTACCATTAGCAGTTGGGAACATAAAGTACTGGTTAGCAGAGATGGACAAATGAAGCTATCAACTGAAGTATTTTTTTCTTCAATTAACCAATGAAGTGAACGTGCTGCAGGGGAGAGTGCTTGTATTGATTTGGTAGCAATTATTGCTTACTGGTTACAAAACAACTCCAATTCTATGCCAATAAAATCACAGTTTGACACATTGATATGTGAAGGATATCTGGAGTGGAGGAAGCTATGGGAACTAGAGGAATATAGAGAGAGGTTCCCTGATGGACACTTTGATTTGGAAACAATATTGCAGTCAAACACGTTTTATAACTAGCATTGAACCTCCACATATTTTTAAATTGTGGCAATTGTCTTAAGATTAGATTGGGATGCAAGGGCTCTGAATTGGTTTTTCTTGGAAATATTATTTCTTTTAACATTATTGATTATGCACACAAGTGTCAAGGCTCTTGTGTGATGTTCTAGTGATATTTCAGTATTGTTTGTAAAGACTCTTTTTTTCCTGTGAAAGTTGGCATCCCCTAAAATTTAGACAAGAAGGTGGGTTGGAATTGTTGGCGGGCTCTGAGACTCGACAGTATCATAATAATATGAAATAGAATTAGATGTTAGTAGAATAGTATTCTATAATGTGATATTTACATATTAATACTACTGTGTTGTTAAATAATAGACTTTATTAGACAATAATGTGGAAGTTAAATAAAATCTTTTTCAATGACAAACTGTTGAAATAATTATTTAGTCTCATATTCTACTTCAGTTTTTGTGATCCTTCGAGTGGCAAGGCACCTTCTATTAAGAAAATTTTTCTCCGTGACATATCATGCTTGTAAGTTAATCATAAATTTGTAGATTTTTTTACTTACTTTTTATGATGGGTAGTTCCAAAAAATGGAAATGTTTAGCTGGGTTCAGTGTTTATCATCTTTATATAGGATTGACTTTTGATAATAGTGTTTTATGCCCTATATAGAAATTGTTTACTAGCATGGAAATGCTTAATGGAGAAGGCTTGGTGTTGTTCTTGTGAATGTGCATTGTAACTCTTTGTAAAAATATAGAATGTTTTAATTGTAATTTTCACTTCGTTGATCTATTTGCAGGGGCAGAGTGGTACCCACAACTCTTGAGGTGCATGAGGATGAATGTGGAAGTGATGATGATGCTGGTCATCAAAGACTGCATCGAAGAAGCGAAATAAGTGTCTCCTTTGAATTTTGCTACCTTTTTGGGTGCTTTTTGTTGGAAACCATCTCTGTTTCTATCAATGCATTGTAATTAATACGGTAAGCTGATCTTTAATTTAAGCAATCTGGTATATAAACTATATATACTCCTACAATCTAAATATCATGGATAAATATTCAAAATTTCAAACTCATGAATTTCTTTTGGGAAAAAGGTTTTATAGATGCTTTTATTTGAGGCATACTTGTGTGTTAATTCAACATTCAGATTTATTTGCAAAATTATTGTTTGTAAAATCTATGTATTTCTAACTATCTCTTCAGGTAAAATTTAGATATATTAAAGTTATAACATATTATAGCTTTTAAGTTGCACTAATATATCATAAAACACTGGTAAAAGACAATATCTTATGTCAAAATCAATGCCATTTATTGTGTACAACGGGATTGCCACATTCGTGCTTTACCCAAATCTCGTTTGTTTTATATGCATTCTATATCATCGATCAACGCATGAATGCTTATAATATATTGAGCCCTAGTTCTGAACTATCCTCTCTTCAATTTCTTTGTAAGGATTGAATACAATCCAATTGCATAAATTACAACTAGGGAAGAGTAATAAATCAGTATTAAAATACACCATAAGCATTAATTGCTTCAAAGTATTATAAATGCATTTTAATATTACTTGATTTTCCATGCTTATATGGAACATTGTCGAGAGAACGAACTATAACAACAATGGATTTGCATGAAATCTTTATAATTTTTTCAAACGTGAAAGTTGTGATGCATTACTAAGTTTCTTCATTATTTTATAGATCATTACACGTCAAACCAACTTTACTCCTTGACTAGCATTGCATTCAACATTGTGCACAAGTATGATTTACATGTATCAATCAAAAGTATGATTTTATCTATATTTGATAATGCAAGTTGAATACATCATACAATACATAGGATTGTTATGGCTATGAAGTTCAATATGAAATAATCTATTGATTGCTACTATTACTATTATATATGGGGTGCTCTTCTAATGGCCATTTATTAACTATGTGAAGAAGGATTTGTGGAATTTGTATTTACTATAATATTATGCATAGCTGAGCTGCAGACAACTAAGTAGAATTTGGTAGGAAGTTTGGAGTATGTGTAATTCATAATGATCTTGTCTTCTCTTCATTGATGAATTTTCAATGTGTGATTTTTGACCTAAGCCGTTGCATTATCAATGTGTCAAGGCTCAAAACTCTACCTATATGTCAACTACTTATGATCATTCCTAGGAACATGAATCCTAATTTTTGTAGGTTTAAAATTTATCACAAGTTTTCTCTATTGTGGTCGAATTAGTGGAGGATATCTCAAAATTTATTGAAGGTACCATGGATCTAAATTTCTTATGAAATTTCAACACTATAACAAACTTTGGTGAAAATTGTTCATCAATTCGCACTTGGTTAGGGTTATAGATGTTGATGAAAATTTTGTGTGCATGCATGAGAGTTGGGTGCAAATGTACAATGTTGTGTAGCATTAGTGTGATAAATGTGGGATAGTGCAAAACATGGTTTTGAATATTAGTCTGAGTTGACTCGTACCTAATCAAATCAGTTAAGTTGATTGTTGGTTGAACGGTTAATTGTTGGTTCAATGGACAAAAGATCTTGTAGGCCCAAATACCAAAGGGAAAAATGAAGCCCATCATGGGGTTCTCTTTGTAATTCTCCACCATTGATACCTTCCATGCTTCCTCAAACTCCTCTCCAACCTCCATATTAGTGCTAGTAGTAGCATGAGAAACAACACTACGCTTAGTAGAACTAGAACAAATTTTCCAAACTGCATGAGAACTACTTCCCTCACCAGTCACCATGTGCCATGCTTGGCCTCGGTAGTTCACTTCCTTCAACTCCTAGTTCAACTACCATATCTTCATTAGAACAAATACCTCAAACTCCAGTATACAACGATTCACCATTTTGTACTAGTGATTCGCCATGATTTTATAAGATAATATAATCTCGTGAGAGATTCGCCAAAAAATTATATATACATATTATATTATTAATAAAATCGCCTTCCATTTTTCCTATGTATCATGGGGATTCTCCAATTTATTATATATCTAAATTTAGGGGGGTTCTTAAAATTTTCCCAGCATGGGGATTTCATCATTTATCTCCAAATGCAAACTTTTCGACCTGATACCTCTCGCTCTGAACAATGACATATTTGATACCAAGCCAAAGATTATCTGATCGTTGGCGATACACTTTATCGTTGTGGTGTCGATACCATTTTAAGGAGGTGCCTCACTCACGAGGAGGCCGAAAAAGTGTTAAATTATTGTCATGCTGGGGCATGTGGTGGAAACTTATCTGGTTATGCTACCGCGCAGAAGATACTCTGCACTGGTTACTTTTGGCATACTATTTTTCGAGACTGCATCCTCACGGTCAGAAGTTGTCATGCATGCCATATTTTTTATCGTAAATCCGCAAACCGCCAGCGCCAATGCATCAAGTTGTCTTTGTGGGACCAATTTCAAAATGGGGTATTTACTTCATGACCTATAACCCTCGTTCGTCTAGGGGGCATGGTTATATTATTGTCGCAGTCAACTATTTTACCAAATGGGCCGAAGCGATGCCTACATTCAACAACACAAGACATACAACTGCATTTTTTTTCTTTAATCATGTTATTTCACGGTTTGGAGTCCCACAGGCTATAGTTAAAGATCATGGGAAGCATTTTCGCAACCACATGATGGTTGAATTAACTGCCAAGTTAGGATTGTCACATGATAATTCTACTCCTTATTATCCACAATCAAATGGACAAGTTGAGGCTATCAAAAAATTTCTTAAACGTATGCTTCAACGAATGATAGGAGTTCGTAAAAGACACTGGCACTTGATCATGTACTCCGCCTTGTGGGTGTATTGAACCTTGGTGAGAAATGCAACTGGATTTACTCCTTTTCAATTGGTGTATGGTCTGGAAACTATCTTACCAATCCAATGTGAAATATCGTTGTTAAAACTCGCAATTGACTTATTACCTGAAACCTCAAAAGAAGAAGCGCATCTCCTTAACCTCATACATATTGATGAAATGCATCGTGAAGTCCAATTGGCCAACGAAGCACATAAGAGATGTATAAAGGCGCAATATGACAAAAATGTCTAGCCTCACATTTTCTCAAAGGGTGACTTGGTCCTTCTTTACAATCAAGAAGTTGATGTAATAGGAACATGAAAATTTGAGCCATTATGGCATGGCCCCTAGATTTTCAAAAGAGTTCTTGCTAAGGGCGCCTATGAGTTGGTTGATTATGATGGAATTCCATTGGCACAACCTAGAAATGGATTGTATTTGAAACATTATTATGCTTAATCATGAGCATAGCAATTTTTTGTATTATATTGTATATATATGTTGTTGATTTGCACTCACTATCTTAATTTGTTTTTAGAGTTTTCTTGATGCTAGTAATCTGCTTTACATTTCATCGCAGATGTTTGAATCTTTAGAACCCTTTCTTGGATATTCTGATGGTGCTAGTCATAGTATGCAGAATCTATCCTCTACAACGTGGGCCATTTTCGCTCTGAACGACGAGTTAGTGAGTTTTCAAGGGATTTGTATTGGTAGATCGACGAATAATATCACTGAGTATAGCGCGTTGATCGAACTTCTCTCTGATGCCATTTCATTTGGTATTAACAGTATCATCATAAGGTTAGACTCACAACTTGTGGTATTACAACTTACTAGTGTTTATACTGTTAGAAATCCAACATTGCATAGATTGTTCCTTAGAGTTCAACTTTTGGAAAGAAACTTTGATTTTATTCAATATCAACACATTTCCAGAAATTTGAACACATTAACTGATTCATTAGCTAATCAAGTTTTAGACAGACATTTGCAACATATGTAAAGAAAAAATTCACATCATTGAATAGGATTGCACAATAAACATAGGAAAACACTGAAATCATATAGATAGATAGTTATAGGTTTTTACAAAATTTGTGCCCAAGACACATTGGTCATCTGACCTTAAAATGTATGCAAAATATCATAAGTAAACTAGTGGTGCTCGTGGTAACATGCTATATATCTAGCTATCCTACGAAGTAACCACATCTAATGGCTAGGAACCCCAATAGTGTGTCACTGCAATCACATAGGAAGCTCTTCGATCCGACAATCCGGAATCCCGAAGGTCAAACCTTCTATGTGCTGATAAAGTTTAGTCAGAGTCTTAGCCATATCAAGATCCTAAAGGATTGCTCTCTTGATAGCCCTCTCTGCTAGCACATCTGCTTTGCGCTCTGGTTCCACTACTGGTTGAACACGACCAACATATGCATTACATCAAACATTTAGTTTAGTCTTGGAAAGAAATAAAAAATACAAAAACATTGTATAAACCTGAGGAAAATCAAAAAACATGGTCAAAACATTCTTACCTATTGCACCCCACTGAGCACCTTCTGGTAATGCTAAATCTGGATCCCCTCGAAAATCAAAGCCTGCGTATGCATACTCATCGATGGCGAAAATCTGTCGTCGAAACCAGGAGAAGAATGCAGTCGAGAAAAAAATAGTAGATTGGCTTGCATGCCGACTCATGAGTTCTACCCATCTCTACATTCAAGGATATCTAGGACTAGCTATATCCAATGTCACATGTTGTGGCTGCATCAGTGGAATCTGTTCCAAGACGAAGGATATATAGATAGAACCATAACTAAAATTCTTCATCCTTCCTCCCTTTGCTTTATTAAGTTGTTCCTTTATCTGAGATAGAATAGCTTTAGACCAGTTGAATACTGTTGGCTCCATACAGTCTAGCGCATACTGCATATACGATCTATTCTCTACATGTAGTGTAACGGTGCCAGCAAGTTTAGCAATCGTGAAAAGGATAGTTCTCAAAGGAAAATATTTGACATCCTAGATGTTTATTTTTCCATCTTTGCTAGGTTATTCCCCTGGATAACAATGCTGTAGAATATAATACCTCACTGTCTCTCCTCCAACGGTAGACCCTAAGAGTGAAATGGGCAAACCTCTCCTCGACAAACCTGTGAGAAAATACACATCCTCAACTGTTATGGGAACCACTTGGTTCTTAATATGAAATGCCTCTATCATCGGATCCCATGCTCGAACTAAGAACTCCAAGAGTTCTATTTGTTGCCTCATTCCCGATAACTTGAAGTACTTAAGCAGTCCACAATCTCGCAGAGCTCTTACTATACCCAGATCATTTAAGGAAATCATATCTTATTCTTCATGTTCTCTTTCCCTCCATGTAATTTTCATTATAATTCGATGGAAACCTGAAATACAACCATAAGATCCATTAGATTCCATTCATTGCAAAAAACTAGGCAAATTTTGGGCATAATGAGAAAATCAAAAACTTAGACTGCACCCAACACACTCCATAACAAGAGACAGTGCATTGCACATGCAGGTACCCTTCATTATACCTGCTATGCAACACAGTTTTCAACATTCAAGGGTGTGTTGCCCTCTTTTTGGGTAGAATTTACCCTAGGGGCCTTAAAACCCTAAAAATTTGCAGAAATTGGAGATGAAATGAATACCAAAGGAAAGAGGAGGTTCATGGCACTAACCTGGATCAAACGTCAATGAAATCCATCCATAGAAAGGATCGCAATCAGTAGCTAAAGTTTGGGGACAAAATCAGGTTCAGAGCTCCAAAATGATATGGTAACTATGGAATGGTAAAAATGAATAGTGAAACTACTTTTAATAGTCATTTAATTATTTGCAAGTTAAATTTATTGCTATGACTATAGTTTTATTATGTTTCTATCATGAAACAGGTATTTTTAATCCATTTGATGTTGTTCTAAACAAGAAATACAACTGATGAATAGCTTAGTCGTGCAGATTTATTCAAAGAATGACTTGACCATAAAGCATACTTTTTCTCCTTATTTTTGAAGCTTTGTTAAAAATGAAAAATGATTTGAAGCGCACTTTTATCTCCTTTTCGAGCTTCAATAACAGCGAAAAAGGAACCCATGGAGTCTTCTTTCAACTCTTTTCAGACTCCGATAATATGAAAATATTGTCGAGCACTTGTCTTTTCGAGCTCGTAAAAGTAAATTAATTGATATCTACTCAGTATAAGTTTAACCCTTTTCCGAACTGAGATATATTATTTACGAAAAAGGAATACCTTGGTTAAACATGACCGAAGAGGTTCTCTCGGATATTATTTTACACTTTTTTCGGATATGAGTGACAAATTTATGAAAAAGTACTTATGGAGTTTTCTTTCGTCCTCTTTTTCAAACTCTCTAGATATGAAAAAGGACTGGGCTATCACTGTTGTTAAGCTCGTCAAAACATAAAATAGCAACAGGCTTGTTGATCATGGCAAGAATCGAGTTTCATTCATCAATAGACTCATTAAATTATTAAATAGCGATACTTTATTCATCCGAAGGGTTGAATTATAGATCAAGCAAATGTTATCCTCCTCAAGATTGTTAAAAAATAAAGAGGTACTAGTCGAAAAATGAGCAGGGAAAATTTGGGAAAAGTGAGCAAAATTTCTTTATGGTAACAAGTCCCTCTTGAACATGACACTTCCTTCACTCCATGTCCGTGACTGTTTGGGTTGGGTAATCATCTTGACAGTTCATTCATACCTATTTTTCATCATACCTTCACTTTGGTTTTAGGTCAATGATGCCAACTCATCACAATGTCACCAATATGTTCAAGAGAAGTCATCCAGTGAATAAACTCATCCTTCTGCAATACTCGTAAACCTTCATTCTAATGATCGTCATCCCTGAAAATTGCTATATCAATTCATACCTTTGTCTCCGAAATTAGTAACTCTCGTTTCACAATAAGGTGACTTCTTGTTGACGAAAAATCAATATCCATGAAGTTCAGTTAGAAACATCAGATTCTAGTACCATGAGGCTTGTTATAGCATCGACAAGATCCTCGCTTCCAGACCTTTGACCGAAAGATTTTGTTTAGCGTTCAACATCAAATCATCTATTCATGCCTTAAGAAATGTACTGCAATACCCTAGGGGCCATTTTAATTAATGGTGGTTCTCTCGCGTTTGCTAACAGATCATATCATTGGCTGGTAATCAAACGATGTATTTCCATGTTTGACGACAAATCATATATTTGCATGGCTAGACTTGTACCTGAATGATCGAGTGAACGAGATAAGAAGACCCTGGATCTAGTTTCAGCCATCTGGGCTACGATTTCAGGATTGTTGTACACATCATCTGTACGGTGACCTTACTTATAGATCGTCATCCAAACATGGGCTTATATCTGTAGGCATATCTGCATTGGGAAACATTCCAATGTCGATGACTTTCTAAATTATGTACATGTTATTAGATTGTTTATATGTTGAACGTGGGAATTCCTACCCTCAGCAATTATGATCAAAGAGGATATATCATGATGTAATGTATTGTAAGATTGATACAGGTGACCACTCTGCTTCATCTTCAGCCCATCACAGTGTAAAGCATCTCAATCAAGTGTTTTTATTATTTTGATCTCATGCTTTAGGGGGGAAATTTGTTATAGGTCAATTTGGGCATCATTCCCAATGACCTGGTTAACTGGGCATCATCTCTAGGAACAATGACTAAGGGTCTATCATCCCCTATCATTTCAAGTTGCTACATGCCCTAAGACAAGAAAAAGACAAATCAAGCTTGACTTTCATCCAGCAAAGGTTTCCAAGGTTTGAAGTTTATTATATAGCATATGAGAGCCAACCAATGCTGCCTCTAAAGGGACTAAGTGTGTTTCATATGCAAGTATCCCCATACAAGGCTACTCTGCAAAGCACTTCCCGACATTCACAGGTGCGTTGGTCACATTGGGAGCGAAATTCTCATTGTTCCAGAATCTCCACTTGGCCAATGCCTTCTATAAGAGTTCACATGTGTCAAGCTTCGAATCCAAGTGTCCATTTGACATCTAAAATATTGGGAACATGTCTTTCCTATTATTGGAAAGTCATTGATTGTAAAACAACCTTCAACTCCTCTATAAATTGAGCACAGATCTGAGTGCTTAAGGAGGAAGAATTTGAGTAGAGAAATGTTGGTGGATTTTCAATTGAGAGTTAGATTTATGTAACAGTTGCTGGAGAGATTTATATTATGATGAAGCTAGTAATGTTGCTCGAATGGTAACTTCAAATCAGTCACTAGGTTGTAACCTCTCCTTCTATCATCAATAAAGAATACATCTTCCTTTTCCCTATATGCATCTGTATTAGCTTTGATTTTCCATATTGTAAGATCTTAGTTGATGTATATGGTTTATGCTTTACTAATTTAGCAAACTAACTTGAATATACATCTGTATTATTTCTATTTTCTGATGTTTAGTGTTCATTCTTGCAGGAAGCATTTAGCACAAACTGCTGGAATTTGAAGCTGCAACAGAAGCGACAGAAGGAACCATTTGGAAGCACTTGGATTCCAAGTAAGCTTCTAATATATTCTGTGTGTCTGTTCTTAGTTAGGAGAAGAAGTCGTATAGTCTTTAATATGTTTTTCTATATTATCACCTGTCTAGGGAAGCGTGTTTTATCTATAATTCACAATTTTGTCCAACACCTAGTGTCAATCCTCTCTTTTAATAGAATTTTGCTATGGTTTTATGTTTTATTTAGCCTTAGGAACATCTCCTTTTTCATTTATGACAACATTTTCTCATATTTTTCCAATACAATAACTTTCCCAAGGTATTTTATTGATACTTTTAATTTCTAAAATATTATGTAAATATTTGCATTGCAAAAGAAAATTACAAATTTTAGTAGAATTTGTAACTTTTCCTTGGTTATGATATTTTCAGGAGGTTGGGGTAAATTATAATACATGGTTTATGTTCGTGTATGTCATGAGGTGGTGTGATTCCTATTCTCCTGACCTGAAACAACTCCAAAATATCCAACAAATGTGCGGTCAACTTAGGCACTCTAGTAGGAAAAACACAGAACAAGTTGGAAAATCATACTAAATATGATTTTTCGATATATATGATTTGAGAACCCAAGAAGGTTTAATTTATCATATTTCATCTTTAGAATATGCTACAATTAATAGATAATAGGATTTTAGGGCATTTTGTTAAGTTTTTTTCCTATAAAGGAAATCAAACTTTGCCTTCTAGTACATGTTATTATTTTTGAGAATTTGGATTTGAACTTGAGAGCTTAGACTTTGTTACCATACCTATTTCAATTTATTTTAATAAATTCATGGAGTGTATTTGATTTTTCAATCACTAATTCAAGCTCAGTGTGCTTGCTAAGTTTTGGATGGGACCCCACCACTAAAACTAGTACACTATTTCATTGTCGTGCATAAGTCTAGTATACATTTAATTTTTTTATGTTTATTATTGTCATATTTATCTTGTTTATATTCTTGGATTATATTTTGAATATTCATATGCAAATTTGTTCATAGAAATAGTTTCCTATTTGTTTCGTAGTTGTGTTTACAAACTAGTTTTAAATCCACTATTTATAAGCATTATTTTCTAGTTATACCATGGTTATATCATCTGATTTTTTATGTTTTCAATGTTGTTTTGATTTAGTTACAACATTTGATTCTTAGTGTGATATCACTAGACATCATAAGTTACATATCACTATATATTACAACTATATTGCATTGGTATATCATAGCAACCACATTCATTCAACATTGCATCGTTAGAATGTATATTTTTGTAGATTTAGGTGTGTTTATGAGTATTTTTTATCATGAAGTAATTTTTGTTTGAGAGAAAAAACATATTGGAAAATTTGACC
Organism: Pinus albicaulis; assembly: GCA_034641835.2. NCBI lineage: Eukaryota > Viridiplantae > Streptophyta > Pinopsida > Pinales > Pinaceae > Pinus > Pinus albicaulis. Next base: position 916,750,853 of record CM076571.1, on the reverse strand, counting down.
AAGGCATCAAGAGTGTCATTCACCATTTTTCTGGGTGAAGAAGATCCCAACTATCTTGATAACTTTTCCACATAGCCTTGGGCTAAAAAACACCATTGATCCTTGTTTTCATTTATTATTTTCCTTATATTAGATTAATGGTTTGGGAGCATATCGATTAATACGATGAATAGAAGACTGTGAATGACCACCCATTTTCACTCTCACAAATGGTAAATGAGGTAGTGCATTTTCAACCTCTCAATTAGTAATAGATCAAAATCTATTACATCGACTAAAAGACTAGAAAAGTGGTCACTTTCCTTTAGTGGCAAGAAAGGCCCTAGTGAATTAATCAATACTTTGGATTGCAAATTCCTTGACCATCTTTATTTCCAATAATTTGAGTGTGAACTTGATATCTTGAACATGATTCAAGATTATGACTTGTGTGAGAATTCTTAGTGAATGCCTAGTTCGAAGTGATCATAAATCAAGTAGTTGTGTTTTACATTTCAAGCTTGTGTGATTAGAATATATGTTTTTTCATGCTTCATGCTTTATTCAACGTGGAAGTGAAAGCTAATATAATGTAACTCATTACATATTTTATTTTGTTTCCATGCTTATGAACATTGGATTGATATGAATATTGTGTCCAAGGTTAGGTATCTAAATTATCCTGACATTTTTGGCGTCGTTATAAGGGAAGTTGTTAGAAACCATGACAATACTGAGAGGGGGTAAATTAGTATTGTGATAATTTAAATTTTTTTCTCAAAGTAAACAATTTTTGAAACAATAAGCATAAGCATATAAATTCATAAATCAGGACAGAACAATATAACATGGAAACCAAACTAATAAAACCACCAAAGTTTTTGTATTATGATGCAATATTTATGCTACAATTTGTATTACATCAATTTGGTAGGCTCCAACATACTTAAAGGCTACAACCCTCATTTTTTTGCAATCTCCAACATGTTAGTTTCTCAGGCTCCCACCTCAAGGAAGCTCCAACTTGTCGGTTTCTCAGGATACCACCCGAAGGAAGCTCCAACTCCCTGATTTATTAGCTCCATCTAAAAGAAAACTCCTAACTCCCTAAACTGCAAGCTCCAACATGCTAGTTTATCAGGCTTCAACCTAGAGGAATCTCCTACTCCCCAATTTATCAGTTTCTACTAAAAGGAAGCTCCAACTTCGTAGAATGAAAGCTCCAAATTTCTTGACCTTATTGATTCCTCTTTCATACCATTTTCAAATTAAAATCATAAAGGACTTCCTCCAAAAAAATAAATCAATCTCTACTCATAAAATCACCATGAACCACCTTCAATACCTTTAACAATTTCCTTCTCTAATCTTTGATCTCTGAGCATTTCACCAATACACAATTCTTGTTGATTCAATTCTACTTATGAGGGATATTGAGCTACTAATTTTGGATTAGATATTTTAGTTAACTTTGACTCTTTTATTCACATTAGAGGAAATTTCAAACTAAAAGTGGCATCCAAAGGAAAATTAATAGAATAATAGTTAAAATAATAAAATAATGTAGGTTTTAACCCTGAACAGAAATTATCTACACACGAATCTTATAACAGAAAATAAACAATAGCGAGAGCATAAAACCTAAAACAGATAAACACAGAGATTTTCCCCTGGATCCCAAATTGGGATGACCAGCTTGATTTTTCATTATATTCCTTTTAGTGTTACAACACATATATATACATGCCGAAGCATACATGAACCCTAATCCATTAACCCTGGATTAGAACATAACCGTAGTTTCCTTGACCAGATCTACAAAAATACTAGGGGCCGAAAACCATCTTACCCCAAAACCATGTGCAAAACCATGCACAAAACCATGGATGCGGACTAACCACCGGAAATCAAGGACCAAAAATTTTCACCGAGGCGCTACCTCGGACCCCGATAAGGGGGGCTACCGCCCCCCTGTGACCCCCCCATTGCACCCAGCACAAAGGGGGGGCTATCGCCCCCGCGCGTGCTTAGTCATGGAAAGAATATAACACATACCCAACAAATAAGAGTTATAAATTTTGGAGGGAAAAGAAGAAAATTAATTTTTTTAATTGTATTTTTGGCTTATCTCCTTATAGGTTTACTCAAATTTCTAGTGTATACACTCGTTGGATGTGGAATTACAATATGCATACAATGAGTAGCCATCATGCATATTTTTGAGAAGACCCACAATGATAAAAATTAAAGATACATTAAAAAAAGTGTTAAACATGTGTTAAAAGTGTGGGTCTTCTCAATAGTATGCGTGATGGGTACTCGTTGGATGCAGAATTTAATTCTGCATCTAATGTGTGTCTACACTTGAAATTTAAGTAAACCTATAAGAACACAAGCCAAAAATATAATTACAAATGTAGTTTTTCTTCTTTTTCCTCCAAAATATTTACATGTACCTTTTTTTAAATTTAAAGGATTTTTATTGGTTTACATATTATGACATGGAAATTACATGAAAATTTCATGGGTAATTTTAGGCTAAATTTTCCTTTAATGAATAACTGATGGTTTGATCTTGTTCACTTCCGTTCAATTTTTTTTTCCTGAGTGAAAAAAAGTGTTCATCTTTCCTGCATGTGTTTCTAATATCAATCTATGAGTTTTCCTACTTATTTTAGAAACTTTTGAAAATATCAGGGTTTAGCAATTAATTTAATTGCAACACCAACTTTAGATAGCTGCCAAATTTAGCAAAAATCATCAAATATGGCACACTCTGACAAAATAGTTGCCAACCTGTTCATGTGCCCAAATCATGGTTGTGGAGAAAATTTTTGTATATTACCCCAAGGCCTGAACACATTCTTACAATGATTTTTTAATGGCCTAAATGCCCAAGGCACTTTTTAATTCCTCGGAGGGCTTTAAATTTAAACACCCACACCCTTATATTTATTCGTATAGCACTGTAATAAGACCCGAAGGGCTTAAACAACTACAAAGGCCCTGTATACCCCTAGTCACCTAATTAACACATAGATCCTTTTCAAAGCCAACCCTAGGTGCACCTTTCTATGCCTTGAAAAAATGTTTATTGATGGTAAAATGTCTCCTTGGACATTTATATTTCAAGCCATGGGGATGATCTTACCTAAGACACCATGGTGGGGAAATTTCATGCCAAATTCATATTCTAAATATGCTAGGACATAATCCGTTATCGTCATCTACTAGGAAATCTCTTCATTCCCCAATACATAAATAACCGAGAGTTCCTCATTGTCCCCCACTTGAAATCATCAGGTGCGGTGACATCATGCATATGTTATCTTTTGTTGACTGTGCGCCTACCTATACGCCAACTTTCTGCCACCTACAAATAAACTACAATGTGTCCTTCTCTGAGTGGTTCCATGTGTAGCCCGTTTTTGACCCACTTGGCCACTTAAAAGTGCCAAATCTATATTCCACATGTCATTGTCCTATACTTCCATGTCACCCTAATGTCTTAGGTTGTTGACATCTTGTTGATAGCATCATGAGCCTTTATATTGTGTATGCCATCATGCCACCATGGCTCCACCTCTGCTCCATGTCATCTAGGTTTTCCAACAGGATTGCACCATATGGCCTCATGCCATGTCATCAATACTGAGGCAAGGAGATCCTAGACTCATGTTTTTCCATTAAATCCCTTTATAAAAATGTTAGGTTGGGAAACCAATTTCTTCGTTAAAATTCCATATGGAATTAGATGTGAATATTGTCATTCCTCGTTACCTAGGGACTTTAGCACATTGTGTTACAAATGGAATAGGCCAAGGAAAAAGGGGCAAGGACACATGTCCTTTTATGGGTCCAAAGAACCATTGCTTATGAGGTTGTGAATGTGATCCATGTTGCTGCCTATACCACCACCTATATGTTTATTGTTTCACGGGGCTCATGGCTTATCTAATAAATAAATATTTAATAAAACGTAAGGTTTTTAAGGAACCTTAAGTCCCAAAACCCTATGTTATTTACCATTTAACCTCTGAAACTTTGATCCGTCATAAATTTTGATCTTGAAGGTGTTTTTTAGAGTGCTACACATTGTTAAGGTCTTTATGAGCACTTTATAGGAGTCAATGAGAAAATACTAATATACACTTAAAATGGATCCAAATATTATGACGCTTAGCAACCTTTATCATTATTGGCATTTCTCCTTGTTTCCAGCCACCACCTTTTACATCAATGAAAGCATATTTCTAACATTCTCCCCCTTTTGGCAAAGATGGAAACAAAACACCAAAATCATTGTTACCAATCGTCAAGGTAAATCAAAATCAAAGTAAAGAAAATGGCACACAATATAATCATTTTTCGTATATAATAGAAACATTATTTAACTGATTAATCTCCCCCTATGGTTATTATTCCTTGTTTTTTAGAGGCTTCAACTAATCACTTTCAAGCCATATGGCCATCTCACCAATGTTTGAGCATTTTCCCCCATTTTTTTCTTATCCTCCCCCTTTGACATAAATGGGAAAGGATATCCCCCAAAAACTAATCTCCCCCTGTCTTCCTGCAATCCTATGCACCTAGAAGCTCCCTTTTGATTGGTTAAATGCTTGGACTGATCATGGATAACTACCATTCTTCCCCTTAGAGAGGATTTAATTGAGGGAGGAAAGAGGGACTACTCCCAATATTTTACTTAAATATTCAAATTGGTCTCTTGGTAGGGGTTTGGTGAAGATATCAACCACCTATTTTTTTGTAGGCACATACTCCAATTACACAACCTGATTTGTAACTTTCTCTCAGAGGAAATCATATTTTATTGGAATATGCTTTATCCTGAACTGAAAAATAGGGGTTTTAGACATGTTGATTGCACTTGTGTTATCACAGATGATCAGAATGAGCTCTTCATCTATCACCTGCATATATTTCAAATTATGCTTCATCCATAAGATTTGAGTACAATAAGAATTTGGTGTTATATATTATGCTTCAATAGCAGAGAGATATATTGAGGTACGATTCTTGCTCAACCATCATACAAGGCATTCACAAAGAAAGATAGCACCACCACTTGTGTTCTTTCTATCATATACATCACCTACACAATTTGAGTTATTAAAATATATTGGTGAAAAATATTTATCTCTTGGATACCAAAGACCATAGTCCATGGTGGCTCTCAAGTATCTGAGAATCCCCTTAGTTGCTAGGAGATGGCTCTAACTAGGAGTTGCTAATCGAAATCTTCTTAAAACACAAAGTTCCTACATGATATATGGTCTTGAGGTTATCAAGTATAAAATAATGGAAATGATATATTTGTATAAAGTTTGATCCACCTCTAGTGACTCATCATCCTTCTTTATTTTGCATCATGTGACCATTCGAGTGCTTACAAGCAAACATTCCTTCTTTCTAAGCTTCCTCAAAAATTCCTTCAGATACTTGCCTTATGAAATAAAAACTCCTTTTTATGTTTAAGTGACCTACAAGCCAAGGAAATAAGATATTTTTCTGAGTATGGACATCTCAAACTTGACCTTCATATCATTTGAAAATTGTTGAGTTAAAATTATCTACATCACTTCCAAATATTATATCATCAACATAAAAAACAACAAATAGTAGTTTTTCATTCTCAGTTTTGATATATAAGTTGTTGTCAAATACACCTATTTTAAATCCACATCGGAGAATATATGTATCCATCCTTGAATACCAAGCCTTGGGTGCTTTTTTAAGGCCATACAAATCCTTTATCAAGATACAAACAGAATCATATTTAATTGTTAATTTAAAACCATCACGTCGCTCACAAAAAACTTCATGAAAATCTCCATTTAAAAAGGTATATTTAGAATCCATCTGGTATGCACTGAATTTATTATAACTACAAAAAGGAAAGAACATTAAAATTGCCTCTAATCTTGCAACCAGATCAAAAGTCTCATTGAAATCAACTAGTCCTTCCATTTGAGCATAACCCTTGCACACAAATTTGGCCTTATTTCTTACCACTTCTCCTTTTTCATTCAACTTGTTCCTCAAGACCCACTTTCTACCGATGATGTTCTTATCTCTTGATCTTGGAACTAGCTCTTAAGTCTCATTCTTTTATATATGATCGAGTTCTTCATTCATGTCCTTTACCCGATTTTCATCATGGTTGTCCAATGAAAAATCCTTTGGTTCCACCCTGGAAAACAAGGCTACATGCACTTCAGTAGGGGGATTCATTAGACTTCTTCTTGTTTGAACACCTACCTACAAGCCACCTAAAATATAGTTAGTGTTAGACTCCTATACCAATAGGTTTCATTTTTCATGATTGACTTGTTGAACTATGAAATATGTTCAAACCTTTTTCTTGTTGCAAAGGTGTTCCATATTCTTTAAAAATCAAAAAATCAAAAAAATTTAAACAATGTAAAGAGGGTATGCCCTGAAAGAAAAATCAAAGGGTGAAAGAATAAAATTGGCCAAAAAATTGAAAGAAAATGAACCCCACCAAAAGAAAGGCCAAGGAAAGTGTGCAAGTCTAAATGCCACTACTTTTTGCTCTGATGTAATAAACAAAATTGTGTGCAGTTTGTCAAACTTTTGCCATAATTTATGAAGAGTCAAACTGTTTAAACTTGACTCATTCATTTTTCAATTTCATGCTGTAGAATAGAGAATAAATATCTGACCAAACAGTTTAATCTTGGCAGATAAGTAGATAGGTAGAGTTAATAAAAGGTGCTCAACAGTTTAATCTGAGCCCTTGGATGTAATAAGTGTAGACTTAGATAGGTTTGCCATGTAAAAGAAAAAGAAGATTGATAAGGGTTTGCCAGTCTAAGTGCACCCTAATAAAAAAGAGAAAATGGTAGGGTAAAGTAAGTAGGGTAGGTAGATGTTGTTGCAGAATTACATGTGATGAATGATGGTTCTAAATGTGTTCAATTTTACTTTCATCACAAGTGCAAAGGCAGATACTACATTGGAAAAGTTCACAGCAAAGCAAAGTCAAGATTATTAACTTCCCCTTCATTTTTCCCTAAATATTTCACTAATTTCCCATAAGTGCTAAGGTATTTGAAGATTAGAGGGGCTCAAGGCATTTCCTTGACTTTTGGAGGGACCGGACCCTCGGCCCAATAATTGGATAAACCTAAGTGCTTAAAATCATTCATCCACCTCTCAAAAATATTTTTCTAAGTAAAATCCTATTTTACTTAGGAAAATCCTTCAATATTTCATGAAAAGCCCTCAAAATCACTTTTATTCTAAGTCTAAGTGATGAAAGTATAATAATTCCATTTACTTTTGAATCTTCACTTTCTTGGTTATATTTAAGTATTTTGAGTTTACATTGTTCCCTTGTCATATTAACTCTAATTTATATATTAACTCCCTATGAAAATCACCTTTTCCTATTATATATAAATCCTTTTATAGTAATATCCCCAAAACCCTTATATTATGACTTTTTAGCCAAAAGTATTTAATTCCTGTTTATTCAAATAAAAAACCCACAATATACCCCCTTTTGGCTAAAATATAACATTAATATTATTCCCGCCCCCCTACGGTAAATAAATTGCATTGATTTAATTACTGTATAAATAAAAATATATGAAAAAGAATTTAAACATATTATATATGTGTTTAAAAATAAAAATAAACAATTCCCGACCATCCACTGTACCAGGGATTAATTAATCCACATGATTAGTTAATAACCGATCTCTGCGAATCAAACTGCTCTCAAAATGATTAATTCATAATAAATTGCGTTGGGCCCTCTTCTTAACTCCCTGCCAACTTCACGTCCCATCAACCGTTCGATTCACCCATCTAAAATCAACAACTCTTATCAATTCTGCAGGCCATCTCCGATCTGAAAGTTAACGCGCGAAATGACAGTGGTTTTCAAATAGTACCCTGGCCACGCGTCGTTTGTTTTGTGGATTCGCTGCCTCTCCGCCCAAAACCACCTTCCCTTAAAAGTGGTGCGGAATAAACCGCTTACCACCTTTCCCCGTGACTCATCTCTCGTATAGGATGACGTCATTTATTAAAATAATAAAAAATTCACCCCCCATTTGACTTTGCCAATAAAACAAAAATTCACGTCGGTTTCATTATTTTGTATGCAGTGAACGAATGCACCTTCCACGCAGAAAATTCGAATTTCAAATTTCTGAAGTCTGCCAAACTTTATCCTGTCAAAGAAAATTGCAGTTAAGCCTCTCAAAAGATTATCTTCATTAACCAACATCTGTTCATAATGCTATTTTCTCCAAAAATAGGTATTTACCCTAAATTCGCACTGAAATCTGTAAGAAACTTGGCTTTCCTTTTCCTTTCACTGAAACAGAGTTAAAATTAATTGCTAGTTCATTCCTTAATCCCGAGAACTGTAATTGAATTCCCAATCTGCAATTGTACCTGTTTCTCTCATCGAAACCTGTAATTTTGCTCAATTTTTTCACCATAAGCCGAATTTCCATTTTTGAATCCACAAGAACCAAGAATGGAAGTTCCTGTGGCTTTAAACATCACCCCATTAAATTCCCCTCACAGAGACCTGGATTATTTATCATTAGTCGACAGAGATTTCCAAATCAAAGACCTGGTTTTTATTGATAGTCCTCTTCGAATTTTTTGTCGCTGCAGAGACAATTATTTGAATGGCTTGGATATGATTGCGTTATGGGAATCTAATATTCCTAGGTACCTCTTTCCCTCTGTCCATATTTTCCCTAAAATAATCCATCTTTTCCATGCAAATTATGATCCTAACCAAAGAGAAGTCTTATCCCCAAATCAAGATGTCCTTTTCCCAATTACTACTCAGTCTACCAATGAGATGCTACATTTTCAACCTGATCAGGCCCTCACTCCCCTGTCCATGGGAGATTTACTTGAGAAATCCACCAAACTATCCCATGAAGAATTAAGCCACATCTGCCAGACCTTTATGTTGCCTGATCATCAGCCTAAAGGCCCTCCCCCTTATGGGTATGCTTTTTTCACTGAGGAGGGTAAACTTATTTTGGAAATGATATCCTTTATAATGGGCTTTAATACCAGTGAATATGTTGATCATTTAACTCTAGTATTATTGTCTATTTTCACCCCTGGACAGCCTCCTGCTGTCAGGTATGACTTTGCATCATACATTGCAGATAAAATCCATGATCAATTCATGAGATTAGAAAATGAGAAAGTGTTCAAGTATTCCTCTGTCATCTACCACCTCATGCTCTATTACCAGTCAGAAAATTTCCCTTTCTATGTCAAAAAGCTTGATGCCCAACGGAATCCTAGGTCTATTATCTTTTGGTCAGCCATCACTCATAGCTCTCGAGATTCTCCCTATTCCTATAATGAGTTCATTGATCTTTTTATACACCCTGCAACTACTTTGTTGACAGGAGTTTCTCCTCCAAGACTCAGCAATGAAATCAAGAAAACTTTACAGCTCTCAAAACAATACAAATTTGTTGATTGGTACTTATACCAAAATCACACAGAATTCAGAATCTATGGATGTGAATTATGTCCCTTCAAATTGCCAAAATATGTCCCCATGAGAATATTTTCTTTAGAATATTTCAGGCAAATGAACAATTCTGATATAATTCATTTTTGTAATGCAAAGAAGAAGGCTCAACTTCGGATCAAAAGTCAATTAGGTCCCTTTATCTGTAACTCTAAAGATGCAGGGGAAGAAGCTGAAAAGATATTAGAAGAATGTCTCAGATTACAAAAGAGTTTTTATTAGGTGCCTTATGACTCATTCAACTTCATTTGTGATAAAAGAATGAAGAATAAATCAGCAGCATACATACATCAAAGAATCCTAGAGATTGAAAAACATGCTAATACAGACGAATGGATAGAAGGAACATTGATAGAGCAGGATATTGAGCAGGTCAATGTAGACAATGTTATGAAAGATCTCGAAAATATGCTTGACCTAGACTCTTTTGCACAGGTACCAAGATCAAAGGTTGGTCCTTCCTCATCTGGGATTATTCAGCAGGAGTTACAAGAAAACATTGCAGTATCATCTAAGGGAAAAGAGAAAGAAGTTGATACACAAATTAAAGAAACTTTCACTATTACAGAACAACCTCAAAATTCCAAGGGACAGGATCAAGTACAGGTTTCTTCTGTTCAAACCAATCCAGTAGAAATGTCAATTTTGCAGACTCCATTAAATGTGGAAAAGGGAAAAAAGAGAGAAGCTAAAGCTGCTACCCCACTCACTGGATCTTCACAACAGCCTCAGGCCAAGAGACAGAAATTGAATACTCCTCCAGAATTAGAATCTGTTGATGAAATCCTTGATAGTCAAGGACCAGAAAAATTGGGCAGTCAACAAACAGGAACAGTCAATGAAGCATCCACTACCTCACAAAGGAAAGAGCTACAGAAGCAACAGAGTGTTGAAATATCTTCTTTCAAAACACCAGTTAAAGATACAGGAGATATAAAGAAGACATTTATCAATATCAAGACCAGGAATGATCCACTGAGAATTCAAGTATATAATCAATATCTGAAAATGGCTCCAAAGAATCAAGAAAGATTGATGTCAGCTTTTATCATCCAACAGGGAAAAATGATAATGAGCCATTTCAAACCCAAGGTGCAACAACCCCAAACAGCTGCTGATTATATTAGGACAAACTTTGAAGTCCTAGCAAAAGATATCCATCCTTTAGACTAGATTGAGTTACATAAGCAGACTGGTGAAATGATCTATTCTACTTTAACTGATAAGGCAATGGCAGCTCACAAGTTACAGGATTCTTTGGAGAACACCAATACACAGTTAAAGTTTGAGAATGCTTCTTCTCAAGCCAAAGACAACAGGATAAAAACATTGGAAGAAATAATAATTGGTTTGGGTCACAATCCAAAGGATGTCAAAGGCATAGAAGCATTAATAAAAAATAAGGATGATGACATTGCAGCTTTGAGAAAGCAGTTGAAATTGCCAGCCTCCAGACATCCTCAAACTGAAGAATTAATAAAGAAAAACTCTGAAGAATAAATGATGGAGTTGCTCTTGAAAATGAATGAGCAACTGACTGAAACAAAAAAAGAACTGGAACAAGATTTAAAAGACAAGCAGTCCAATGTTCCAGTATCTACAGCAATGGTTATCACAGGTACAAAAAGTCAGCCAACAGGTCAACCAGCAGAGCCATCAGAGGTAAATACTTCAAATTTAAGTACAGAAGAATTAGTAAAGCAAATGAATGACTTGAAACTGCAAGTAACAGAACTTCAGCGCACAAAGTTACAGCTTATTAGTTTGGAACAGAAATATGATCTTTCAAAAATGATTTTTGTTGACAAAACAAGGGAAGTAAAAAAGTTGAAAAATTTAGTTAAAGCTTTGGAAAGGGATCTCACATTGGAGAAACCTTTAAGAGAAATAAATGACATTATTTGGGATGATATTATTCAGTCAATAAAATATATCTGGTCTTCAATCCAGATAATATACGAGCAGAATGATTTGGTCAAAGTAGCTCTGGATGAAGTTGAGAATACACGAGCAGAATTAGGAAATAGGCCTAAGGAAGCCAATCAGCTTATAAAATTTCTAAACACCCAAACCAGACACCAACTTGTAGATTTGGGTATTTAGGACAGAACTGCAACAATCTTGGAGATAAAAAGAGTTTTTACTAAAAGAGCTCTTATGAAAAATTTAGAACGAAGATGCTTTGACATGCAAAGTGAAATCATTGCTTTCAGAGAAAGGTTTGATATTTTATTGAATAAAGGGTTGCCCAGCCCTATGGTTTTAGAAGATAAAATAATGGACCTGGAAACTTATGTTAAGAAATTGGACATACATGCTCACAACCAAGCCAGTTCCTCAACCATTTCATCAGAAGCAACATTACTTACAGGAAGGAATCTTCATGACAGATTAGAGAATTTGTTTTATCTTGAACATGAAGTAAAACATTTGTTTCCTAATCAGCCTAATTTCTTCAGATATACCGAGGCTGATGAAACATTGAGGAAGCTTCAACGGACAAGAATAGCAGAAGATAAATGGTGGGAAGATCTGTTGGAACTTTTGTAAAATTTATCCTTATATGAAATTTTTCCTATTTACTACAGTATAAAGGATAAAGGGACAAACAAAGGTCAAAGAGTATCAGTTCAGTTAAAAGTGTATCAGTAAAAACAAAGAGTATCAGTGAAGCAAGGCAGTTAGAAAAAAATTACTGAAGAAGACAACGATGAGCCAAAATATAGGTCCAGCCTCCAGCACATTCTCGAAAGGAGGGAACAACACAACATCGGTTACTTCTTGTCTTATCCATGAGACCATCTGTCTCTATTTTTATTGTAACTTATTTATGAGTCATCTTAGATTATATCTCGTTTTGTTAAGAGATATTTTGTATGATTTTTTGTATAAATAAGCCCTCAATCGGATTATTGAGGGTGGATTCTTATACTCTGATGTAACATTGAATATTTTGGAATAAAGAGCTTTGGAGAAACTTTTCGTGGCAAAACTGGACAAGGAATTGAGGCAGAAGACTTTTCTCAGGATTCATGCGTCAAATGAAGGATCAATAAGTCATCTCTATCTCATGTTTTGAAGTTTCATATTTGTTTACAATAGCATCTGTGTTTCATTATCTTAATATTTAACGAAAAGGATTAAATTAGAAAGTACCTAGGTGTAATCTGATTTCAATCGTTATTATTCTAGATGTTTTCTTCTCAACTGGTTTAAACAAGGAATTCTTAATTGCTCCTGTTTGTCTAGTTTATACATCTTTGGTTATTTAGTGAAGAATACTTAACTCCTCTTTATTTATAATCAATCTATTTCTCTTCTCTTTAATGTGTTGAAATATTCTTCGTTGCCTTTCATCCGTTTGAATTCCATTCCATTCATTTCAGATCTATAATTGTTTCTAGTTTGATTATCTTTCCCTGATAAACCATCTTTTGTTAAAAAACTTAAGCTAGTGTAGCCAATCCTTTGACTCCATTAGCCCAATGGACAGAAACTATTTGATCTTAATCTCAGCTAAAGAATTCCATCAACCTAAATTCAAACAAAACCCCTGAACTTTACAACTAGCCTAATATCTTCTAAAAACAAAGCTATATTTTATAGAGAGAGCTCTCTCTGGATACAGATTGGATAGATTCTATATCTGAAGGTTGGTTTGTGGTTACCTCGAACCCCTTTCCTCTTCCAACAACTTCAAGGAAAATCTGAGAGATAACATAGTGGCGACTCCACTGGGGAACTAAATCATTTTATTGTTACTATTTTTTTATTTATAAACTACAAACGGAGTCTGAAGATTAGCCAGGTAGCCTTTGAAATGCTTTTTTCTTTGCAATTGCATAGTAAATAAATGCTACTTCAGTCAATCTCCGGTCCAGTTTATAGACTGAACTTTGGTTTCAAACATTCAATCAGTTTCTCTAGTTCAATAAATCTTTGAGAAAATTTTAATTAAAAATTTTTAATTTCTTGGAGAATTTGTCGAAGTTGTATTTTCATTCCTTTTAAAACAAAAAACTTAAAAAGAAACATTACTAAGAAAACTGGATTCAGAAAGGATTCATTATACCAGGTCAAATTTTGACCCTAACCCACCACCAATATTTGAAAATCCAAATCTGATTCCCAGAATTATGAGAAGACAAGAGACTCAAGAAAGCTCTGGGAGTTCTCAACCTCTTGTTAGATCAAACTCTTGTCCTATGAAGTTTATATACCTTGAAGACGAACCATTTGATGAACATTTTGAAACTTCTCTATTCGTAAATTTTTATGAATCTGAGTTGTCCAATCTTGTTCCTGATCCATTATTTCTTGAAGATTTGCAATTTGAATTTATCACTTCACATCTTGACAAGAATCTACAAAATTCCATTCAATCTGAACAGACCTTTGAAGAAACTTCAAACACTTCTGTAATTACTGCAGCTTCCCCAAGTTCATCTACTTTTCCCCAAACTTCTCAAACACAAGCCACTCCTTCTACTCCTCCACCCACTACTTCCAGACCATCATCACCTGTTATTCCATTACACCTTCCGATGGCAAATAGATATGCTCCGTTAAGGTTTCCAGGGAACCCTGCTGCGTTGCCTCAAGACTATCAGAGTAAAATCACCCCTTTTGATGGTTCTGATACTTACACTGCTCAACAATATACCAAAAGGATGACAGATTACTTTGAATTTTATGAAATAGACGCTGATGATGTACGAATGAGAATTTTTGTCCAGAGCCTTACTGGGGAAGTCAGGACATGGTTTAGGGCTCTTGCTCCAAACAGTATTGCTGACTTACCAGCCCTGTATAGGGCATTTCTAAATAGATGGGAGAAGAAGAAAGACCCTCTTCAAATCCTATCTGACTTTGGAAAATTGAAAAGAGGACCTAATGAAGCAGTGCAAGATTATATCATTAGATTTAACGAAGCCTACAACGCTGTTCCCCAAAACCTTAGACCTCCCCTGGATTCAGTACTGGTTAAATTCCCTGATGGGTTTGATTCTGACATAGCATATTCACTTAGGGAAAGAGCCCCTCAAACTCTAGAAGAGATGTAAATCATTGTGGTTAGTGTTGAAGCTAACTTGATAGAAAAACGAGCTAGAGCTAGAGCTGAAAGAAGGATGCCTATAAACAAAGAGCCTTCGGCTTTTGAAAGAAAGCTGGATGCAATTATTAAAGGTATGGAAAGACTGGGAGACAAAGTAGAGACAATCGAAAGAAAGTCTTCTGGTGATGGTCAAAATGTTGTTAGAAACCCAAACTTCAGAAGAAATCAAAACCAAAATACTGGGAAAAATGTTCCTGACCAAAACATCAGGCCACCATTCCAGGAAAATTTTGTTGAAGGTTCATCTTCTGAGGAACCCACTGAGGATGTTGAAATAAATAATTTGACTGAACACAAGAATGAACCAGAATTTTTCCTATCTCAAGAAGATCAAGAAAATCATATTCTTGAAACATTTCAAACTCATTCAGGAGAAACTTTTGATTTCAAAGAAGGATATGATTCAGCAATTTATGAATTTCATAAACAATACAATTTGAGAAGCAAACGGATTGACGTGCCAGAGAATAGAAAACAGAAAGCTATGAAACAAAACATCAAAGGTAAAACTAACACTCCTCCTGTACAAATTCTTTCTAGAGCAAGTCCTAACCCCGCTAATCCAATAATTGAAGATGTGTCTGATAATCAACTGGATAATAAACAACTCTCCAATACTTTTCCTCCTACAGGAAATGTAGAAGAACCAGTAGAAGTTGATTCAGAAACACCTTCAACTCATAATCCCACTCATGAAAAAGAGAAAAACATTGAAGACCCAAAAAATAGAGAAAATCCAACTATTCAAAATACTAGATCTCAAACAGAAAAATCTTTCAATCTAGAAGCTGAAATAGGCAAATTAAAGATAGTTGTTCCATTAGCATAATTAGCTAAACACGATGTATATAGAAGCCAAATCAGCAGATCCCTTAACATTACTGGAATGGATGATTCAGTAAATTTTTTGATGATCAACCCAAACTACTTTTTGGCCCTGAAGTAAATGGAAAACCAGAAAGTGGAGGAACTCCTCCATTTTATGTGAGTTTGAACGTACATGACAAAATACTTCATAATGCCATGCTTGATTCTGGAGCGTCTCACAATTTAATGCCCAAAGCTGTGATGGAAAGATTAAACCTAGACATTACCAGACCATATAAAGATATTTCTTTTGATTCAAGTCAGGTAAGATGTTTAGGTTTGATTAAAGATCTATGTGTTACTTTGGTGCAATACCCTGCGAAATCTGTTCTGATGGATATAGTAGTAGCAGATATTCCTCCCAAATATGGTATATTGTTGTCCAGATCCTGGGGTGCCAAACTCGGAGGATCTATTCAATTAGATATGTCATATGCTACTATTTCAGTGTTTGGTCAACCTAAAAGACTATACAGAGAGACCTTGATGAAATATTTAGTCAGTAGTCATGAGAAGCCTGAAAAATTCCCCATCTACTCAGTACATTCTGATATGGACTCATTCATCCTTTATAATGCTGAATCTAACCTTCCTACTGAACTAGAAGCACCAGAAACAGAAACTGCAAATAAATCTACTGTTCAAGTCGAGGAAATTTCAGAAAACAAAGAAACATCAGACATTCAAGAAATACCAGAAAAAACTAAAAAACCAGAGCTCCCTGTTAAGAAAATTGTTAAAACAGTCGATGAAGATTATGAACATGAAATTCTGTGGCATTTAGAATTTGATGGTTCAGTAAATAAGTTAGGAGAAAGAGCTGGAATTTGGATACATAACGTTGAAAATAACCATGCTGAAGGCCATGCTTATAGATTGAACTTTAGATGCACTAATAATATGGCAGAGTATGAGGCTCTTTTGCTAGGGCTTAAACATGTCAAAAAATTAGGAGCAATTAGAGTATCAATCATAGGAGACTCTGAGTTAATTATTCAACAGATCAATGGTGAATGTTCAACAAAAGACCCCAGATTAAGACAATACAGAGAAACAGTTGTGGAAATTCTCAATACTTTTCTACAGGCTCAACTTGCCAAAATTCCTAGAAAACAAAATTTGAATGTCATAGTCTTGCAATGTTCACTAGCACTTGTAAATTACCTTTTGGACCTAATCATCAGTTCACAGCTGAGATTAGACATAGACCTGCTGTACCGGATAATCTTATGAATTGGCAAGTGTTTGTAAATAATAATCAGATTAATAATTTTTTGACCTTAGAAAATGAATTCTCTAACAGTAGTATAGATGAAGACACAACAATCAATGAATCTGATCAAATAGATGAACAAGAAACAGATATTTCAGAAGAGACTGCAATTCACATGCTTCACCCAACCAAATTCACTAAAAAAGATATGCAGGATTTGAAACAAATGGAAGTCGATGAGATTATAGAAGATGAATCTGAAATTATTAATCTGAAAGATAATCATTTACCTAAAGGATTAACTCCTTTGGAAGATATTTTTGACTCAAATGACATTCCACTAAAACCAAAAATGGAACCGTTAAAAGCTGATATTGAAGAATACAATTTGGGAACTGAAGGAAATCCCAAGATGGTTAAGTTATCTAAATCTCTGCCAAAGGATCAAAAGATTAAATATGTTGAACTTTTAAAAGAATTCTAGGATGTTTTTGTCTGGAGTTATGAAGATCTTAAATCATATGATACATCAATAATTCAACATACAATACCTTTGAAACCAGATCAGAAACCATTCAAACAGAAACTTAGAAGAATCAACCCTGTGCTACTACCTTCAATTGAGAAAGAAATTAAAAGAATGTATGAAGCAGGAATAATTGCTCCTATTAGGTTTTCTGAATGGGTTTCTAATTTAGTACCAACAAGGAAGAAAACTGGAGAAATTAGACTATGTGTCGATTTGAGAAATTTAAACAAAGTTTCTTTAAAAGATAACTATCCTTTGCCTAAAATGGACCATATCTTACAAAGGGTAGTAGGATCTTCAAGGATTTCTCTTCTGGATGGATTCTCAGGATACAACCAGATTCTGGTTCATCCTGACGATCAAGATAAAACAGCTTTTACAACCCCATGGGGTACATTCGAATATGTTAAGATGCCTTTTGGAATCAAAAATGCAGGAGCGGCCTTCCAAAGAGCAATGGACATTGCCTTTGCCAAAGAAATCCATGATTTTCTAGTCATATATCTGGATGATTTGACTGTTTTTTCCAAGACAGATCAACAACATTTGGATCATCTTAGACAGGTGTTCATAAAATGCAGAAAATATGGTATTTCTTTAAATCCTAAAAAGTCATTGTTTGGTCTTGAAGAAGGTAAAATCCTAGGTCATATCATTTCAAAAGATGGCATTAGAATTTATCCTGAAAGAATACAAGCCATTTTGCAGATACCTCATCCCAGGAATATTAAAGAACTTCAAGCATTCATAGGTAAGATCAATTTTTTGAGAAGATTCATTTCTAGTTTAGCTGAATTACTTAGACTGATTACTAACATGTTAAGAAAGGATTCGAGTATTAAGTGGACAGTTGAAGCCAAGCAATCATTTGAAGAAATAAAAATGGCTTTAACCAAAACACCAGTTATTACCAGTCCAAAATTTGATAGAGATTTCATAATTTTTTCATTTGCTTATGAACATACAGTTGCAGCAGTTTTATTACAAAAGGATGATCAAGGATGTGAAAAAACCATAGCCTTTTTTAGTAAAGCACTTAGAGATGCATCATTGAAATACAATATCATGGAGAAACAAGCTTTTGCACTTGTAAAAGAAATTAAAGATTTCAGAGTTTATATATTGTATTCTCATGTGATAGCTTATGTACCTAATGCTGTTGTTAAAGACATCTTAGTGCAAGATGGTATTGAAGGAAAAAGAGGTAAATGGATAGTTACCATATTAGAATATGATATTGAAATAAGACCTACAAAACTCATAAAAGGACAAGGTTTGGCTCAACTCATGACTGAAACAAATTGCCAAGCCCTCAACATTAATGAACTGGATGACAAACAGGAGATGGCAACTCCACAAATCAGTCAGGCCTTTTTAGACTCACCTTGGTACGCTGATATCATTTATGTTTTGTTAAACCTGCAAGTTCCTCCAGGGTTATCCAGAACGAAACAAAGGTTTTTGAAAATGACATCTTTAAAGTATTGTATTTTAGATAATGCTCTCTTTTGGAAGAATCATGATGGAATTCTATTAAATTGTTTATTGAAAGATGAAGCTGACAAGGTTCTTAATGAATTCCATGCAGGAGATTGTGGTGGAAACCTCTACTGGAAGTCAACTGCAGATAAAATCTTAAGGGCTGGTTTTTATTGGCCAACCTTGTTTTCAGATGCTAAGAAATTTGTAACTTCTTGCCATAAGTGTTAGATCTTTGAAGGCAAGAGAAAATTGTTACCTTTACCATTAAAACCAATTTCCACCGAGAAACCCTTTCAACAATGGGGCCTAGATTTTATTAGAGAAATCCATCCTCCCTCTTCTGGGCAACACAGATGGATCCTCACTGCCACAGATTACTTTAATAAATGGATTGAAGCTATCCCATCCAGACAAGCCAATGATTCTGTAATTATAGGATTCTTAGAAACCAATATACTTTCAAGATTTGGCTGTCCTGAAAAAATTATAACTGATAATGCTACTGCTTTCAAGTCCAAAAAAATGATTAGTTTCTGCAATAAATATCACATCACTTTAGGCCATTCAACAACCTATTATCCTCAGGGTAATGGACTGGCTGAATCTTCCAATAAAAGCCTCATTAATATTATTAAAAAATTATTGGAAGAAAATAAGAAGAATTGGCATAAGAAACTTACCAATGCATTGTGGGCAGACATACTTACAACCAAAAAATAAATTGGGACCAGTCCATATGAATTAGTTTATGGTATTGAGGCTAGTTTTCCATCATCTTTAGGAGTTCCTGTAATGAAGTTACTTCAGGAGGCTCAAGTGGAACCAAATGATATTCAGAGAAGAATAAATCAAACAATTCACTTGCAACAGACCAGAGAAGAAGTGTATCAACGATCCCAAGTTTTGCAGGAAAAATTAAAGAAAATGTTTGACAAAAGGACCAAAGCAGAAGATTTTCAACTGGGAGACAAAGTTTTAAGATGGGATTCCAGAAGGGAAGATAAAGGGAAACATGGGAAATTTGATTTCTTATGGAAAGGACCTTACATCATTCATGCTTTACAGGGAAATAACACATATTTTTTGAAGAATTTGGATGGTACAGAAGCTGAGGAAGGACCAGTCAATGGTCGAATGCTAAAACACTACTTTGATCCTATTTACTAGGATGTTCTGATTTTTTAACATGTACATAATATATCCTTTCTAATGCATCAGTTTTGATTGGATGGTGACTTGCTGAAGTTGAAGCCCGAAGTGAAGGCCCTAAGCTTCAGAATTTTTACTATCATATATACAATAAAGCCACCAGAAAAAGAAGATTTCATGGTTCAGTTAAAGACATTTTGAGGCATCTGACCTGTTGTTCTTAACTTTTCACTAGGAAAAGCCATCCCCAAGTGGAGCCAGTGTTAGACTCCTATACCAATAGGTGTCATTTTTCATGATTGACTTGTTGAACTATGCAATATGTTCAAACCTTTTTCTTGTTGCAAAGGTGTTCCATATTCTTAAAAAATCAAAAAATCAAAAAATTTAAAAAATGTAAAGAGGGTATGCCCTAAAAGAAAAATCAAAGGGTGAAAGAATAAAATTGGCCAAAAAAATGAAAGAAAATGAACCCCACCAAAAGAAAGGCCAAGGAAAGTGTGCAAGTCTAAATGCCACTACTTTTTGCTCTGATGTAATAAACAAAATTGTGTGCAGCTTGTCAAAATTTTGCCACAATTTATGAAGAGTCAAACTGTTTAAACTTGACTCATTCATTTTTCAATTTCATGTTGTAGAATAGAGAATAAATATCTGACCAAATAGTTTAATCTTGGCAGATAAGTAGATAGGTAGAGTTAATAAAAGGTGCTCAACAATTTAATCTGAGCCCTTGGATGTAATAAGTGTAGACTTAGATAGGTTTACCATGTAAAAGAAAAAGAAGATTGATAAGGGTTTGCCAGTCTAAGTGCACCCTAATAAAGAAGAGAAAATGGTAGGGTAAAGTAAGTAGGGTAGGTAGATGTTGTTGCAGAATTACATGTGATGAATGATGGTTCTAAATGTGTTCAATTTTACTTTCATCACAAGTGCAAAGGCAGATACTACATTGGAAAAGTTCACAGCAAAGCAAAGTCAAGATTATTAACTTCCCCTTCATTTTTCCCTAAAGATTTCACTAATTTCCCCTAAGTGCTAAGGTATTTGAAGATTAGAGGAGCTCAAGGCATTTCCTTGACTTTTGGAGGGACCGGACCCTCGGCCCAATAATTGGAAAAAACCTAAGTGCTTAAAATCATTCATCCACCTCTCAAAAATCTTTTTCTAAGTAAAATCCTATTTTACTTAGGAAAATCCTTCAATATTTCATGAAAAACCCTCAAAATCACTTTTATTCTAAGTCTAAGTGATGAAAGTATAATAATGCCATTTACTTTTGAATCTTCACTTTCTTGGTTATATTTAAGTATTTTGAGTTCACATTGTTCCCTTGTTATATTAACTCTAATTTATATATTAACTCCCTATGAAAATCACCTTTTCATGTTATATATAAATCCTTTTATAGTAATATCCCCAAAACCCTTATATTATGACTTTTTAGCCAAAAGTATTTAATTCCTATTTTATTCAAATTAAAAACCTACAATATACCCCCTTTTGGCTAAAAAATAACATTAATATTAATCCCGCCCCCCTACAGTAAACAAATCGCATTGATTTAATTATTGTATAAATAAAAATATATGAAAAATGTTTAAACATATGTATATGTGTTTAAAACAAAAATGAAACTCAAAGTTTAATCAAAACCAAACTTTGAAATAACCCATCCTGCATGTATTTTTCACCCCCAACCATCCACTGTACAAGGAATTAATTAATCCTCATGGTTGATTAAGAACCGATCCCCGCCAATCAGAATGCCCCCGAAATGATTAATTCGTAATAAAACGTGTCGGGTCCCGCCTGTTAAACACCTGCCAACTTCACGTCTCGTCAACCGTCTGATTCACCCATCTGAAATCAACGACTCTTATCAATTACGCTGTCCATCTCCGATCCGAAAGTTAACGCGCGAAATGCCGGCGGTTTTTAAACAGTGCCATGGCCACGTGTCGTCCGTTCTATGGATTCGTTGCCTCTCCGCCCAAAACTGCCTACCCTCAAAAGTGGTGCGGAATAAACCACTTACCACCATTCCCCGTGACTCATCTCTCGTACAAGATGACGTCATTTATTAAAATAATAAAAAATTTGCCCCCCATTTGACTTTGCCAATAAAACAAAAATTCGCGTCGTTTTCATTATTTTGTACGCAGTGAATGAATAGACCCTCCACGCAGAAAGTTAGAATTTCTAATTTCTAAACTCTGCCAACCTTTATCCTTTCAAAGAAAATTGCAGTCAAACCTCTAAGAAGATTATCCGCATTAACCAGCATCTGTTCAAAACGTTGTTTTCTCCAAAAACAGGTATTTACCCTAAATCTTCAACTAAACTTTGTAAGAAACTCGGTTTCCCTCTTTCTTTCACTGAAACAGAGTTAAAAAATTAATTTCTGGTTCATTCCTTAATCCCAAGAACTGTAATTGAATTCCCAATCTGCAATTGTACATGTTTCTCCCGTCGAAACCTGTAATTTTGCTCAATTCTTCACCATAAGCCGAATTTCCATTTTTTGAATCCACAAGAACCAAAAATGGAAGTTCTTGTGGCTTTAAATGTCACCCCATTAAATGCCCCTCACAGAGACCTGGATTATTTATCATTAGTCGACAGAGATTTCCAAATCAAAGACCTGGTTTTTCTTGATAGTCCTCTTCGAATTTTTTGTCGCTGCAGAGACAATTATTTGAATGGCTTGGATATGATTGGGTTATGGGAATCTAATCTTCCCAGGTACCTTTTTCCCTCTGTCCATATTTTCCCTGAAATAATCCATTTTTTCCATGCAAATTATGATCCTAACCAAAGAGCAGTCTTATCCCCAAATCAAGATGTCCTTTTCCCAATTACTGCTCAGTCTATCAATGAGATGCTACATTTTCAACCTGATTAGGCCCTCACTCCCCTGTCCATGGGAGATTTACTTGAGAAATCCACCAAACTATCCCTTGAAGAATTAAGCCACCTCTGCCAGACCTTTATGTTGCCTGATCATCAGCCTAAAGGCCCTCCCCCTTATGGGTATGCTTTTTTCACAGAGGAGGGTAGACTTGTTTTGGAAATGATATCCTTTATTATGGGCTTTAATACCAGTGAATATGTTGATCATTTAACTTTAGTATTATTGTCTATTTTCACCCCTGGACAGCCTCCTGCTGTCAGGTATGACTTTGCATCATACATTGCAGATAAAATCCATGATCAATTCATGAGATTAGAAAATGAGAAAGTGTTCAAGTATTCCTCTGTCATCTACCATCTCATGCTCTATTATCAGTCGGAAAATTTCCCTTTCTATATCAAGAAGCTTGATGCCCAAGGGAATCCTAGGTCTTTTATCTTTTGGTCAGCCATCACTCATAGTTCTCGAGATTCTCCCTATTCCTATAATGAGTTCATTGATCTTTTTATACACCCTACAACCACCTTGTTGACAGGAGTTTCTCCTCCAAGACTCAGCAATGAAATCAAGAAAATTTTACAGCTCTCAAAACAATATAAAGTTGGTGATTGGTACTTATACCAAAATCACACAGAAGTCAGAATATACGGATGTGAATTATGTCCATTCAAATTGCCAAAGTATGTCCCCATGAGACTCTTTGCATTAGAGTACTTCAGGAAAATGAACAACTCTGATATAATTCATTTTTGTAATGCAAAAAAGAAGGCTCAACTCCGGATCAAAAGTCAATTAGGTCCCTTTATCTGTAATTCTAGGGATGCAGGGGAAGAAGCTGAAAAGATATTAGAAGACCATTTCATATTAAAAAAGAGTTTCCATTGGGTGCCTTATGACCCATTCAACTTCATTTGTGATAAAATAATGAAGAATAAATCAGCACCATACATACATCAAAGAATCCCAGAGATTGAAATATATGCTAATACAGATGAATGGATAGAAGGAACATTGATAGAGCAGGATAGTGAGCAGGTCAATGTAGACAATGTTATGAAAGATCTTGAAAAAATGCTTGACCTATACTCTTTTGTACAGGTACCAAGATCAGAGGTTGGTCCTTCCTCAGCTGGGATTATTCAGCAGGAGTTACCAGAAAACATTGCAGTATCATCTAAGGGAAAAGAGAAAGAGGTTGATACACAAGTTAAAGAAACATTCACTATGACAGAACAACCTCAAACTTCCAAGGGACAGGATCAAGTACAGATCTCTTCCATTCAAACCAATCCAGTAGAAATGTCAAATTTTCAGACCCCATTAAATGTGGAAAAGGGAAAAAAGAGAGAAGCTGAAGCTGCTACCCCTCTCACTGGATCTTCACAACAACCTCAGGCCAAGAAAAAGAAATTGAATACTCCTTCAGAAGTAGAATCTATTGATAAAATCCTTGATAGTCAAGGACAAGAACAATTGGGCAGTGAACAAACAGGTACAGTCAGTGAAGCATCCACTACCTCACAAAGGAAAGAGCTACAGAAGCAACAGAGTATTGAAATATCTTCTTTCAAAACACCAGTTAAAGATGCAGGAGATATAAAGAAGACATTTATCAATATCAAGGCCAGGAATGATCCACTGAGAATTCAAGTATATAATCAATATCTGAAAACGGCTCCAAAGAATCAAGAAATATTGATGTCAGCTTTTGACATCCAACAGGGCAAAATGTTAATGAGCCATTTCAAACCCAAGGTGCAACAACCCCAAACAACTGCTGATTATATTAGGACAAACTTTGAAGTCCTAGCAAAGGATATCCATCCTTTAGATCAGATTGAGTTACATAAGAAGACTGTTGAAATGATCTATTCTACTTTGACTGATAAGGCAATGACAGCTCACAGGCTACAGGACTCTTTGGAAAACACTAATACACAATTGCAGCTTGAAAAGGCTTCTTCTCAAGCCAAAGATAATAGGATAAAAACATTGGAAGAAATAATAATTGGTTTGGTTCACAATCCAAAGGATGTCAAAGGCATAGAAGCATTAATAAAGAAGAAGGATGATGACATTGCAGCTTTGAGAAAACAATTGAAATTTCCAGCCTCCAGACATCCTCAAACTGAAGAAATAATAAAGAAGAATTCTGAAGAAGAAATGATGGAGTTTCACTTGAAAATGAATGAGCAACTGACTGAAACAGAAAAATAATTGGAGCAAGCATTGAAAGACAAACAAACTGCTCTTCCAACATCTACAACAGAGGTAATTACAGGTACATAGCCAACAGGTCAGCCAGCAGAGTCATCACAGATAGATACTTCAAAGTTGAGTACAGAAGAATTAGTAAAGCAAATGAATAACTTGAAACTTCAAGTAACAGAAATTCAGCACACAAAGTTACAGCTTATTAATTTGGAACAGAAATATGATCTTTCAAAAATGACTGTTGCTGACAAAACAAGAGAAGTCAAAAAGTTGGAGAAATTAGTTAAAGCCTTGGAAAGGGATCTCACATTGGAGAAACCTTTAAGAGAATAAATGAAATTCTTTGGGATGATATTATTCAGTCAATAAAATATATCTGGTCCTCAATCCAGATAATATATGAGCAGAATGATTTGGTCAAAGTAGCTCTGGATGAAGTTGAGAATACACGAGCAGAATTAGGAAATAGGCCCGAGGAAGCCAATCATCTTATACAGTTTCTAAACACCCAAACCAGACAACAAATTGCAGATTTGGGTATTCAGGACAGAACTGCAACAATCTTGGAGATAAAAAGAGTTTTTACTAAAAGAACTCTTATGCAAAATTTGGAACGAAGGTGCTTTGACATGCAAAGTGAAATCATTGCTTTCAGAGAAAGGTTTGATGTTTTATTGAATAAAGGGTTGCCCAGCCCTATGGTTTCAGAAGATAAAATAATGGACCTGGAAACTTATGTCAAGAAATTGGACATACATGCTCACAATCATTCCATTGCTAGTTCCTCAACCATTTCATCAGAAGCAACATTACCTACAGGAAGGAATCTTCATGACAGATTAGAGAATTTATTTTATCTTGAACATGAAGTGAAACATTTGTTTCCTAATCAGCCTAATTTCTTTAGGTATACCGAGGCTGATGAAACATTAAGGAAGCTTCAACGAACAAGAATAGCAGAAGATAAATGGTGGGAAGATTTGTTGGAACTTTTGTAAAATTTATCCTTATATGAAATTTTGCCTATTTACCACAGTATAAAGGATAAAAGAACAAACAAAGGTTAAAGAGTATCAGTTCAGTTAAAAGTGTATCAGTAAAAATAAAGAGTATCAGTGAAGCAAGGAAGTTAGAAAAAAATTACTGAAGAAGACAACGATGAGCCAAAATATAGGTCCAGCCTCCAGCACATTCTCGAAAGAAGGGAACAGCACAACATCGATTACTTCTTGTCTTATCCATGAGACCATCTATCTCTATTTTTATTGTAACTTATTTATGAGTCATCTTAGATTATATCTCGTTTTGTTTAGAGATATTTTGTATGATTTTTGGTATAAATAAGCCCTCAATCAGATTATTGAAGGTGGATTCTTATACTCTGATGTAACATTGAATATTTTGGAATAAAGAGCTTTTGGAGAAATTTTTCGTGGCAAAACTGGACAAGGAATTGAGGCAGAAGACTTTTCTCAGGATTCATGCATCAAATGAAGGATCAATAAGTCATCTCTATCTCATGTTTTGAAGTTTTATATTTGTTTATAATATCATCTATGTTTCATTATCTTAATATTTAACGAAAAGGATTAAATCAGAAAGTACTTAGGTGTAATCTGAATTCAGTCGTTATTATTCTAAATGTTTTCTTCTAAACTGGTTTAAACAACGAATTCTTGCTTGCTCCTGTTTGTCTAGTTCATACATCTTTGGTTATTTAGTAAAGAATACTTAACTGCTCTTTGTTGATAATCAATTTATTTCTCTTCTCTTGAATGTGTTGAAAGATTCTTTACTGCCTTTCATCCGTTTGAATTCCATTCCATTCATTTCAGATCTATAATTGTTTCTAGTTTGATTATCTTGCCCTGATAAACCATCTTTTGCTGATAAACTTAAGCCAGTGCAGCCAATCCTTTGACTCCATTAGCCCAATGGACTGAAACTACTTGATCTTAATCTTAGCTAAAGAATTCCATCAACCCAAACAAAATAAAAAACCCTGGACTTTACAACCAGCCTAATATTCTAAAAAACAAAGCTATATTTTAAAGAGAGGGCCCTCTCTGGATACAGATTGGCTAGATTCTGTATCTGAAGGTTGGTTTGTGGTTACCTCGGACCCTTTTCCTCTTCCAACAACTTCAAGGAAAATCTGAGTGATAACAGTTAGCATGATGGTATTTTTGCACATACCTTGAACAATTTTTTTTATTGTGGACTATTTGGTTCTTCAATGGCTTCATATTCAACTGGTTCATCATCATCATCATCATAATCATCATCATCATCGTCAGCATGCATGTATTGGTCATACAAAATGATGTTTGTTGGTCATTTATTTTCAAAAGTAGTTTGCTTATCATCTTTGACAATAGTACAATCAAATATCCTTCTTGAGTTCTTGTTGTATCATATATAACCTTTATTGTTTTCATATTACCCAAGAAAAATACATTCATAAACTCTTACATTAAACTTGCAAAGCTTCTCATCATTGTTCTTGATGTAGCACTTGCTCCCAAATACTCTGAAATGCTTGACTATTACAGGTTTTCCATACCATATCTCATATCGGGTTTTGTCATTGTTTGGTTTGAAGTGCACTTTATTCAAAATTAGAAATATTGTATGTATTACTTCAGTCCAAATCTCTATGGTATGCTTATTTATCCCATCATAGCTTTAGACAATTGTCAGAATTTTTTTTCTCTCTCTGCTACAACATTATGTTCTAGAGTTTCTGCTATAGTGAACTATCTTTTGATGTCATATTATTTAAAATAATCATCAAATTCCTTGGATTTAAACTCCCCACCATTGTCAAATCTTATGCATTTTATTTTACAATCTATCTGATACTAAACCATAGCCTTAGAGCTCTTGAAATTTTCTAAGGCCTTTGGTTTTTCTTGTAGGAATGTTACCCATATCATTCTACTAAAATCATCAATTATATGCATGAAATACAATTTACCTGAGGGTGACTGAGTTCTTGAAGGAGCACACAAGTCCATGTGTACCAATTGTAATGGCCTAGTTGTTGTGTTCTCCTTGGATTTGAATGACACTCGAACTTATTTGCTAATGTGACATTATTTGCAAATGGTATTTTCAAGCTTAAATCATTTTGGAAAAACCCTAACAACGTCCTTTTTTCCCAACTTCACAATCTAATCAAAATTTATATGTCCTAGCCTCCTGTGTCATAGCCAACTCTCATGAACCTTAGTCATGCATCAGTTTTCCATATTTTCCTCCAGAACATATACTTTCTTGTATAACAGATTTTGCTACTACCTCACCTATGCCTGCATACTTGATTTGGAAACCTCTTAGATCTAAAAATTATATCATAAATTTGGTCGCACATCTGGGAAATATTGAACAAGTTATGTTTAAGGCCTTCAACAAACAACACATCCTTTTCCCTACCTATGCCATTTACCAGCAAGACATTTCCTTTACCCATAAATTTCTTGGTGCATTATTTCCAAAGGTTACATTACCTTTGCTAATTGGTTTCAATATCAAAAACTTGTGTTTATCTCCTAACATGTGCTTGGAACAACCATTGTCAACATACTAATCGTTCCATTCATTTTGAGCATATAACACCAAGTCATAGTTTTCCTATTTTTCCTTCTACTTCCACACATAGTTTGATTTTTTTATTTCGAGATGTGGCCATTTGTCTCAGTGTATGAAAATAGTTGCTCTGCACCCACACTTTTAACAAAGATAACTTTGCATCATGTTAGCTATAGGAGAAAATGAACTGTTAAGTTTGGATTTATTTCTCCTTTGTCTATCAAATTGATTATGAGGCTAATAAATTATTATTTGTGGCATGGTCTGTCTGAATGATAGGTTTACCCTACAATTTGTAGCCTTGTGCCCATATTTAGTACAGGTAAAACATACCCTAGAAATATGTCGTCATACCTAGGTGTAAAATGATTTATGAGGCTTGGATGATTTGTTCTTAGACTTGAATTTCTTTGTTGATTTTTCTTCTACTGAGTCAGACTCGATTTTCTCTTTTTATCTTGTAGCTGCAAATTTACCTGCGAATTATCGTTTTCTCTATGTTTTTGCATTGAGTTTATTGAGATTGTTGTGTTGGTTGAGTTTTTCACAGCTTCAACTAATTTTATCACTTTCTTACCTTTAATTTTAGTTGTTGAGCTTGACTCTGATTCAAATCAAAGGCATTTTCTCACATGTGAGGCCTCTACACATCAAGTATCTCACTTAAACAATTAGTTCCCTTGCTAAATTTCTCATTGAATCTCAATTGTATTTTAGCCTTTTCAAGCTCTTTTCTTAGAGATACAATTTCTCCTTTAAGCTTCTCACATGCGTATTTTTTTATCTTTTAGTTTCTCATTCAAAGTGTCTTGGATATTCTTACCTTCTTCTATTTGTAAAACAGAGATTCAATAACGTTAATGTTTCCTTTGGCCAACAAATCCTTTTACAATTTATGTTTCTTTCTTATCCTTTGAATCTCCTAAAAATCATTGATCCACTCACCTCCTAAATCAACTTCGCCTTATTCTTCTTTTTCAAACTCACCATGATCTTTTTCATGGGTTTCTATGTAGCCATAATCATGAATTCCTTTGAGATTTAATGAGATCTATCCTCATTTGAAGGTTCACTATCTTCAATTTTAGAGGTACCAGTTCCTTGAGTGTAAAAACTCATCTTCTTAGTATTTTTCTCCTTTTGAATCTTTCTATAATTTTTTTTAGGCTCATGCTCATTATTTTTCTTATCAATACACTTGGAAGCATAATGGCCTACTTTACCACAATTGAAGCACTTAAAAGGTAGCATGCCTTTGTACTTTTCTAAGCCTCACTTGAGCTTTCTCACAAAATTAGCCTCCTCTTCATCTGATTCACATCATGAGTCAACATGTTCTTCCTTGGGCTTCTTGTTTTCTTTGAAGGCTAACTCCCTTTTTGTATATTTTCCTTTTGAAATTCTCATTTCATAGGTAGTAAGAGTACCAAGGGATTGATCCATTTTGAGAGAATTAAGGTCTATCATTTCCTCAATGTCTAAAACTTTAGGATTAAATATCTTAGGAAGAGATCTTAGTGCATTTTGCACTACCACTGATTCCCTTACTTCTTCACCAATTCCTCTAATGGTATTGGAAAATTCAACAACTCTATAAAATAACTTTGCAATTTATTCATCATCACGTATCTTCAAAGATTCAAATTGAATTCTAAAACCTTAGAGTTTAGCTTTCTTTACCCTGTTGTCACCTTCATAGCAGCTACTCATCTTGTCCCATATTTCCTTTGCAATGGTGCAATCCATGACCTTAAATGATTCAGATAGGCCAGTAAGAAGGGCATTCATAGCCTTGGAATTGTATGTAAACTCAATAGTATGATATTTAGTAACTATGAATGGAGGTTTTCTCATAACCATTGAACGATGTCTCAAACATCTACACCAAGAAATTTAATATACGTCTTCATCCTTACCTTCCATAGATTATAGTTCATTTCATTGAACAAAGGTTCCCTATTGGTGTGTCCTCCTTCCCGGTTTTCCATTGTCCCTGATATTTCTTCTAACTATTAAACTGATCCTGAAGTAACTTGGCTCTAACACTAATTTCTAGAAACCGAGACAATACTGAGAGGGGGGTTGAATCAGTATTGTAAGAATTTAAAACTTTTTCTCAAAGTATAAAATTCTTGAAACAATAAGCACAAGCACACCAATTCATATCAAAACACAATTATATAACATGAAAACCCAACTCGGAAAACCACCAAAGTTTTTGTTTTATGATGAAATATTTAAGTTACAAATTGTATTACATTAATATGGTAATCCTCAATCAACTTGAAGGCTACAAGCCTCAATTTTATGCAAGCTCCAACTTACTAATTTCTTAGGCTCCCACTTGAAGGAAGCTCCAACCCCATGATTTATCAACTCCAACTAAAAGGAAGATCTAACTCCCTAAACTGCAAGCTCCAACTTGTTGGTTTCTTAGGCTCCAACCTAAAGGAAGCTCCTACTCCCCAATTTATTAGTTTCTACTGAAAGAAAGATCCAAATCCCTAGAATGCAAGATCCAACTTGCTTGACCTTATTGATTCCTATTGCATAACATTTTCAAACTCAAATCTTAAAGGCATTTCTACAAAAAAATAAATCAATTTATGCTCATAAAATCAGCATGAACCACCTTTAACACCTTCAACAATTTCCTTCTCTGATGTATGATCTCTGATCAATAAACCAATGCACAATTCTTGCTGATTCAAATTTTATTATAAAGAATATTGAGATGCTAATTTTGGACTAGATATTTTAGTTAACTTCAATTGTTTTCTTCAATTAATTGATGGTTTGATCTTGTTCACTTATGTTCATACTATATATTCCTGATAAAACAAATTGTTCCTTTTCCCTGCATGTTGTTTTGATCTCAATCTCTAAGTATTCCTACTTACTTTAGAAATTCTAGAAAATATCAAGGTTTAGTAGAGACTTTAACTGCAACATCAACTTTATTTAGCTGCCAAATTTAGCGAAAATCACCAAATATGGCACACTGTGACAAAATAATTGCAAAATAGTTCATGTGCCCAAATCATGATTGTGGTGCAACTCTTTGTATATTTCCTAAAGGCATAAACACATGCCTATAGTGCTTTTTTAATGGCCTAAAGGACTAATAAATTTTTATATTCCTTAGTGGGATTTAAATTTAGATACTTGAGCCCTTAGATTTATGCTTGTAACATTGTAATAAGGCTTGAATGGCTTAAATAGTTGCAAAGGCCTTGTAAACCCATATTCACATTAATATGAAAATCCTTTTCAAAACCAACCCTCTGCACGCATTTATATTTATTTATGGAACACTTATTGATGGAAAACTTCCTGTCTCCTAGTCCTATCTCCTTGGGAAATTCTATTTCAAACTACAAAGATACTCTTACCGAAAAACATCGGGGTTGGGTGATGTCATGCCAACATCATCTTCTAAAACTCCCAAGATAGAATCCTTTGTCACCATATTCTAGGAAATATCTTTATCCCCCGGGACATAAATACCCCAAGAGTTCCTTTTTTTCCTCCTCCTAAAATCGTTAGGGAAGGGTGACATCATGCCTCTGTCACCTTTATGTTGATTATGCACCTATCTACATGCCAACTATCTGCCACCTGTGCATGAACTACCATGTGTCCTTATATGAGTGGTGCCATGTGTCACCTGTTTTTGGCCCACTTGGCCACTTGAAAGTGTCAAATCTACATGCCATGTGTCACTATCCTAGATTGCCATACCACCCTAGGATTTTAGGCTGCTAACGCCATCCTAGTACTTTAGACTGCAGTTGTCTTCATGCCACCATGGTTCCATGTCATCTGGGTCTACCAATGGGATTGAAACATATGGACTTATGCCATGTCATCCATATGAAGGAAAGGGGGTCTTCGACTCATGTTTTGTTGTTAAATTCCTTCATAAAAAATTCAGGGCCAATTTCTTCATTAAAACGACATATGGTATTAGACATGATTTTTTTTGTTCCTAGGTACCCTGGGACCCTGGAACCCTAGAAAATTTTCAAATTTTGTTGCAAATGGAAAATTCTGGGGAAAAAAGGGTTAAGGATATGTGTCCCTTTGTGGGACCAAAGCACTATTCCTCCTGAGGTTGTGAATGTGGTCGTATAGTGCCTATACTGCCACTTGTATGTTGATTGTGCTACGAGGCCAGTGACTTATCTAAAAAATAAATATTTAATAAATCATAAGGTTTATAAGGAACCTTGAGGCTTGTAACCCTACATTGTTGACCCTTTAACCTATGAATTTTTGACCAGTCATAACTTTTGATCTTGAAGGTATTTTTCAAAGTATTGCAATTGTTGGAAAGGTATTTCTGAGCACTATCCGTTTGAGCACTTAATAGGAATCAATGAGTAAATATTATGTACTTAAAATGGATCCAAATATTAAAAACCTTAGACACCTTTATCATTACTAAAATTGTTGCCTAATGCCATCAACCACCTTTGATATCCATGACAACATATTTCTAACATAAGCACATTTTGAGTTAATTAAACCTAAATTTTTGAAAGTTTGCATTTTTTCACAAATATAAAAATTTTGGATTTGGAGGTGTGGAGACTATAAGTCGAGAGGTAAAACCCCGAAAATTAATTTTAGTTGAGTATATACAAGCCCAAATCATGTTTATATTTTCTTAATTGATTTATATTTAACTATGTTCATTTATGCATATACCTAGGGATGAAAAAGATAGGTATGTTAGGAAAAATCCCCCCACTACTAACCAACCCTAAATTGTAGCTGGAACATATAAAACCACAAAAAGGTAGAAAAAATTACACCAATTATGTATTTCTGGATTCTCCTAATCTAAGAATTATATGCCATTGTTAAATACATAATCCTTCTACTTAAATCTTTGCAGAAATTTAATCGCGGAATTGCAAACACATGAAGAAGGATAAATCAAACATAACATAGATGTTTTTACCAGGAAAGCATGAAGCTAAAAACCCCACTATCATATATTATGTATATATCATGGATCATGAAACAATCTCATACAAAACTCTAATCCAAGAGCTCTCAATACAATATACAATCGTCTCACACTGTCATACAAAAATTGGCATAAACATGCACCAATTTACTGCCTCCTGATAGCTTGCCTCCACTGCGCAATCCCTGTTGATCACAATCATTGAATGAATTCGATCTTGCCTTGCCTTGACTGTGCAATCCTCATTGGCATCTCCAATGTGTGTTTTTTTGCAAGTGTGCACCCACTATAGTCATAAATGATAGTCAAACTATCCCTTTCACCTATCTCTCAACTAGGTCTCCACTGGATCTGACATGCATGTAGTTAAAAATAGTAAATCTTCAGTTGCATGTGAGATCACTCCATGTGAATTAATTTAATATTTAATTCATCGATCTCTTAATAGTGTATCTTTAGTTAAAATTAGTTACAACTAGCACAACTGAGTTTAACTCACTTAACTAAGTTGAACTACTTTACAACTCACATAACTACAATCCAACTCTGTTACAACTTTGTATCACTTAGTTACAACGAAGTCCACTAGCATGTCCCACCAACCAACCTTTGAACTGGAAATTCCTTCAGTTAACTGGTTTTCCACATCAGTTAACTGAAATAAAGTGCTTCAAGAGAATAGATTATTATTTATTGTCTAATTATTGTTAAGAGATAACAATAATCGACATGAATTCTATTTTTAGACATGCGATCGATGAACTATATTTGCACATGCATTCAAAAAATAGACGCCCATCCATCCATATAATTTTATCAACCATATATAAATATATTACTGCTAAAAATAGACTTTGATCCAAATTTTAAAAATAGACATATCACCTAAAAATACCCTATGGGCCCCACCTAGTGTAGGTGCTTAATTTTCACTAGGATCATCATCTTGTTGAATCTCAACACTCCCTCTCAACAAGAAAGGGATTATCCTTCACCCCGATCCTATCTATATGGTATTTGGATTTTCTCCTGGTGAGCGCCTTCGTTAGAATATCTACATCCTTATCTTCCGTAGGAATGTACTGAAGCAACATGATCTTCCGCTGCACACAATCTCTAATATGATGATACCGGATATCTATATTCTTAGATCTATCGTGAAACACGGGATTAATCTAGAGTCTAATGCAACTGTGATTATCACAATGAATCATTGTAGAATCTAAATAAGAACCGAAAAAACCGACCAGTATATTCCTCATCTAGATAGCCTCACATGCAGCTTGACTTGCTACCATGTAATCCTCTCTACTGAATTGAGTGCCACGTATCTATGTTTCCTGTTGTACCAAGAAACGCCTCTAGATCCAATACTGAAGACCCCTCCTGATGTGCTCTTCTATCCGTTGGGTTGGCCACCCAATATACATCCGTGAAGCCATGAAAATTAACCTCATCTACCTGTTTGTACCATAATCCATACTCATATGTGCCCCTGAGATATCTCAAGACATGTTTGCCTGCATTCCAAAAGAGCTTGGTAGGCTTAAACATCACTTGACTAAGCTGGTTCACAGCATAGCATATGTCCAGTCTTGTATTAACTAAATACATGAGCGAACCCACCAACTGTCGATAGATAGTAGCATACACTACCTCTCCAAATGTAGCGTCCTCTTTCCTCCAGTTTCTTCGAAAAGGAGTATCCATGGGTTTGTAGCCCTCCATGTGAAACTTACAGAGTATCTCCCTTTCATACTTGCCTTGAGACACAAATAGTTCACCTTCTCCTGCCATATTTCCAATCCAAGGAAATAGTGAAGGAGGCCCATATCCTTTATCTCAAACTCCTTTGCAAGGTCCTCCTTGCATGAGTGTATCAGCTTCTCATCACCAATTAGTATTAAATCATGAACATAAAGAACAATGATTAAAAGCTTACCCTCCACCACAATTTGGTATAGTTTTGCATCCGCCTCACTCTTGGTGAATCCAAGTCTAGTGAAATAGTTGTCGATCTGAGTGTACCAAGCACGGGGTGCTTGCTTCAGCCCATACAATGCTCTTTTGAGTCTGCACACATGCGAATCACTGCTGAAGATCTCAAATCCTTCAGGCTGCTCAATGTACACTTCTTCCTCAATGATCCCATTAAGGAGCACAATATTCACATCCATCTGATGAATTTTCCAACCCATCTGTGCTGAGAGAGCAAGGATGGTCCTTATGGAAGAATACCGTGCGATGGGTGCAAAGGTTTATTCATAATCAATCCTCTCGATCTGTGAGAAGCCATGGGCCACAAATATTGCCTTATACTTCTCAACACTCCCATCAGCAGCTTGCTTTACCTTGTAGATCCATCTTGAACCTACCACTAATTTATCAACCGACCTTGGAACAATTTACCAAGCACTGTTTCTGACAATGGAGTCATACTCTGCCACCATTGCATCTACCCATGTGGGCTCCTGCACTGATTCCTCAAAGGAAGATGGCTCAGTCATAATACATTTTCTCATGAGATTCATGTATCCAGTGAATCGGATAGGAGATTGTCTCTGTCTGTGCTGTGAAGTAGGGACTCCTACATTCTGTGCCACATCAAGCTTCAGCCTCTCAGCTTTTGTGGTACTCCTTCTGCCACTTCTGATGTTTGGCTCTACGTGAGTGGACTCCTCCACTCCATGAACCTCCTCCTGTGGCTGATTCACATCTAGAGACTCATATTTGGGAACAAGCAGTTCCTCCTTCGCATGCAAGTCTATCTCCCTCTCAAGCGACAACTTCATGGCTTTCTCTTCATTGAAATTTATATTCCATTGCACTACAGTCATTCGAATGTTTGGAAAATACACACGATAATTATGGGGTTTTTCTGTGTAACCCAAAAATATCCCAACTTCAGCAGTTGGCTCCAGCTTATTCCTGACATTCTTGGTCACATGCACATAAATAGATGAGCCAAAAATCTTAAAGTGAGAAACATCCAGTTTCTTACTAGTAAAAGCTTCTTCAAGTGTACTCATGCCAAGTACTCTATGAGGACAATGATTTTGCACATAAACCGCAATGTTGCGTGCTTCCACTCACAAATGCATTGGTAGGCCCTGATCATGCAGCATAGCTCGTGCAACACCCACGATCACTATGTTCCTCCTATTCGTGACCCCATTTTGTTGTGGATTATGAGGTGCTATGAGTTCTCTCTGAATTCCTTCTTTTCTACATAAGTCTTTGAATTCATTCGACATATATTCACCACCATTATCGCTCTGCAGAGCCTTCACTTGCTTCCCCGACTCTTTCTACACCAATGCTTTAAAGTCACATAACTTTGAGAATGTTTGATCCTTATTCTTCATGAAGAAGATCTAGCATCTACGATAATAGTCATCAACAAAAAAATATAATACCTATGTTTTGTTGTTAATATCTAAGGGCAATATAATATCTAAGGGCAATTGAGAATGGTCCACACATGTCTATGTGAACTCTCTCCAAGATCACCAAAGCACGATTTTCCTTTTCATGAAAGGTGGTCTTCACAAACTTACCCATAGTACATCCCTTGAATTGATATATCTGTGTAAGTGTACCCTTGGGAAGTCCAATAGAAATCTACTAAAAAAATTTTAGGGCGCCATGGTGAAGATGGCCCAATCGCCTGTGCCATAATTCACCCTCATCCCGGCTCACCACTTCTTCTACATTGCCCACCATTGCAACGCAGCCATCTACCTCCAGCTTGTAGATATTCTTAACTTGAATCCCTATCCTCTTGGTTTGACCCGTTGTTTTATGTCATAGGAAAGCTTTTCCATCCCTGAAAACAACGTCATAACCTCTGTCCTCCAACATCGTGACTGAGACCAAGTTTTTCTTCGGACCTGGAACATGCATAACATATTTCAATAGAAATGGTTTACCTGAATCCCTCTCAAAGGTAATGGTACCAATTTCGGTCACACTGTATCATCCATCGTCGGCCATCTCTATATGCATTGGGAGATCTTTCTCCTCCAAGTCACTGAAAATCTCCTTATCTCCCGTCATGTGGAAGGAAGCACCATTATCAAGATACCACATCAATCTCATTATGCTTGAAACCAACCATGCGGTCAAAGAGAAATCAAGTTCAAATTTTGAGGAAAGGGCCTCACTAGCTGCAGCACCAACAACCTTCTTGTTCTTCTATTTCTGTGGGAAGTTAGTGGCGAGATGCCCATTTTCGTGATAGTGAAAACACTTCACCTTGGACAAATCCAGCTTCTTACCTTTAGCCTCAAATTTTGAATGGGATTTCTTTCGCTTCCCTTTCCTTGCCTTGGTAGCCAAAGCACAATCCTCTTCATCATCATGCTTTGATGAAGAGACATATGTGGTGTTCCACCTGAACTTCTCCTACACTAGATCCGACCACAGTCGTTCCCATTCTGGCAGTTTTTGTCGTCCTTTGACAGAGTCTTGATAACTGTGCTAACTCTTAGGAAGTCCCAAGAGATCAAAACTCACCAAATCATCATTAGCAACCGTGATTCCCACACTCCCCAGTTCATCCCGACATTGGACAAACTTTGTGAGATACTTAGGAATTTTGTTGCCCTTTTCCATTTTGATCTTTCTGAGTTTATCCTTTAGTGCCAATTTCCTATGGTCGCTACTGCTTTGGAAAAGATCCATCAAAGCCTTCCACATTTCAAATGGAGTGGCTTTCCCATGAAGGCTTGAGACAATATGGTCTTGCACACATTCTAACAGAATCCTTCTCGTCTTCGCTAATTTCTTTTTCCAGGCATCAAGTAATGCAACATCGGTCAAAGTGCGCTTAGGAACATCAATGTCGATGAATTCCTTCAAGCCATTATCTTCAAGCACCGCCTCCATCCTATCCTTCCATGCAATGTAGTTTGAGCTGCCCTCGAGTGCATACTCTAACCGCAAACCATTGAAATCCATTTCTATGTTTACTCAATTGTCGCACCAAGAAATTCTTGCAGCAAATTCAAATTTTTTCCACCAAAAAACTCAACTACTGCTTCAATATTGCAATCTTATTTGCTCTGATACCATGTAGAAATTTTAATACAATTATGTATTACCGGATTCTCTTGATCTAAAAATTATATGCCACTGTTAAATATAGAATCCTTCTACTTAAATATTTGCGTAAATTTAATCGCCAATTGCAAACACATGAAGAAATATCAATCATACATAACACATATGTTTTTACCAGGAAAGCATAAAGCTAAAAACCGCACTATCATATATTATGTATATATCATGGATCATGAAACAATCTCATACAAAAATATAATCCAAGAGCTCTCAGTACAATATACAATTGTCTCACACTGTCATACAAAAATTGGCATAAACATGCACCAATTTACTGCCTCCTGACAACCTACCTCCACTGTGCAATCCCTGTTGATCACAATCCCTGAATGAATTTGATCTTGCCTTGCCTTGACTGTTTAATCCTCATTGGAATCTCCAATGTGTGTTTTGTTGCAAGTGTGCACCCACTATAATCACAAATGATAGTCAAATTGTCCCTTTCACCTATCTCTCAACTAGGTCTCCACTGGATCTGACATGCATGTAGTTAACAGTATTAAATCTTCCGTTGCATGTGAAATCACTCCATGTGAATTAATTTAATATTTAATTCACTGATCTCTTACTAGTGCATCTTTAGTTACAACTAGAACAACTGAGTTTAACTCACTTAACTGAGTTAAACTACTTTACAACTCACATAACTACACATCCAACTCTGTTACAACTTTGTATCACTTAGTTACAACGAAGTCCACTAGCATGTCCCACCAACCAACCTTTGAACTAGAAATTCCTTGAGTTAACTGATTTGCCACATTAATTAACTGAAATCAATTCCTTCAAGAGAATAGATTATTATTTATTGTCTAATTATTGTTAAGAGATAACAATAATCGACATGCATTCTATTTTTAGACATGCAATCGACAAACCGTCTTCACACATGCATTCCAAAAATAGATGCCCATCCATCCATATAATTTTCTCAACCATCTATAAATAGATTACTACTAAAATTAGACTTTGATCCAAATTATAAAAAATAGACATATCAATTAAAAATATCCTGCGGGCCCCACCTAGTGTAGGTGCTTAATTTTCACTAGGATCATCATCTTGTTGAATCTCAACATGAATAAATTGAACAAAAATTATTTGGAGAAAAGAGGTTGACACTTCTGGAAAGACAAGAGTTATTGGTGCATCAAACTAAGAAAAAAAAAGTATAACAAGGAACCCCTTCAGTGTAAATATAAAGAAAATAAATTCCTCATCCAGTACTTGAAAAAATAAGAATTCAAAGAGAATAAAAACTTAAAAGTAGTGAACCAGCCCCTCAACTAGTCTTCGAATAATTTGAACAACCTGAATTGACTAGTAAACTAATTAGAGGATATTTTGATTGGACTAAATACTTATCAAGTTTGTTTGAAGTAAAAATAGCATATATAGAATGAGAAAAAATATAAAAAGAATCATAGGAAAGATAGGAAACATGAACAACAAGTACTTGAAGTAGAAAGAAAAACAAGGGAAGAATGGGCAAGAATTGAAGCAAAAAAGGAAAAAAACGTTAAAGTAAAATATGCTGAAGGAGGATCAATTGTAGGAGGAAGAAGACCTAGAATTGAAAGAGAAGATCAAGAAGAATAAGTTACTTTATGGTTTCTTATTTTAGATACACCAACATTTTTTAGAACTATGGTAAAAATGAAGAACATTCCTCCTTCTATTCTTCCAAGTTTTTATGGTATTCCTACTGAATACCCTAATTCATTCTTATTTGAATTTGATATTTTATGTCGTAAATATGGATATACAAATGATACTCAAAAAATTCATTTATTCCTTGCTAATTTAAAAATATTTTCATTAAAATGGTTTATGGGATTAGGGAAGTCAATTATATTAGGATGATATGAGAAAAATATTTTTGAGAAAATACCAAACTTAGTATCAATCTTGGAGTGCTAAATAATATATTTTTAAAATATGTCAATAGGAAGATGAAACTTGGATAATTACTTAGAAATATTTACATATAATTTGCCAAAAAAAAAAAAAATTGATCTAAGCCCCAAATTTATATGAACACTCTTCTTAAAAGGAATATGGGATGAATATATAGATTTCCTCAATCTTATGGAGGTAGGGGATATTTCTCAATTACATTATGATAAAACCATTCAATTATGAAGGAAATACTCCAGGGGAAGAGCGAATTCTGGTAAGAAAAAAATATATTCACTTTCAAAAGTAACTAAATCATATTTAGGAGGAGTCACTAGCGATGAACTTGGCATTTTCTTAAAAAAAATTAAGATTGATATTCTAAGTACTCTTGGTTGTCAAATTGATACATTAAAAGCTAGGAAGAGACAAGAAGAAAAACATGAAGTGTTATTTATATTTTGTACAAATTACAGAAAGAAACATCCTTTACGTAAATGTCCTTCTGATGGTATTTATATTTTTAGAATTTCTGTAGAAAAATATTCAACAAATAATTTCCCAACAATAGTGGAATTGAAGGCAACTAACAAAAAATAAGGTGAAGTAGAAAAACTTTATTGTGTTGCACCTCCAAGAATACCTTGGAAACCCCAACCTACAGGTATGTATTTAGATCCAAATACACAATTTCCATGTTATAAAAATCATGTTTATAATACACATACTGCTCCTATGCCATGGCAAGCTTTGTCACCTCAACAATATCCAAACCAACCTTATCAACAAGGTTGGAAAGGACAAGCTAATGAAAACCAACCTCCATATCAACAACCATACTTATAGAGTCTCCAACAATGTTATCAAGCATAGTTCCAACAACAACCACCTTTTCAATGATTTCAACCATCTCAAACTATTTAAAATAAACTTAAAATTCCATAAATAACCCAACCATAACAACTATAAGTACCTTCTAATCAACCTTAACCTAGATCCACTCAATTAACAGCCTAGCCAGTGGAAAATACTAATGTTAAAGTGGATAAATTTTTATATAATTTAGAAGAAACACTTCCCACATATGCAATTGTTTCTGTTGATAGTATTCACTTAAGATCAGGAAAGGTATTGCAAAAACAATATCTTGTAATTAGAGAAGAATAAGAAGAAATTGAGGAAATTCCAAGTAAAATTAAAACATCAACAATCACATAAAAAGTTGAAATCGCATAAACATTTAAATGCACATAAGCTCATCATAATCAATCTTTAGCTACTAAAGTACCTCCCTTTCTAGAGAGGTTAGTTGGATAAAATCAGTCATTCTTATTACGCATGTTTTCTTAGATCAATTGAAGAATTTATTTGTTAAAAATCCTTTACTGCAAGTTATCAAATACATTCCATTATATGTTAAAACAATTAAGAAATATTGTTTTAAATCTTTAAAAAGAAAGAAATATCCAACTACAATACATGTCATTTGTCATTTAGCTAGCCTAATGTTAAAGTCAGTTGAAACTAAAAAGTATGTCGATCTAGGAATTCGTATTTCTACAATTACAATTGACAATTTGTTAATTCCAAATAATTTAATTGACTTAGGCTAAACAATCAATGTACTGAAAATGGATACAATGCAAATTTTAAATCTACAAAATCTTCGACCAACACCCACAACAATTGAATTAGACGATAGATTAAGGATTAAGCTGGAAGGTGTAATAGAAGATTTGATAGTCTCCTTGGATTCCTAGGAATATCTAGTACATTGTTGAGTTCTACATCCCAATCAAATTTGGTTGTACATCCCCTCATCCCCGGAATACCTTGGTTGTCTACAACTGATGCATTCATCAGTTGTATATCTGGAAAAATGACGATCTTTAAAATGAATGAAATTAAGAAAATAGCATTATATCCCCTTGCTAAAACTTTGAATGAATTAGGAAATTTTCACAGCTTGAACAAACAGATTCAGAAGAAGAAATGACTAATCAAATTTACTATTAATCAAGTTATTGGATTTAGAGATGCATCAAATGAGAATTTGTTAGATTACTTCATTTCTTATGTTAAACTAAGAACAATTCAATATAATGCAACAAATAATCTTTTGGAACAAAATTTTAAAGAAAATTGCACAATGAATACTTTCAAGATCTTCATTTTAGTCATTTTTTCTTATAAATTCAATGGTAAATTCAAAATATAAAATTATTGAACTTGAACCAAGAGAAACTATAAATAATACTTTCACATTGGAAGCATCTCAAGAAGATAAATTAATTCAAGTTCTAATGAAGTATACCAAATAGTTTGCTTGGGATTACACGAATATGAAAAGTATTCATCCTAGTACATGCATTCATCACATCTTGCTGGAAGAGAAT
This sequence comes from Pinus albicaulis, assembly GCA_034641835.2. NCBI lineage: Eukaryota > Viridiplantae > Streptophyta > Pinopsida > Pinales > Pinaceae > Pinus > Pinus albicaulis. Next base: position 916,707,846 of record CM076571.1, on the reverse strand, counting down.
TATAGACTTATAAGGCAACCTCAACAATGGATGAATCAAATTTTGAAAGAGACAATTAAAGATGAATTTCAAAAAATACTAAAGGTAGACTTCATCTACCCTACATTTGACAGTCAGGGGATTTATCTCTTAGTTGTAGTGCCCAAGAAAAATGGAAAATGGAAACTCTATATAGATTATAGAGAATTAAATAAAGTCACCCTCAAAGATCACTTTCCATTATCATTCATAGATCAATTCCTGATACTTAAGCGAGGAAGAAATATTTTCATTTTCTAGATGGATTTAGTGGCTATAATCATGCAAATATAACATAAAAATCTCTAAGAAGATACAAAAATCTAGTTCATCATGGTTTAAATGAGATGATCATAGAATGGGAACTCTCCAAGACTCAAGATACTTGGGAGGAACTTCTTAAAAATAATAAATTTGTGACAGTGGGTGAAATGGAGCTTAGAGAAGGAGAGGATGCATAATAATATGAAGGGAAAGATGAAGCGCGAGAACAAACACACAAGTAGGGAAAATAATAAAAAGAACTAGTAAATAGAAGAATGACAAGATCCATGAGTAATTAATTTATTAAATAGGAAAAGACACCTACATGTTTTCATATGGCCAAAATGAAAAGAACCAAAAAACCTCCCTCAATTTAAATAGATGGTAATGACAGTGTTGACAAGTATCAACAAATTCTCTATGATTACATGGAGTCTTTACAGACTTAAGAGAAAGAAGAGGAAATATCTACATGAAAATGAAAGCTACTTGAAGAGTACATCTTTATTGATGATGAGGAATACAAAACCACGGAAAAAGAAATAATGGAAATCATGAGGAATTATAATTCAAATCAAGTTGAAATAACTCATGTTCCATCACCAAAGGAGGTCATGTCTCCTCAAGAGAAATCCCTTGAAAGGAAAAATAGGATAATTAATAAGTTAAATAAAATTGTCGAAGATATGCAAGTATTAGAAAGATACTTGAAATCACAAAGTGATTTTCTCACTAAACGCAAACTCACATTAATAAAGGAAAATAAAATGATACAATAGAAAATTAAGAAGCAACAATAGGAGAATAGCATGATCTCCACATAGGCCTACAAGTGGTATGAGACGAAAAAGGCCTTTAAAGTTGAAAACAAGAATTTGTGTTAGGTCCCTATATTACTAGTGTAGTCCCTTATTGTTGTTAGTGTAGCCCCCTTATTGTTATTGTTGTACCCCTGTAGCCCCAATATTGTTATTACTGTGCCCTTACATTATTATTGTTAGGTCGGCTAGGATTATATTGTGACCCCATGGACTCGTATATATAGAAGGATGTTTTGTCATTTGTATCATCCAAGAATTTTTAATTTATGTATTATAAAGGAGGTTTCCCCCTCGAAGTGGCTTATTTATAAGGTGTTGATCTCTCTTTTCTTCTATTTTTGGAGCTGGTTTCATAACATTTGATATCAGATCTTTGCATTTTAGGGTTTTGCTGCTCCAAATAGTTCATCGTGTAATTTTCACTATAATTGTTTTTCTATGAAGGTTCAAAAGCTGAAATTTTTACAAATAAAAGCCGAGATCCTGAGGAACTTCGTGTAAAAATTTCAGATCTTGGTTCACAATATTTTCGGAGATATGATCTCTGGAAGTTAGGGCTTTTTCAGGCTCCCAAATTTCACCTAAACAGGTCATCATGGAATTCTCGTTATAAATTGTTTTCTACCAAGGTTCAGAAGCAGAAATTATTACATAGAGAAACCGAAATACTGAGGAACGTCATGTAACAATTTCAGATCTTGGTTCGCAATATTTTTAGAGATATAATCAGTGGAAGTTAGGGCTTTTTCAGGCTCCTGAATTTCATCTTAAATAGGTGACCGTGGGAAAATCGTCATAACTCTCTCTCTGAGCATTAGATTAGAATTCTGTAAAAAGTGGCCATAAGTAAATGGAATTTAGTTTCTTTTTTATCAATTTCATAGCCGAAGGAGGAAACAATGACACGTGGCATGCCGTACAAGTTCGCTCTACTGAACCAGTCCATAATTAGGTCATTATGGTATATTGGGCATAACTTTGACTTGAAGAATCCAAATCAGGTTAGACCTGTGGAATTTGAGAGAAGATTCAGAGGGCTACTATAGTACCTAATTTCAGATAGTGAATATTCGAAATCACAAACATAATTAATTTTCAATATCGAGCTCCTCAAAAGCAAGAAAAAGGTGTGTATTTTTTTTTTCAAATTGCATAAGCCTTGTTTGAAGAATCCATTTGAATTGATTCCAAGGGCATATTGTAGAATATATATCAGTGTTGGGTTCTAAAATTACCCCTAAAAATAATTCAACACCCATTAAGCCTTAAGAAGGCTCTACTATGACTCATGAAGACGAAGAAGTGCAACATGACATATCAAAGTTACACGAGAAAGTGCACCAAATTTCTCTCTCGCAAAGAGCAACAAAAAATGAAATGGAAGTTTTGAATAAAGGCGTGGAAGCTAAGATGGATGGTTTGAATAAAGGTGTGTAAGATAAGATGGATGGTTTAAATAATGGCATTGAAGCTAAGATGGATGGCATGGAAGTTGGCATGGAAGCAAGCATGGAAGATAAGATGGATGACATGGAAGCTAAGATCGATGAAAAAATGGAAAACATGAAGAATGATTTAAAAGGGAACATGGCAAGTTTGAAAAATTTGATGCAAGAAATGTCTCCTAATGGCGAAAATATAGTAGAGGAAACTCATGATGAGAAAAAAATAAATTTTAATCGTGATTTCATAAACTCTAATGTTGGATGGAAGACCGACCATATTCCAAAGATCGTTATGAGGAATTTTTATGGCAAGGGTCCTGTAACATGGATATTACAGATGGAGCAATATTTTGATCTCAATAATGTGCAAAACACACAAAAGGTACGCATTGCAACTTTATATTTAGAACAAAATACATTTGTATGGTATCGATGGCTTTTCTCCCATAAAAAAATTGTCACTTGGTCAATTTTTATGAAGGAAATGATAGCACATTACGAGGATAAAAAGAGCAACACTTTTTTTAGCCAATTGATAAATCTCAAACAAAAGGGTTCAGTGGTGGAGCACATTGCGGACTTCTAAAAATTGAATATAAGGGTAACTAATATTCCAGAGGAACACGGGATTTATGTCTTCATAAGGACTTTAAACGATAACATCCAACCTGAGGTTCACGTTTGGGAACCTGATTCATTAGAGAAGGCATTCAGGTTGGAAAGAAAAATTGAATGTAAAATTATGGCGACAAGGAAGCCTACCACTCACATCTATAAAGATGGAAGTGTTGCTACTCCTATAATTCCACAACCTACAAGGTTGACACCACAACAATTGGAAGAAAAAAGAGAAGAATGGCTTTGATACAATTGTGATAGAAAATACACTAAAGGTCATAAGTGTGATGAGAAGAAATTATTTTACATAGATTGTGAAGAGGAGGAAGAAAATGAACAAGAAACTTCAAAAGAAGAGGATATACAACCCTAGAAAAAGAATAAATGAGTCCGACCATATCATGTAATGCATTGGCGAGAATTACCACTCCTCAAACTCTCAAGATAGAAGGACATATCAAGAAGAAAAAGGTAATAGTGTTGATTGATTCAGGTAGTACCCATAATTTTATTCATTGTAGGGTAGCCAAGGAATTGAATTGTTTCCTATACCCAGCACTAGAATGTCAAGTGATGGTTGCCAATGGAGGAACTATAAATTGTTGTGGAAAATGTCATAAAAACAAGCTAACCATGGGGGGATATGTATTAAATAGTCCAATGCTTTCCATTCCAATGGAAGTTGTTGATGTTGTACTAGGAGTACAATGGTTACAATCTTTGGGGATGGTAGCTTTTAATTTTCGAGAACTTTTCTTGAAATTTTTTTCGGAAGGAAAGGAAGTTGAATTACGGGGTATCGCAGGGAAGACGATAATGTCATGAAAAAGGTTCTGAAGAAATAACAATGAGGCGTAATTGCACAATTATGCTCACTAGAAGTTCCAACATCAAAATAATATATTTCTCCAGATCTCCAAAAATTCTTGGACAATCATTCCAAGGTGTTTGAAACTTCCAAAGGACTCCCACCTATTCGTGATCATGATCATGCTATTCATTTGATTCTAGGAAGTGTTCCTCCAAACATCAGGCCTTATAGATATCCTTATGTCCAAAAGAGTGAAATTGAACATATGATTGCAGAAATGTTAGAGGCTATTATAATTCAACCTAGTCAAAGTTCTTTCTCTACTCTAGTAGTATTGGTGCACAAGAAGGATGGATCATGGCGCATGTGTCTGGATTATAGGGAGCTCAATAAGCTCACTATTGAAGATAAATTTCCCATTCCTATGATTGATGAATTATTAGATGAATTACATGGAGTAATTTGTTTTACCAAGTTGGATCTTCGTTCAGGATATCATCAAATTAGAATGAAGGCTGAAGATATTTCGAAAACAACATTTCAAACTCATGAAGGTCATTATGAATTTTTGGTCATGCCTTTTGGCCTTACCAATGCACCTTCTACATTTCAAGGGTTAATGAATTCCATTTTCAAACCCTTCCTTAGAAAATTTGTGCTAGTATTTTTTGATGATATACTAATCTACAGCAGGTCTTGGAAGGATCATGTTCAACATATTGACAGGGTGCTCAAACTATTGCAGGAGAAACAATTATATGCAAAAACATCCAAATGTTTCTTTGGAGTACAAGAGGTGGAATATCTGGGTCATATTGTATCTCACGAGGGTGTTAAGGTAGACCCTAAAAAAATTAAAGCCATTAAGGAATGGAAAGTCCCCACAACCACAAAGCAGTTGCGAGGATTTCTCGGGTTAACAGGGTATTATCGCAAGTTTGTTAAGAATTATGGGAGAATAGCAGCACCTCTAACAACATTATTGAAGAAAGATGCATTTTCATGGACTCCTGAAGCAACTAAGGCCTTTGAACATCTTAAATAGGCAATGTGCCTAGCACCGGTCTTAGCTACGCCAGACTTCACAAAAACCTTTATTGTGGAATGTGATGCCTCAGGAAATGGAATTGGTGCAATTTTAATGCAGGAAGGAAGACCCATTTCTTTTGAAAGTCGTCCAATCAAAGGAAAGTATTTACAGAAACCTATTTATGAGAAGGAAATGTTAGCAATACTGCATGCACTAAAGAAATGGCGAACTTACCTAATGGGAAGACACTTCAAGGTAAAAATTGATCATGATAGTCTTAAACACTTTTTGGAACAAAGAATATCTTCAAAAGAGCAGCAAAAATGGGTCACAAAGATGTTGGGTTATGACTTTGAAATCATCTACAAAAAAGGGAAGCTAAATGTTATTGCATATGCACTCTCAAGAAAGAATGAAGAGGTGGAAAAATTTATTTGTGCCATTTCTATTATCCAACCAGATTGGATAACTGAAGCAAGGGATGAATGAAGGAAGGATGAAGAAGTGTGGACACTCATTCAAAAGTTGCAGCAATATCCTAGTACGTCTGATACATTTAGTTGGAAAAATTATTCCTTATGGTACAAATATCGCTTATATTTTTGTAAGAATTCTCAACTAAAACAAAAAATTATTTTGGAATTGCACACTTCTCCTTTAGGAGGACACTCGGTATTTTTAAAAACTTACCATAGGGTGAAGAAAGAATTTTTTTTGGAATGGCCTTAAATCTAATATTCAAAATTTTGTGGCAGAATGTTTGGTTTTACAGCAAAATAAAGTTGAGACAATTAAGACCTCAGGTATTCTACAACCTTTATCAATTCCAAGTCAACGTTGGGAGGAGATTTCAATGGATTTTATCACAGGTTTACCTAACTCCGAAGGAAAGAGTGTCATCATGGTGGTAGTTGATATACTTAACAAGTATGCACACTTTTGTGTGTTATCTCATCCATTTAAAGCAAGTACGTTTCTACTACATTTATGGAAACAATTCAAAAGCTACATGGAAACCCAAAGATTATCGTAAGTGATAGAGATCCCATTTTTACTAGAAATTTTTGTACGGAATTATTTTCTTGTTTGGGTACTCAAATAGCTCATAGCTCACATTATCATCCTCAATCCAATGGTCAAACTAAGATAGTGAATAAATGTTTGGAAGGATATCTTCGTTTTTTTGTATCTGATAAACAAACACAATGGGTCAAGTGGTTACCTCTCGCTGAATGGTGGTATAACACGTCCTTATATACTGCTGCAAAAATGACCCCATTTATGGCACTTTATGGATATCATCCACTGTCCATCACATCATCCTTAAGAGAAAATTCTATGGTTCAAGCAGTGGAAGATCACATCGAGCATCAACAAGAAGTTCTCCAACTCTTAAAGGATAACCTAAATTTGGCACAAAATCGAATGAAACAACATGCATATCAACATCGCAACGAGAGAAGTTTTGATGTAGGAGACTGGGTATTTTTACGGCTACAACCATACAAAAAAATGTCCCTCAAGCAAGCTAAGAAGGATAATAAATTATTTCCAAAGTACTATGGTCCTTACAAGGTGTTGCAAAATATTGGTACTATGGCATACAAATTGGAGCTTCCTGCTTCATCATGAGTGCGTCCAGTTTTCCATGTTTCATGCTTAAACAAGGTTATAGGTGAAAAAATTCCAGTTCAAACAATATTTCCAGAACTTGATGAAGAATGTAAAATCATATTGGAACCTGAAGCAGTCACGGAAACAAGAACTCGACAGCTACAAAATCGATCAATTTTAGAGTATCTCATCAAGTGGAAGAACTTTCCCACTGAAGATTCTACAGGGGAGGATGATAATTTTATACAGAAGCACCCAGAGCTACTCAAGCATTGAGGACAATACTTTTTTTAAGGAGAGGGACATGTTAGGTCCCTATATTACTAGCGTAGTCCCTTATTGTTGTTAGTGTAGCCCCCTTATTGTTATTGTTGTACCCCTGTAACCCGAATATTGTTATTATTATGCCCTTACATGATTATTGTTAGGTCGGATAGGATTATATTGTGTCCCCATGGACTCCTATATATAGAAGGAGGTTTTCTCATTTGTATCATCCAATAATTGTTCATTTATGTAATGTAAAGGATGTTTCCCCCTCGATGTGGCTGATTTCTAAGGCGTTGATCTCTCTTTTCTTCTGTTTTTGGAGATGGTTTCATAACAATTTGAAAGTGAAAATTCTCATGAAGAGGCCCAAATCAAAGGGACATTCATCATAACCTCCTAAAAACAATGTGGATCTTTTATTGTAGGCAAAAAAGATAATGTGATGCAAACAATGACACTTTTGGGAATAACTATGAAGACATATTTCACCTTATGTCCACTGGAATGTCATTCCTCTCTTTTGATAGAATTTTACTATGGTTTTATGTCTTATTTGACCTTAGGAACACATCCCTTAGTCATTTATGACAACATTTTCTCATATTTTTCCAATATCCCAAGGCATTTATTGATATTTTTAATTTTTAAAATCTTATGTACATGATTGCATTGTAAAAGAAAATTATATATTTCAATAGAATTCATAAATCATCCTTTGTTATGATAATTGCTGGAGGTCTGGGTAAATTATAAGCCATGGGTTTTATTTTTGGATGTCCCAAGATGGTGATATCCCTATTTGCCTGACTTGAAATAGCTCTGAAGTATCAAGTCAACGTGTGATCAATGCAGGTACTCTGGCAGAAAAAATGCAGCATGAGTTAGAAAATCAGTTCATATCTTATTTTTTGAGATAAAACCCATGATTTGAGCACCCAAAAGGTCAAATTGATCAAATATAAACTTTAAAATAGGTTTCAATCAATAGATAGTGTGATTTTTGGGCATTTTATTAAGTTTTGCCTATAAAGGAAAGCAAACTTTGTTTTCTAATACATGTTATTACTTTTGAAACTTTGGATTTTGACGTGACAACACATATTTTGTTTTTGGACCTATTTTCAGTCTATTTTAATAAATTCATGGAGTTCCTTTGAGTTTTCAATCATTGATTCAAGCTAAGTGTGCTTACTGGGCTGTGGAAGGGCCACCACCAATCAAGTCGGTACAATATTTCATTGTTGTGTATAAGTTTGGTATATATTTACTTTTTAATGTTGATTATTATCATATTTCTCTTGTTTATATGCTCATATTATATTTTGTATATTCAAATGCAAACCTATTCATAAAACTAGTTTCCTAGTTGTTGTGCAATTATTTTTACAAAATAGTTTTAAATCCACTATTTGTAAGCATTATTTTCTGGTTATACCATGACTATAACATTTAATTTTTATTGTTTTCAATTTTGGATTGATTTAGTTACAATATTTTATTCTTATTGTGAGCTCACTAGAAATCATAAGCTACATATCACTAAATATTAAAAATATATTTCATTGCTATATCATAGTGGCCACATTCATTCAAAATTGTGTCATTAGAATATATAGTGTTTTATATTTAGGTGTTCTTATGAGTCTTATTTATCATAGAGTAATTGTTGTTTGAAAGAACAATCTAATTGGAAAAGTTGACCAAGGCCCCGAGAGTGTCATTCACCATTTTTCTCGATGAAGAAGGCCACAACTATATTGACACCTTTTCCACTTAGCCTTGAGCTAACAAACACCATAGTTCCATGTTTTCATTTATTGATTTCCTTAGATTAGATTAATGGTTTTTGAACATACTAGTCAAGAGGATGAGCATAATACTATGAGAAATAGTCCATTTTCAATTTAACAAATGGGAAAAGTCATAGTGAATTCTTAGTCTATCAATTAGTACTGGGAAAAAATATATTAGATTGACTAAAATAATACCATAGCATCTACTTGCCTTCAATGGAAAGAGTGCATTAATCAATCCCTTCGATTAAAACCCCTTGACCATCTTCATTTCCAAGCATTTGAGTCTGAAATTGATATATTGAACATGATTGCATAGAGGAATATGACTTGTGTGAGAAGCCTTAGTTAATTCCCAATTCGAAGTGTTCATAAATCAATTAGGTGTGTTTAACATTTCAATTTTGTGCGATTAGTTTTGTTTCTTGCTTTCTTGACTTAGTCTTTACTTTTGACTTTTGATTTTAATTCAAACTAGAAGTGGTTGCTAATATGATCGTACTCATTACATATTGTAGAGTGCTTCCAAGTTTATGAACACCAAATTGATATGAATATTGTGTCCTAGTTTAGGTCTCTAAATTATCCTAACACCTTGATCCTGCTCATCCTATATATGTAGTTGCATAAGTTCTAGAATTGGGGAAGTGGACACAGCTCATTAGTATATATGTAATATTTCCCAAATGAAGTTATATCCTATTGAACCATGAATGTCACCTTCAAATTCCCTTGAAAGAAACCATCATACCATCAAATCAAGAAGTATTCCACCTTCAATGATTTCTTTGATGGGATATTTCTTTAAGGTAGGATTAAAGTCCTTATTTTTTGTTAGGCTGGCTTGAATGTCATCATTTGGTGGGTGTCCCATTACATCCAAGTATAAATTTCCTCATATAAGAATTAAGTTCTAGAAGCATCCAAGGTGGTTATGATTTTTAGATCAAGTGTGTGTGCATTCAATCCATGGTGATAACATACACATGGCCTCACTCCTGAAAGGCTCCCGCATATATAAAATTTTGTTCTAATTTAGATTTCGAATGATAGAGTGACAATCAATGAAAATTTAGATGGTTCTCCTTTGGATAAGGTAAATTTGTTGATCACCTAAGGGATAACCATATAATCTATTAATTCATCCTCCATGAGCCCTAAAATGAAGTTACAAAGCATTTGAGAGCTCATGTGAACTTATAGGATGTAAACCGTAGATCATAAGAAAAACTTAAGTATGTTGAATCCCCGTCACGTGACCCCACATTTCCTTCCAAACATCAAATCCAATATAAATCTATAAATGGATAGGAAAAAGTTATTTGTGGAATATTCTGGCCAAGCAAACACAAATTTTAGAAATTGTATAGAAACCCTAGCAAATATTGCATGCTTTAGATTTGATACCCACATCCTTAGTCATTCAATTAGCCTTACATCCAATAAACAAACTAGAAGAAATTAGTTACAACATATTCTCATTGAGAAAGCACACATTTTAGCTTCACTACGCAAGCACACGTTTTTGAATTTTTTTTGAAAACCTTAATAATTATCACATGCTTCCATATTTTTACCCTGCATCCTTAGTTCTTCAATCACCCTCAAATACAACCCTGAATCCTTTACTAACTCTCATGTTTCCTCTTCTCTTCTCTCTAAATATAGGAAATAAATATATGAATTTTTTTTGCATCACATTTGATCTAATGAGCTGCCATTCTCACATTGACCATAGGAAATTGAGTTACAAGATCTTACATAGAATTTTACCAAAGGAAATTAGTCTATTGGCTTCTCTAACCACCCAACTAATAATATTTTTTGTGTCTGTTAAAAGTCTTTGTTTGTTTAAATATATTTTTTATAGCCTATTATGAGGGAGATGAGTAATTCATCTTGTGTTTAACATGGAATTCTTGTTGTCAAGATGAATAATTCCTTTCATGTTGCATCGATTTGTACAACTCAATATGAGGGAGATATGTAATCCCTTCTATGCTCAACATAACATGAAGTATACATGTGACATTTAAAAAATAATAATAATAACAAAAATTATTTAATTTTAAATAAAATATTTCAATGTCCACCATAATTAAAATAATGTTATATCAAATTTATGCGAAGAAAAAGATATATAAGGTAATTAAAATTAATAACAAATGGATGTTATGAAAGGGATTTTTATGAACCAGTATTGGAAGGAAAAATGGTATGCATTATTTTTTATAGGGTTCTCCCACTACACCTCTCTTTCCCAGATGTCGACGCTTACCAGGAGTTGGATTTCCTTGCTAGGGAAGGGTCGAACAATGGAGATTGGTTTTGTTGCTATCTCGATGCATTCGATAGTGGGGATATTTGACATATGGGTGAGGAGGATTGGCTCATCTCTTTTCATGGCAGGAACTGGGTTTGGCTCAAGAACGAAGGTGTGACAAGTCGAATCTGGGATCTAGATGTCTTGAGAGCAATGGGTTGGATTTGCCAAAAAATTTATTATTTTCAGCTCCTTGTGCCCCTTATGTTGATTTTTAAAGTCTACAATGCCATATGGATGGTGGTGTTAAGGAAGGCCTCATACTATGATTTTAAATGGCCTTATTTCCCTATGCGTGCATTGTTTCACCCTTTGGGTTATGCATCGTGTGTTCCCTAGGATGTGAAGGCTCATAGTAGATTTCATATTTACATAAAAAAACATGAGTGGGAAGTCATGGTTTATATGGACCAATAGACTTTCCTTTGTCTCCTCTATGAAACAGTATATTGAGAAAAAACGGGGGCTTTCCTACTATATTTCATAGTCTTCAATATGAATGGAAGGTACTCAATGATTTTTCCAAATCAAAAACTATAACATTTCAAGTAACTCAACATTAATCCTAAACTCAAGGTTGAGAGGAGGAGCTTCAAGACCAAGAAACAAAATGGGAAAACTACATCTTTCAAAGATGTTGTGAAAGGACAATCTTATTCTCCAGCAAAACAAATACAAAGAAATCTGGGTCCTTACATTTTTGACCACATGGAGCATACACATGCACTGGAGGTAAACATTCATGAGGTAAATTCACTATTCACTTCTCTTCAATCGAAGGCAATTATTTGTAGATTTAATGTTTTATGGCCCAAATCATAAGGCCTACATCAATGGTTTTCTCTACTCGGACACACAATTGTGACTTTTATTTATGCTCCAAAGGGTTTTTTATTGTACAATTTGATACACATAAGGATATGTATTTTGCACTAAATGAAGGGCCATGGTTTTGGGTTAGTGCATTCCTCTTTATTTCTCCATGGTTTCCAATTTTGATGCGACAAATATGGTCATCACTACATTTTCGATATGGGTGAGGCTCCCAAACCCCCATCTTCCTTTTTGGCATGATCAAGTCTTAGAGGGGATTGGAAATACTTTGGGAAAGTTCAAAAAGAGAGACATATAAAAAATAGAGAAATGTGTATTTACATTTGCTTGAATATGCATGGAGATTGACCTCACCAAAGGCTTACTAGATCATATAACTTTAAAACATAAAATAATTTAGTGGTCGCAAACTTTAGACTATGAGAATATGACATTCAGATGTTGTTTTTGTTTTCAAACGTGACATATTCAAGATGCTTTCCCATGAGCTAAGAAAAAGATTTAAAAAAAAAATCATAAGCCAAAGGGAAGGAAGTTTTCATAACTACATATCTCTAAGAAGAAGAAGAATAAGCCACGAAGAATCCAACAAAACAAGAATATGGAGGCACACAGGATGAAAATGATTCACAACAGCATTTTGTAGAACCAACAAATAAATATGGCATGCAAAGAGTATGACATGGTGGGCACAAAACATGTCCAGATCTCAGTAAGCTTGGATTCAGATAAAGAGCATCCTTCATAAACTATCAAGTGTGATTTGGCTTTAGTCCAAATAGATCTCAAAGTTGGGTATTGGAAACAAGTCCAAATAAATAAAGGAAAGAAGGGGAAGACAAGTGATGCTAACATTACTTGATCTTTCCCCATGTATATTATTATGTTTTTATAGTTTTTTGTGTTATATTTTGTTCTTTTTCAGTTGTAGGTTCCATATCTATTGGTGCACTAGCACAATGATCGACCCTTTTTGCAGTTGTCATAAAACAACTTATATTATGGATCGTTGTTTTTTGTGGACGTATATGATCCGGATTTATGCAGGAATGCAATAAAATACAGAAATAGACATAAACACAGAGATGCAACTGAAATAAAACTTCATTTAATTAAAAAAAATGACTGAAATATGCTTACAGACATAATGGAAATAAACAAGCTAGGGCGCTGGTAGCGTATCTCTGAGAAGAGATGTGGCGGCTACAGGTCTCTGAATTGTGTTACAATGAGGCTCGAAGGGCTTTATTGTTGAGAAATAATGGAAAACCCTAAACATCCAAAAACCTAACCCTAGGAGATGAAGCACCAAAATTGTGGGTCCCGTTTGGGTAAATTGGTGTTTCAAATTCATGGGGACGTAACTTTGGCATCCAATCTCTATTTGAAACGCTCAATACCTTGTTATAAATATCCATCTGAGGTGTACAACTTTTTGTGTGAGAAACACCGGTCCATAGAACCATGTTGCTCCCGATTTTCCCAGAAAACATTGTTTAGGGCCTCAAAATAGCTTTGGAAGTTCAGGACCCGAAAAACTGCTAAAAATAGTAAGTCGTGCTGAAACTGAAAAATTGAAATAATTGATCGTGGTGTTCCAAATGGAATAGGTGGTGGCCACCAATATCCACCTAGATCATTCCTTTCCCCTTAGGAAGAAATGGTCCCCATTGTGTTGAGATCCTCCATGAGATGAGGCAAATTATGTTTAACTGGGTATTAGATTTGTCGAATACGTCATGGACCTGTGGGTGGACATGCTAGATGCGTTTAGTAAATTTGGTTTATTTATCAATCTGAAAAAGTACATGTAAGGATTATGTCTATGTATTTGCATGATATATAGCAACATCAGGCGGCATTGCATCGGGGGTAAGATCAATGAAGTGATTGTCCTGACAGTGTAGAGGAACCTCTGTGCGGGAGGAGAAAATGTCTTCGTATTCCTCCACGAATTTTTCCATCTGTTGTAGCCATGTAAGGGAGCCCTGTTTCGAGGTTGTGGCCACAACATTATTCTTTCCTGGTGAGCGATTTGTAAGGAAAATAAATTTTCTGATTTGGGAAACAATCTTACTACGTTGTTTTGCAATAGTCAAGGAGATGGCAGGAGGTGATACCACCTCTGGTATCCTGTACAATTGATTTCCCAAAGTAATAACAACAGAACAAGGCCTAGACTCATACATGGCATGTCTCCTCCACAAGTATGGTTGGCCCAATAATACATCAACGACATAAGGAGGAGCAACATCACACAATACCTCATCCGTGAATTCCTTGATGTTATACGGAAGGTGGCACTACTAGCGGACGTAGAGATCTCTCCCTGGGTGAAGCCACCCGATGGTATATGGCTGCGGGTGTTCTATGGTCGGTAGGTCGAGCCGCTTCACGACCTTTGCTCAAATGAGGTTCTTTTTCCTTCCACTATCAATGAGAAATTGCAGTGGAGACCCCTTCACCCACATCTTTGAATGGAAGAGGTGCTCCCCTCCTCTAGATCCTCAGGATCCTCCCTCTGGAGCTTGGTGGTGGAAAAAATGGCATTAGGGTCCACATCAATGATTTTCTTCCCTTTTTAATCTCCCTTGTCTAGTTTTGGCTCAGGATTAGAACATGCATCTAATTCGGGTGCCTTCAGTTCGACCACCAGTGACAGTTTGGCCCAACACTTGTTTGTGTTGTGAGTGGGGTTGTTATGAAATTCCCACCACTTCCCCATGTCCTTCTTTGGATTTTTGGTGGTGTTATAAGTCGCCCCACTTTGGATTCTTCCCCTTGTTCTATGGTTCAGGGGCACCTTTCCCTGGCTTCGAATTCGCAGATCCAAATTCTTGCTTCTTATGCTTAAATTTATGCTCGATCTTGGCAGCATAGCGATATTCCGTGCCACGCAAGGTAATGTCGAGGAACTCCATTTCCTCCTGAATGTGTCTGTGCAGATAGCTACGGTACTTGAGCACCAAATGTCTCTCTGAATCTTTAATACCCAACTTTGTGTGCAGGGTATGGAACAAATTCGTCAATTCGTGCACATCTTGATACCTTTGCTGCCGTAGCATGGTCCATTGGACATACTTGTCCTCATAGCTCCCCATGGGATAATATTGTTCCTTGATTTCGTCTCAGAATGAATTCCAAGTGGGTGCGAGTGAGAACAGAGAGGGTTCCCCCTCGTCCTTTTTCTAACTATAGGTTTCCCACCAGTCTTTGACATGGGGGGCAGCTTTGAGGAGTGAAAAAATAATATTTTCTCGGTCGGAGAAATCATGGACCGACAAATACCCTTCTAGAAAATTCAACCATCTATCTACGGTGTCTGCATCTATCTGGCCTTCAAATACATGAATTTCAAAGTCTACCTGTACCTTGAAGGGAGTGGTGCCTCCAGAGTGGTTGTTGGATGAAGATGAGCCGTAGGTGGGCATCCGTTGAAGGATATGAGCAAAGTTATCCATCATCACGTTCCTTTGTTTCTCGAGGGCCTCCTCGAGTAATATTTTGATAGGATCTCCTACTTCCTCGTCTTTCTTTTCTTTCACCATGGGAGGTCGTCGGGGTTTGCGAGGCTAATCTTGCAAGGGTTCAACCAGATCGAGCCCTAACTCCTTATACCCTGACCTCGTTGGGGACATGCAAATAAAAACAAAGAAAGAGCAGACCCCTCTGATACCATTGGTCCAGATTTATGTAGGAACGCAATAAAATACAAAAATAGACATAAACACAGAGATGCAGTGGAAATAAAACTTCATTTCATTAAAAGAAAACGACTAAAATATTCTTACAGACAAAATGGAAATAAAGTAGCTAGGGCGATGGTAGTGTATCTCTGAGAAGAGATGTGGTGGCTACAGGCCTCTGAACTATGTTACAATGAGGCTTGAAGGCCTATTTATTGTTGAGAAACAATTGAAAACCCTGAGCATCTAAAAACCCAACCCTAGAAGATGAAGCGCCAAAACTGTGGGTCCCGTTTGGATAAATTGGTGTTTGAACTTCCCGAGGACGTAACTTTGGCATCCGATATTAATTTTATGGGCTCAATACCTCGTTAGAAATATCTATCTGAGGAGTAAAACTTTTTGTGTGATGAAAATTGTTCCATGGATCCATGTTGCTCCCGGTTTTCCAAGAAAACGTCGTTTAGGGCCTCAAAACAGCTCCAGAAGTTCAGGACCCGAAAAAAATGCTAAAAATAGTAAGTCGTGCTAAAACTGAAAAACTAAAATAACTAATGGTGGTGTTCCAAATGGAATAAGTGGGTGGCCACCAATATCCACCTGGATCATTCCTTCCCCCTTAGGAAGAAATGGTCCCCATTGCATTGAGATCCTCCATGAGATGAGGCAAATTTTCTTGAACTGGGTATTATATTTGTCGAAAATGTCATGGACCTGCAGGCGGACATTCTGGATGCATTCAGTAAATTTGGTTTCTTTATCAGCCTCAGATAGTACATGTGTGGATTCTATCTGTGTAGTCGCATGAGGTATGGCAACATCAAACAGCAATGCGTCGGGGGTCAGATCAATGGAGTGCTTGTCCTGACAGTGTAGAGGAACCTCTGTGGGTGAGGAGAAAATGTCCTCGTATTCCTCCACGACTTTGTCCATCTGCTGCAGCCATGTAGGGGAGCCCTGTTTCGAGGCTATGTCCACGATATTCTTCTTTCCATGTGAGCGAGTTGTAAGGAAAATAAATTTCCTTGTTTGGGAAACAACCTTACTATGTTGTTTTGCAATAGTCAAGGAGATGGCAGGAGGTGGTACCACCTTTGGTATCCTGTACAATTTATTTCCCAAAGTAATAAAAATTGAACGAGGCCTAGACTCATACACAGCATGTCACCTCCACAAGTATGGTTGGCCCAATAATACATCAGCTACATCAAGAGGAGCAACATTACACAATATCTTATTCATGAATGGCTTGATGATGTACGAAGGCAGCACTGTTGGCAGACGCGGAGATCTCTCCCTGGTTGAAGCCACCCAATGGTATACGGTTGTGGGTGTGCTATGGTCGGTAGGCCAAGCCGCTTCATGACCTCTACTGAAATGAGGTTCTTTTGGCTTCCGCTATCGACAAGAAATTGCAGTGGAGACCCCTTCATCCACATCTACGAGTGGAAGAGGTGTTCCCCCTCCTCTGGAGCTTGTTGGTGGCAACAATGGCACTGGGGTTTGTATCAATTATTTCTTCCCTTTGTCATCTCCCTTATCTAGTTCTGGCTCAGGATCAGAACATGCATTTGATTCGGGTGCCTTTAGTTCGGCCACCAGCGACAGTTTGGCCCAACACTCGTTTGTGCTGTGAGTGGGGTTGTTATGAAATTCATACCACTTCCCCATGTCCTTCTTTGGATTTTTGGTGGTGTTCTGAGTCGCCCCGCTTTGGCTCTACCCCTTGTTCTATGGTTCGGGGGTGCCTTTCCCGGGCTTCGGATTCGCAGATCCAAAGACTCGCTTATTCGCGAACCGTTTCTCGATCTTGCTACATGTTTACAGCAGCACAAGCAGGTGCTGCTTGAGGAACTCCATTTCCTCCTTAATGTGTTTGTGCAGACAGCTATGGTACATAAGCGCCAAATGTCTCTCTGAATATTTAACACCCAACTTTGTGCATAGGGTATGGAACAAATTCGTCAGTTCGTGCACATCTTGATCCCTTTGTTGCCGCAACGTGGTCCATTGGATGTACTTGTCCTCATAGCACCCCACAGGGTAATATTGTTCCTTGATGTTGTCTCGGAATTAATTTCAAGTGGGTGCAGGCGAGAACAGAGAGGGTTCCCCCTCATCCTTTTGCTCACAATAGGTTTCCCACCAGTCTTTGACATGGGGGGTGGCTTTGAGGAGTGCAAAAATAATATTTTCTTGATTAAAGAAATCATAGACTGAGAAATACCCTTCTAGCAAATTCAACCATATATCTACGAAGTCTGCATCTATCTGGCCTTCAAATACAGGAATGTCAAAGTTTACCTGTACCTTGAAGGGAGTGGCCCCTCCAGAGTGGTTGTTGGATGCAGATGCACCATAGGTGGGCAGTTGTTGAAGGATCTGAGCAAAGTTATCCATCATTGCGTTCCTTTGTTTCTCGAGGGCCTCCTCGAGCAATATTTTGATAGGATCTCCTACTCCCTCGTCTTTATTTTCTTCCGCCATGGGAGGTTGTCGAGGTTTGCAAGGCTAATCTTGCAAGGGTTCAACCATATCGAGCTCTAACTCCTTATACCATGACCTCGTTGGGGACATGCAAAGAAAAGCAGAGAAAGAGCAAACCGCTCTGATACCACTAATCCAGATTTATGTAGGAACGCAATAAAATACAGAAATAGACATAAACAAGGAGATGCAATGGAAACAAAACTTCATTTCATTAAAAACAAATGACTGAAATATGCTTACAGACAAAATGGAAATAAACTAGCTAGGGCATTGGTAGTGTATCTCTGAGAAGAGATGTGGCGGCTACAGGCCTCTGAACTGTGTTGCAATGAGGCTCAAAGGCCTATTTATTGTTGAGAAACAATGGAAAACCCTAAACATCCAAAAACCTAACCCTAGGAGATGAAGCGCCAAAACTGTTTGTCCCGCTTGGGTAAATTGGTGTTTCAACTTCCCCGGGACATAACTTTGGCATCCGATCTTCGTTTGACGCGCTCAATACCTCGTTATAAAGATCTATCCGAGGAGTAAAACTTTTGGTGTACTCATGCTCAGAAAACATCATTTAGGGCCTCAAAGTGGCTTCGAAAGTTCAGGACCCAAAAAAATGCTAAAAATAGTAAGTCATGCTAAAACTGAAAAACTGAAATAACTGATGGTGGTGTTCCAAATGGAATAAGTGGATGGCCACCAATATCCACTTGGATCAATATACTAGTTTTTTTCCACTCTCATGTGGGGACATGACAGTTTCCACGGAATGCACATAGGAGTGCATATGCATAATGTATTTTTGGACGTTTTTTATGAACGAATGAAAGTACAGACTTTTTTTTTTGAGGGAAAAAAAAAAATCTAAGATTTAAAATGGTCCAAAAAAAAAGTGAATACCTTTCATCTCATCAATTTTTTTCTAATCTTAAAAAAAAAAGGACACAGAGAGAAATTCCATCCCTCTTAATACCTGATAAAATTAAAATTAAAATGTATCTATGCTAGTATATAATAACTGGGTTCAAGCCCCAAGGGTTAGCTTAATTGGTCGAGTACATGTCACATAAGCACCTAGTTATGAGAGATCATCGGTCAATTCTCCTAAAAACCCTTGAGGTTAGGCTTTTAGGGTGAATCTACCACATAAAAAGGAATAAATAAATACTTGGATTTTGCGCATAATTTTAAGTTGTTATTTTTCAAGTTATCATTAACTCTATTTAATTAAAAAAATATATCCAATAAAAATATCTACCTACTTAGTATTTATATTATTTATTTAATATATTTAAAAAATTAAAATTAAAAATTAACTTTTCATTTTATATTGAAAATATATCTTTATTCATACCTACATAATTAAATAATACAATAAAAAACATAAATCATAATTAGTTAACTATAAATCTATTTCATATAATCTCCACCTATCTTATTATCCCAGGACACTTCTACTTCGTCTATTTGCCTCGCAACCTTATGAAACAAATATGCCATAACAATAAATATAATCGGTAAACCCATATGAACACTCATATCATATTAATTTTTTAACTGTGCTAACCAGTGTGTTGGCTTCTCTCACGGGGAAATGCATGGTCAACAAAAAAAAATGGTAAGCCCACTTCTCTGCCACCACCAAACTTTGCTCTTTTCAAGAATGTCACATGTAACTCCACATTTTTCCTCGTCATAAACTTCCCTCTCGTCGGCTGGGCTGTTACTTTCCCTTCTCATCTAATCTCTGAATTTTCCCTAATTTTGATTGCAGTTTTAAGTTATTAACCATGTTAATATGATATAGAAAACTCGCTTGATTAATAACATTTAGTTAAGTTTTTTTATATCAAAAGATTTATTGTCAATTGTAGTTTCAGTAGCTGTAAAATATTGCAATTTTAAGTTATTAACCATGTTATATGATGTAGAAAACCCACTTGATTAATATCTTTCTGGTAAGTTTTTTAAAATCAAAAAATATGTGTCACTTGTAGTTTGAGTAGGTGTAAGATGGTTCACATTAATGTTGTTGGTATAGTTTATTTATATGATTCAGGGATTATATTTAGGGATTCACTTTAAGACCACTCAAAAAGTAATGATAATAATTTGGAAGTTTACTAATGACTGAGATTTTGAAGTTTTTGATGTAACCAAAAATCTAACATAAATTTCAATAAATAAAAACCCAACTAACTTTATTTAATTATTAATTCCCAATCTTATTTATGTTAAAAAAAACAATGCCGATCTAGAAATAGAGATGATTTAGATCAATGATTCTAATACAATCCATTCAAATCATTCTAATTCTGTAAAATTTTCATCATTCTAAAAACTGATTTTAAATTCATATAGATAAAATTCTACCTAATTACTGATTCCCCAATCCCATTTATGTCCCCACAATGAAAATTTATATACAAGAACAACAATGCATACACATGATCCATCTAGCAGCATTCTAGAATCAAAAGATACAAACAAAAATAATGCAGACACATGATCCACCTAGCCAGCAAGTAGGTTGGCAAGAAACATGAAATTGGTTCATAAAACTCATTTTTTCTTTTGGCATGCAAAGCCTTGCATCAGTTGACCAAAAAAAAATGGAAATCCCACGATTTAGAGTGAGATACAAGCAAAGATTGTTCGAGGATGGTGCTGTTACACTGATCACAATTGACATTCAGTAAGAAATGCGAGACCAATTCACATTTAATGGCATTGCCCACAATCATTAATCCAATTAACGTATCATGTATGTTTGGTGTCACACAGAGGGGTAGTGTCATTTGTACCCCATCCTGGGCTGATTGCCACTATATAAATGTATGTCAGGACTCCATAGCAAATCACCAAAGAGTTTTCCTGAGAATCTTCAATTGCTGCATCGATTGTGAACATGGCTTCCCAACTGAACTCAATCCTGATCCCTTACACTGGCAGATGGGAATTAGGCATTTCAGTTTTCCTCTCTTGTTTGCTAATTCTTTTAGTGAATCAAAAACACATAGTCAAGGTGGTCTCAGCAGCTAATTCTGTAGAAAATCCAGCAGCCCCATCGTTGCCTGGTGTTCCTATGATGAATTATCTCAGGACTTTGAAGTTTTCAGAAGGCTATGTCAATCTATGGGGTGCACAACACCAAGAGGTTTCCCAAGATGAGTCCTCAGTAACACTCACATTAGACAGATCATCTGGTAAAACACCTCTCTCCCCTTTTCATGTCTGAAAACGAACATGGCTTTGAATTCATTTATTTTGATGTAAAACTATGTGATATGTTGTCTGCTGTTGCTGACAGGCAGCGGGTTCAAGTCGAAAGAAGCATACATGTATGGTTTCTTCAATGCAGCTGTTAAACTTCAGGCTGGTTACACTGCAGGAATCATCACTTCATTCTATGTAACCATATCAATCTTGTTGAATTTTTTTTTTATAGAAAAAACTGTGTAGATTTTTTTTTTTTTAAGGGATGGGAATATTGTATTAAATTAAAATCTGTATTTGTGTAGAGGTCTTTACAGTATGTGAGTACAATAAAAAAAAATCTAAACCTAGCTATAGGTGCAATCTCACTATGATTTTTATTTATTCTCAATATTTATTAGCAGTTTTACTATTCCAAAGGATACGGGATATTTGGAGGTGTAGATTCTCCAAAAGACTTGTAAATATAGAAAAAATTTACACTGCATAGCAATGCATTGTTAAGGAATAGTTGCCAGGGAAAGAAAACTGTTTAGCATTAGTACTCATGCATCCAAGTTTACACATTTTTTGGCAAGATCATTTGTAGAATCGTTCATTTTCAACACATAAAAGAAGCTAATAATAGAGAAGGCTAGTTTCAAATTTTTGATTCATTATTTCCTGAATCTAACAATAATGCTTAGCAACCTACAATTCTTAGGCAAAGATCTATGAACAAGGAAATAAATAACTAGCTGCTAATCTCCCAACACCACCAAATCTTCCATGTTTTCTTCTTTGGCCAGAAAGAGCTTTTGCAGTAATCTACATGTCTCAACTGCATTATTTGGGCAATTACCTAACCTCAATTTCAATTTTTCCATTGGAATTAAGAAAAAACCCTCCAGCTCCTACTACCAAAAAAAACAATGAGATCTATCGTCAGCCTTACAAGGCCTAGGCCTAACCCCATAGACTTCGATCCTGTAACCTCCCAACCAACAAAATACTAATATAGATTATAAAAACCATAGTATATTATTTTTTTTTTTTAAGGCTCCACCCAACATCACAGAAGCCTAAAGCTTTATATCTATCTTCTACTTTTGTTCAATGCATCTGTTGATGAATTAACTGAAAGTGGAAATTGATTCAGCTGATAGTGAATCTAATCTGTGTGTTGTATAATTATGATTTTTTATCAGCTGTCCAACGACCAAGTTTACCCAGGTTGGCATGACGAAATAGACATAGAGTTCCTGGGAACAATCCCAGGGAAGCCTTACACACTGCAGACCAACGTGTATGGGAACGGGACAGGAGATGGAAGCCATATCATAGGCAGGGAACAGCAATTCCATCTCTGGTTCGACCCTACTGAAGACTTTCATAACTACACAATTCTTTGGACACCTCGTCAAATCCTGTATGTATAATGATTTTTTTTGGTTTAATGTTTACAATGTGAGATGTTTTCTGATTTAAGTTGTATCTTGATGTAAGTGGTTTTTATGAATATTCTCATTAAGTTATATGAACACAAATATTACACCATACTCTCATGACTGATTATTATCATCATTTTCTTGATTTGATAATGATAGTGACATTATCATCATTTTCTTGATTTGATAATGACAGATGATGAAAATACCATCATTTTCTTGACTTGATAATGACAGAATGATGAAATTACTTTGTTCCTACTGTCTGGTATGGCAGGTTTATGGTGGACAGTATTCCCATCAGAACATTTCCTATGGTGAAGAGCCTGGGAGTGATTTATCCTTCCAGGCCAATGTCAGTTTATGCAACGATATGGGACGCCTCTTCATGGGCAACTGATGGGGGAAGATACAAAGCCAATTACAGTTACCAGCCATTCCTCGCCACATACACAAATTTCATCAACGTGGCCTGCCCTCCGGTATTGAAGGACAAACTTCACAATCTGAATAATCAATACTGTTCGCAAGGCAATTTTTTGGATTGTATTTTTCCTCCCGAGCTCAACCACTACCAGCTTCAAGCTCTGGAAGCCGTACAAAAGAATTACATGGTCTACGATTACTGTCAAGATTATAGGCGATATCCCAAGGGCTCGATGCCTGAATGTTCTGCAGTGCCCACTTCTTCCATAACCTCTGCTACTTCCAAGCATTCAATAAACCTGCCTTGAGTGAGCGAGCGAGCAAGCAAGAATTATAACGATGTATTCGATCTAAATTATCTATTAATAAAATGAAATGGGGAGTGCAATCATGTATTCCATAAATTATATATAATAACTAACAGAGCTTACCCTACTAAGAAATCTGTATAAGCATTTCAATGCATATGAATACAAAATAATCTACTTTATGTGCTCTTTCATCTTATTCTAGAGGAACCTTGATAACTATGATTTTCCTGTTGACCCAATTCTAAATCATGTACTACTAGCATCGATTTTGGTACTCAAGTCAAATTAGTGTGTTTTTTTTCTTTTTAAATTCATAAATTAGTGCTTTTAAAATTCATCATAAATTATAAAAGATTTGTTTTATTTAAAAAGACTAGATAGATGAGCATAAGACAGTGAGATGAAAAGTGTATATATACATATGTTTATTGTGAATAATAATTAGAATATTTATATTAATTATAAAAATTGTGAGTATATCACAATTTTATATTGAGAATTATATTATGATTTTTTTCATTTTTAATATTAATTATAGATTTTTTAATCAAGAAAAGAATACAATTGATATTAAGTATATATGGATCTTTGGAGATGAATACTTTTCAATAGAGTCTCAAAATTAAACAAATTTTTTAGTACATATAGCCTACTTCAAAATATATAATCCTTAATTAGAACCTATTTCCTCGAATCAAGTGGATCATTCATGTTTGGACATTTAACATTAGAACGGTTGGAACTGATATTTAAGAGCAAACTATTGACCAAAGATCTCAATTTAGTCTCTTGGGGAAGGAGAATATGGGGTTTTCCTTTTTGAACTAATGATTTAGCTCCTGACATTATTTTATGTGATCCCAACCCTAGTTTCATCATTTTCTATTAGATTTTGCGGCCCCTTGATTAGGGTTTGAAGTGCCTCATTTTCTTTCTTGTATTTTGTCTCCTTGTGATGTGTTTGTCCAAAATACCTTGTCTTCTCAATTCTTTGTCCTTTTCAGCTTTTTTTATTCAAACCTCTCTATTCACTTTTCTTCCCACCTTCTAATGAATGTCATCTTGTTCCTTCTCTTTCTTTGTCTCTAATTGTTTATCAATTGAATTAGCAAGGAAGGGCCAGCTCGAGCCTCCTTAGGAGAGTGGAATTTTCCCTAAGCCGATCTTGTATGTCACGTGCATAGGGGCATCCTCAAGGAGTGGAATTCCATCCTCACAAAGACTAGAAAAGGCTTTAGATTTTTTCCCAAGAGAGAGAGGGATGTTGCTTAAGGGAATCTTCCCTTCTAGTTCAACCAGGTTAAGCACTTTGAAGCTATTTGTATTAGCCTTCATTGCACCATAATCACTAGTATGGGCCTCTCCTTGAGCTAATCTTGCTTAGGCTAGAGAGGTTGGACCCTTTCCTTTTTTCCTACTAGAATGCTTTTGTGTGGCTAGTTGTTAGTTTGTTTGGATGGTCTTCTTCATCTTTTTGGTATTTTCCATTGATCCTATTTTTCCACCTAATTCTATTGTTCCTCGGTCTTCTTTTTGCAACTTCTAGAAAAGTGTATGTACTCATTACATACCTTACATTTAAAAGGAAGATGGTCATAATCCACCTCTTGGATATGGTACTAGTAATCTAGGTTGATATTTATTGCGGTCAAAATCCCTTTGTCCAGGTCTACTTCCACACAAATTCTAGCACAAGAAAAAACCTCTCTTGTGGCTTGGCACGATCAATATACTTACTAAGGGCATTTCCAATACTTTTAAAAGTGGCATTGTTCCAACAATGCAAAGGGAGGAAGGGGAGTTTAACCTAGACCAGAATTTCCTAAGGAACATCACATTCTGAATTAAAATCCACCCCATTGATCTAAATAGAGACCCAGGAACCCATAAAATAAGGGCCACCACCGAGGATCAAGTCCTAGTCTTCGTTATTATTAAAGAAGGTATAAAACCCTCTCTCGTAGAACGAAGAATAAACTTAATCTGTTATCAATGGCTTCCAAGTTTTATTTACCCACTAATTCAAGGAGTGTGGGGAAGGCCAGATCCCGGGCATGAACGTGTCCATTAAACCTCATTCTACAAGCTAAAGAGCCCTAGTTATGGAATAAGAAGCATTGATCTCTACCTTCGAAATATCCTCAAGCTTTTTGACAATGCATGAGGGCTTCGTCTTCCAGAATTTCGACCCATTGGAGATCATAGATTTGAAGGTGGCTATATCAAGCACTGACAGAGGGGGTGGGAAAGCAAGGTCACCCAAGCTAGTTTCCACCAAGTTGTAAGAGACTCGTTGAACGCTACAAAAACATTGACATTGGTATCACAGGGGCATACTATTTAAAATATGTATTGTCATTACTACCAACCCATAAAATAAAGGAATGTATATTTTAAAATTTAAATATAATATTTTAAAATACTATTAATATAAATTATTTATTTAATATTTTTATTTATATATTAAAATAAAAATAACCAAATACTTAATATAAATAAATAAATGTAAAAAATATTTTTAAATTTATTTAATAGATATATATAATTAAAATCAATATATATTAAAAATA
The DNA here is from genome assembly GCA_034641835.2 of Pinus albicaulis. NCBI lineage: Eukaryota > Viridiplantae > Streptophyta > Pinopsida > Pinales > Pinaceae > Pinus > Pinus albicaulis. Next base: position 916,681,888 of record CM076571.1, on the reverse strand, counting down.
CAAGTAATTCAATTAAATGAATAATATCATAATCATAATTATATTTTTAGTCAATGTAAACATTGCATAGATTTTATAATTAAATTGATATAATTAAATGAATAATAACAAATAAACAATTTATAATTATAGTTTGATAAATGAATGGTTAATAAATGAATCTTGATAACTATGATTTTTTTATTGGCGGAATTCTAACTCAGTACTTCTATTGTACTTGTGATTTCAATTAATCCTTCTCGGATTCTAGACAAATTAGATTGGAAAATAAACTAGAAAATTTTCCAAACACTTGCACTTTTTTTTTTCAGAAGGAAAAAAACGTTGTACCAAACAGTTGCACTTAAAGACTACTAGATTCTAACTCATGTCATATGGTACTCAAGTCAAGTTAGTGTGTTATTTTTTTTTAATTCATCATAAATTTGTGTTTTTAAAATTCATCATAAATTATACTAAATTTGTTTTATTATGAAAAAAATTAAATTCATCATAAATTATAATAGATTTGTTGTATTCACAACAACAAGATATTATAGATGAGCTTAAGACATTGAGATGACAAGTAATGTTTATAAAAATAAATATAGTATTTTATTTTCGGATAGTATTGAGAATATTTATCTTAATTATAAAATTTGTGTTTACATCACAGCTTTATATTGGGAGTTATATTATGATTTTCTTCGATTTTTAGTACCAATTACAGATTCTTTAACCAAGAGAGCAATACAATTAATACTAAGTTTATATGGATCTTTGGAGATGAATATCTTCCAATAGAGCCCCAAAATCAAATAAATTTTTCAGTACATACAACCTACTTCAAAATATAATCCTTGATTGCAACATATTTCCTCGAATCGAGTGGATCATTCATGTCTGGACACTTAACATTAGAACTGTCGGCACTAATGTTTAAAACCAAACTATTGACCAAAGATTGAAATTTAGTCTCTTGGAGATGGAAAATATGAGGTTTTCATTTTTGAACTAATGATTTAGCCCTTGACATTATTTTATCCGATCCCAACCCCTTGCAATTCCAAGAGATTAGTTTCATCAATTTCTATTAGATTTTGTGGCCCCTTGATTGGGGTATGAACTGCCTCATTTTCTTGTATTTTGTCTCCTTATGAGAGTGGAATTTTCCTTAATTCGATGTCGCCTATCACATGGACAGGGGCATCCTCAACGAGTAGAATTCCATCCTCAAGAAGACCAGGAGAGGTTTTGGAGTCTTCCCCAGGAGAGGGAGGGATGTTTCTTGAGGGAATCTTCTCTTCCTCTTCAACCAAGTTAAGTGCTTCGAAGCTATTGCTATTAGCCTTCGTTGCACCCTAATCACTAGTACCCTCCCCTCGAGCTAATTTCTCTTAGGCTGGAGAGGTTGGGCCCTTGCCTTTTTTTCCTACTAGATCGTTTCGTTGTGGTTGGTAGTTAGTATGTTTGGATGATCTTCTTCATCTTTTGGGTTGTTTTGATTGATCTTGTTATTCCACCTAATTCTATTGTTGCTCGATTTTCCATTTGCAACTTCTATCAAATTGTATATACTCATGACATACCTTACACTTAAAATGAAGATGGTCATAATCCACCTCTTGGATATGGGACTAGTTATCTAGGTTGAGATTTGTTGTGGCCAGAATCCCTTTGTCCGGGTCTACTTCCACACAGATTCTAGCATAAGAAAAAAACCCTCTTGTGGCTTGGCACGATCGATAAGGGAATTTCCAATACTTTTAAAAGTGGCATTGTTCCAACAATGCATAGGGAGTAAGGGGAGTTTAACCTAGACCAAAATTGTTGAAGGAAAATCACATTCTGAGTTAAAATCCAAGCTCCATCGATCTAAATAGAAACCCAGGATACACATGAAATAAGGATCACCATTGAATATCAAGTCCTTGTCTTTGTTATTCTTGAAGAAGAAAGTATAAAACCCTCTCTTGTAGAACGAAGAAGAAAATTGAACCTTTATCAATGGCTTCCAATTTTTATTTACCCACTACTTCAAGGAGTGCGAAGAAGGCCATATCCCCATGAATTGGTCCACTAAACCTCATTCTACAAGCTAAATATCCCTTGTTATGGACTAAGAAGCATTGATCTCTACCTTTGAAATATCCTCAAGCTTTTTGACAAGCGCGAGTGATTCGTCTTCTAGAATTTTAACCCATTGAGGATCATAGCATTGAAAGTGGCTATATCAAGCACCGGCAAAGGGGGTGGGAAAGCAAGGCCACCCAAGCTAATGGCCATCGAATTGCAAGAAACTCATTGAGTGTTGCAAAAAGCCTAACATGTTATCACATGAACATACCATTTGAAATATGTATTTTCATTACTATCAACTCAAAAATAGAGCAATGTATATTTTAGAATTTAAATATAATATTTTCAAATACTATTAATATAATTAATTTATTTAATATTTTTATTTATAAATTAAAATATAAATAATGAAATATTTAATATAAATAAATAATTTTAAAAGATATTTTTAATTTATTTAAAAGAAAATTTATAATTAAAATAAAATTGTATTAAAAATGCAAGTGGTTCAATTAAATGAATAATATCATAATCATAATTATATTTTTAGTAAATGTAAACATTGCATAAATTTTATAATTAAATTGATATAATTAAATGAATAATAATAAATAAACAAATCATACTATTATGGTTTGATAAATGAACGATTGACAAATGAGCCTTCATAATTATGATTTTTAATATGGCCCAAGTCTAATTCATGTCCGATTGGCATCAATTTTGGTACTCAAGTCAAATTAGTGTGTTTTTTTTTAATTCATCATAAATTTATGTTTTTAAAACTCATTATAAATTATAATAGAATTGCTTTATTTTGAAAAAAAATAAATTCATCATAAATTTGTATTTTTAAAATTCATCATAACTTATTATAATATATTTGTTTTATTTAGAATTAACGTGAGACATTGAAAAGTAACTTTTTATCTATATATAATAATGAGAATATTTATATTAATTATAAAATTTGTGTTTATATTATAATTTTAGATGATTTTTTTTTAATTAATTATATATTTTTTAATAAGAGAGAAATACAATCGATACTAAGTATATATGAGTCTTTGGAGATGAATACCTTCCAATAGAGCCTTAAAATTCAACAGTTTTTTTAGTACATATAGCCTACTTCAAAATACAATCCTTGATTACAACATATTTCTTCGAATCCGATGAATCATTTAGGTATAGACCCTTAGCATTAGAACAATTGTGAGAACTGATATTTAATACCAAACTATTGACCAGAGATCTCAATTTAGTCTCTTAGAGAAGGAGAATATGGGGTTTTCCTTTTTGAACAAATGATTTAGCCCCTGACATTATTTTATCTAATCCCAACCCCTTGGGATTCCAAGAGATTAGTTTCATCAGTTTCTATTATATTTTGTGGCCCCTTGATTGGGACTGAACTACCTCATTTTCTTGAATTTTATCTCCTTGTGATGTGTTTGTCTGGAATATCTTGTCTTCCAAATTCTTTGTCTTTTTCATCTTTTTTTATTTGAACCTCTCTATTCACTTTGCTTCCCCGCCTTATGATGAATACCATCTTGTTCCTTCTCTTTCTTTGTCTCTAATTTTTCATCAACTGAATTAGCAAGGGAGGGCCAGTTCGAGCCTCCCTAGGAGAGTGGAATTGTCCCTAAGTCAATCTAGCATGTCACATGCACAAGGGCATCCTCAAGGAGTGGAATTCCATCCTCAGGAAGACCAAGAGAGGGATGGATGTTTCTTGAGGGAATCTTCCCTTCCTCTTCAATGAGGTTGAGCGCTTCGAAACTATTTTTATTAGTTTTCGCTGCACCCTAATCACTAGTACCCTCTCCTTGAGCTAATTTCTCTTAGGCTAGAGAGGTTGGGTCCTTACCTTTTTTTCCTACTAGATCACTTTGTCATGGATGGTTGTTAGTATGTTTGGATGGTCTTATTCATATTTTGGGTTGTTTCCGTTGATCTTGTTCTTCCACCTAATTCTATTGCTCCTCAATCTTATTTTTTTCACTTCTAGCGAACTGTATGTACTCATGGTAGACCATGCACTTAAAAGGAAGATGATCATAATCCACCTCTTGGATATGGGACTAGTTATCTAGGTTGAGATTTATTGTTTTCGGAAGCCCTTTTTCAAGGTATATGATCCAAGTGGATATTAGTGGCCACCCTTTTATTCCACTTAGAACCAGATCGTTGTCTCTTTCAGTTTCCTTAATTGTATAAAACTTACTCATTTTGGCAGTTTTTCAGGTCCTATACTACTAGAGCCATTTTGAGGTCCTAAAAGACATTTTTTGGGAAAACAAAGGGACCAATATAGTGTAACTCTAATTTATTTGTATTTTTTCGACTTCCTCTTGGAGACATTCAAAACAAGGTATTATGATAGTCAAATGGAGATTGTATGCCAAAGTTACGACCCCAGGAAGTTGATGTTCCAACTAACCCTAACGGGGCCCACAAGATTTTGACCCTTCATCTCTTTGGTTAGGCTTTTGGATGTTTAGGGTTTCCCATTGTTTCTGATTGATAAAAAGACCTCTAAGCCTCATTGTAACATAGTTCAAAAGGCATGTAGCTACCACATATCTTCTCAGAGATAAGCTATCATTGTCTGAACTAGTTTATTTCCATTTTGCATGTAATAATTTTCAGTACTTTGTTACTATTGAATTAAATTTTTTGTCATTATTGTAGCTATGTGTTTGTGTTTATATCTCTATTTCATTTTTTTCCTGCATAAATCCAAATAAGTCTACTTCCTCACAGATTCTAACACAAGAAAAAAACCCCTTGTGGCTTGGCATGATCAATATACTTACTGAGGGAATTTCTATTACTTTTAAAAGTGTCATTGTTCCAACAATGCAAAGGGAGGAAGGGGAGTTTAACCTAGACCGAAATTGTTGAAGGAACATCACATTCTGAGTTAAACTCCAAGCTCCATTGATCTAAATAGAGACCTTGGGCACCCATTAAAATAAGGCCCACCATTGAGGATCAAGTCCTGGACTTCGTTATTCTTGAAGAAGAAGGTATAAAACCCTCTCTTGTAGAACAAAGAAGAAACTTGATCCTTTATCAATGGATTCCAAGTTTTGCTTATCCACTTCTTCAACGAGTGCAGGGAAGGCCAGATCCCCATGAACTTGTCCACTAAACCTCATTCTACAAGCTACAGATCCCTTGTTATGGACTAAGAAGCATTGATCTCTACCTTCGAGATATCCTCAAGATTTTTGATAAAGCATGAAGGTTTCATCTTCTATAATTTCAACACATTAGAGATCATAGCATTGAAGGTGGCTATATCAAGTACCGACGGATGGGGCAGGAAAGAAGGGCCACCCGAGCTAGTGGCCATCGAGATGCAAGAGACTCATTGAATGCTGCAAAAATCCTAGGATTATTATCACATGAGAAAACTATTTGAAATATGTATTATCATTACTATCAACCCATAAATATAAAGCAATGTATATTTTAGAATTTAAATATAATATTTTAAATTACTATTAATATAGATTATTTATTTAATATTTTTATTTATAAATAAAAAAATATTTAATAATTGAATTTAGGCTTTTGTGATTCATATCATGAAAAGTAAAAAAAAAAAACATTAAAAATCACATGTGGTTTATCTAGTGTGGTTCATCGTGAGCACAAGATGGAGAACGAGATCTTGGCATCAAGTTAAATAGATGAAGAGAACAAAGTTTAGTCGTTATAATATAATTGTTAGATTTGACTAAATAAATAATATATTAATATAAGGAAATAATTGTTAGAATATAGTTGCTAATATTGAATTAAGAAAAATAATTAATCAAAAAGAAAAATTTAATGAAATGAATATCTAAAAATAAAAATAATATTTAGGTCAAATCTAAATATTTAAAACAATAAAACAATTAATAAAATCAATATAATAATATAATAAAAGAAAAAAAAATATTTAGATGAAACTTAAATAATCAAAACAATTAATTCTAAAAACTCCAAAAAAAATAAAAATAATAAATGGTAAAACTTAAATACAATAATTAATTTAAAAAAAAATAAAAATAATAAATAATCAAACTAATAATAATAATACTAAATTAATTAAAAATAAGTAAATAAAGAAAAATTAAAAATTAAAAATAATTAATAAATTAAATTAAATAAACAACTAAATAAATAAATCAATAATGAATAAAATATAATATAATATATATATATATATATATATATATATATATATATATATATATATAATTAAAATAAATTTAGATTAAAAATACAAGTGGTTCAATTAAGTGTGCTTGAGTCAGAGGAGTTCTGTGATGAGTGACCTCCTGGGAAGTCGTGGTTACTGGGTGCAAGCCCCTGAAGTGATAATTGACGCTATGTGTTTCATTTCACTAGTTTCAATCCCACTTATTCACCCTTGTGAGCATCACCCGATGCAATGAGTGTTGAGTGGACTATTAAAAAATCATGAGAAATTAGTCACTTATGACTACCTCTCATAGAAATAGTTATAGATAAATGACTTACTTAACACAATTGAATCCCAAAAAAATAATATCTAATATTATAATTATAATTATATTTTTAGTCAATATTTTTCCATAATTTTTTAATTAAACAAATAATAATAAATAAACAAATTATAATTATAGTTCGATAAATTTAAAAAATAGTCTAATTATAAACTGTTTTTTTAAATGAGAAATACATAAATATATTAACTTGAAATACTAAATCACAAAGTTCAAAATTACCATTCCAATAAATATTCACATCATTTTGAACAAAACCCAACTAAAAAATACTATAAAAAATCATCTCACAGTGAACAAAAATCTAACATTATATGAATTTTATAACTAACTCAATTTTTTATGGAAATTTGGAAAGCCTATAGAGTATGGATGGTCTAATTATCTCATTTTCAAAAAATATATATAAATTTATTATAAATATTAAATAAATTTATATGAATTTATATATTTTTTAATATTGAATTAAAAAATGTATTTAAAAAATAATAATACTTAATATGATGATGTGAGGAATTCAAAATTAGAAAGAAATGTGAAATTGCATATAATTTGATAAATCATAATGAATAATTTGATGAATTATAATGGTTGGTGTTGATAATGTCAAAATGTTGATAATGTCAACCTCCTATTAAAATTTTGGCAAGCAATCATGCTTAAACCTTTTTAGACCCCCTCGGTTTGCCCTGAGAAATCTGTCTTCTGCTTATCGTTACCTTCCTATATCCCCACATTGCATTGTAAAAGGCCGAAAGTCCACGTTTGAAAAATATATAAGGCCTAGCCCCTTCGGCCCTAGCCCTTTAAATCTTTTCCTCCACATAGCCCGGGCGCTAGACCAGGCGCCATCCCGAAAGGCGCTTATCAAATGTATATCGGGCGCATTTTGAGCTAGCAATCTGTACAGATCCACGGTGTTCGTTCATCTCCGTCGCGCCCGTAGCCCGCCTAACTATCGTCCGATAAAAACGTAAAATCAACGGCCCGGAGTCTATTTGTCCCAGTGGTCCCCACACCCGCTCACTATGCAAAACCCGCCCGATTTTTATCGCACCGCCTTTCGGAGGCAGGCAGTATTTCTCAATTCGGAGCGATTCCATTCATCGTGCGCCGCGTGTCCCCGCGTACAGCTCAAAAACCGCTCTCCATTGCGCGTTATTGTTCGGCATTTGACACGGCGCGATATTCATACCCACCATTCGATCTGGGGCTCTTCATCCAACGGTCATCGCACTCTGAAGATGTGCGGAAGTTAATCCAAGCCAATAGTGCCCCTGACCCACCGTCTCATTGCCCTTCGATACGTTTTCCTCCGTCGATCTCCTCCTGAGATCGAACAATCTAGATTTAACCCACGCCACGCCATTGACCCCGTATCTCCACATCATCATTCCACGTGCTCCCATCGTACATTCGTCCGTCTCCCCTACATATTCCTATTCAAAGGTCAAACGTCCACTGTCTATGTTAAATTTCATACATTCCTCCAACCTTTGCCAAGACATTTCTCCTCCATTTCTCTGCACTTTTCACCATCGCCCAGCACTATTCTGCCATTTCATCATGCCGCGTTGCTACAAAGTCATCCCCACTGCATCTCCATCCCCACGTATGGTTTTTCTTAACAAGTTTGCAGGTTTTGCAGGGTTTCAGTGACGAAAGACTATTGTGATTTACAGTCTTGATTTCAGTAGTAGAGCACATCAAAGGACGAATTTTCAGAGATTGTAAATATGGAGAAAGGCCTGAGAAGGTAAATCGACAAGACTTCCATTAAAGAAGCAGGGTTCAAATCTGTCAAACCCTGCAGAGCCATTCAAAGCACAGATTGAGCAGATGAAAACATTAATGGAGCAGCAGAGAAATATCAGCAAATGATCGAGGAATTCAACGTTCAGCATTGAAGATCTTAAACCGTAATTCAGGGTTTAGAAGGCAGAAGGTACCCCCCGCAGATAAAATACCTCAAGGCTTTCTTTTCAACACCATTTTCTTTCAGGAAAGGACGGAATGTTTATGTGATTTTCCTGCTTTGCCGTGTTCCTCGAGAGATTTCTACCTAGTGCATTTATTTCAGTTAGCAGGCCACAGAGTACAAACAGCATTACAAAGTCATCGAGCAGTATGGGCGTGCACGTCTCCACCATTTTGTTTTAATGAGATAATTAAATGTTCATCACCTACTCCCTTTTTCGAGTTTTCTTGTTCTCCTATAAAGCTCCCAGAACAGATGATTGGGGGTTCCAGATTTTATCAGAAAATTATACAGTGAAAGGATTTTTGTATACATTTTGTTGAACTCTTGTATGAAGGCTCAGAGCCCATAGGGTCTCAGTGAGGAGGAGTTCCATCTATTAAAGAGGATTCTGGTCTTTGGTATTTCACAGTCTGTAACTTTCTCTTATGTGTTATTTAAATAGATCATTTCACTTCATCCATCTTTCCTGTATGATGTTTTGGAATGCGAGTGGCTCACTGATTTTTAGTATGGATTTATCCCAGTTGATACCCATGCTTGGATTAGTCAAGCGCTTTAAATATGGCTCTTGCATGATATTCTGTTCAACTATTCATCTAAACCGTATTTATGCTATATTAGTTTCTTTGGGAGGGTGTTTTTAAAACGCTATTGTCATGTATGGATTCTTAGATTGGTAAGCCCATGCATGGTGGTATTGTGTATCTGGATATCAGCTCAATGACAACTAATATCCCCTCAATATTTCTTTAACTACATACACCTTCTGATAATTTATTTCTGTGAGGTATTTCTGAATCGGCCCTCTTTACAGTAAGTTGTCTCTGAATTGTCTGTTGCTTTTATATTGGATTTTTGCATATTTCCCCTGTAGTATTCCTTTCTATGTGTCAGTTTCTAAAGGTCTTGGTCCCATTCAGATTAATATTCCTTGTTTTACAAGAGATAGCATGAGAGCTTTTTATTGATAATTTCCTCTGTTATACCATATGCTCCTTGCTATATAAGATTTCCTAGGCACTGGTTTATCACAACTCTAGGCTGTCTCTAGGAACGACAACAGTTGGTTTGTAACTCGTCAAAAAAATATGTTCATATGTGATTATCACTAAAAGATACAATAATTTTGATGATTAAAATGCTTTTAAGTTGTAGTGAAGTCCTCATATGACAAATAAATTAACAAACCATGTTAAAAAATCTTTATGTTAATTTTTATTAATAATTAATATATATATATATATATATATATATATATATTATTAATAAAAATATTATTATTTTGATAATTATATAGTTATATTAGATAATTATATATTTATATTAATTATACATTAAGTAAATTATGATAATAGATTATGATATGAAGTTTAATCTAACTCTTTTCTAGTGTGGTTATGATGTTAATCTAATAGTTAATTTGCCTAATCATGTCATAGTGATACATTTTCAATTTGACTTCGCAATATTATCATCTGGATAAGTAGAGTTTGATACACTAGGATATTGATTTGATTGTTTTATAATAATGTTGACCAAAAGAAAAATCAAACATTTTTGTATTAGGACAAGGATCCATCATTTTATTAACTAGAAATTGCACCGAGAGGTGCAAAGGAATGTCGATAAGACAATAAACAACCGTGCAGCTGACATAAAAAAACCTTGAATATAGCATAAATGAGCCGCAATGGGCATTTGAGTAGCTAGATAGATCGAATCACAAAAGGCATAAGCTGAATCACAAAATCATAGTGAATCTTACAAAAAAGAAGGCACGGGTACTTTTGAATATGGAAATAACTCCTTGGATGTCGAAGGTTAGACTACGCATAGCTCTCAAGAAGTATTGCAAGAACCTCCAACAATTTGGAAGATGACAACCAACCGAGACCGCCCCTCCTAGTGTTGCTGCTCAGGCTCTGTGGAACATTGTTGGGTTGAGGGCAGATTTTATGCATGCCAACCAATCTATGTGAGGGGTTGGAGAAGATCTTGGAGAACTCATAAGTTGATTTCACACCATTACAAATATCCTGCTCAAGTTGGTTAGGTAATAAAAAATTCTCCAAACCAAGACAAGAATCAGGTTGGACTGAATCAGTGGACAATAACTTATCCTTCCTAATTGATTCCGAGATCACCCCAGAATCATCCTTGTCATGATAATTCACTTGTCCTCTAGAGCGAATAAAACGTATAAATGTTGGGGAATTGTAAGAAACAAAAATAAACCACCTCGGGCAAAGAAGGGATAGAAGACTTCGCTGGAAAATTAGAAATAAGGTTGCCTCCAAATTGTTCCAACTTAATATCTACAAAAAAAGATTGCATCCATTTCTGCGATGTGGAGCTCATATTTGGAAATGTGCTACCCACCCTTCCCTGTTGAATCGAATTCTTCTAGGCAGCTACCTGTGACGGCGTGGGCAACATCTGCAAAGCAACCCTCTAATGAGACCCTGTCAGGTCCCCAATTCACGGATCTTCCAACTTCATTCCTCACCTTAGGAGGCCTCACTCCATTTGCTTCACTAGAGGCATCCTTCCTTACATCTGTCATATGTTTCCTACAAAATGCATGAACAGTGACCCCATGTTCGCCTGACACAAATAACAGTTGTTTAAAGACTTTAGCATGCTTAGCATCTATGCATTCATCCCCAAAACATCCCCAGGCCAAAGACCTCGTATCAGGAATGGCAGAAGAAAAAAAAAGAACCCTCGACATCCCCAGATGAAAATTCATACGACGGAGTTTCATATAATGGTATGTAATTCCTTAAAGGTGTCGAGAAAGGAGTATAAAAATGCGTGTATGGCGGAATATTTGTGCCATTATAAGCAAACCTTGATGCAGAACGCAGGATTGAAGGAAGTTATTTTCTAGAGGTTAAAGGTGTGAAGAATTTTTTCTCAATTTCATTTTGTATATTTTCTTTAGGAGAATCAAATTGTGATGGAGGAAAATAGGTATTAGAGATTACCTGTTTTGAAGAATCATCCGCAAGAGGAAGGAGGAGGGCCTTACGCTGGTGCGAAATTAAAATAAAAATCTCCCTCGCGTGGAAAATTGAAGCCTCTTCATTAGGGTAATTTTGAGGTCTAAAATGGGCCTCCTAAGGAAATTATAAAATAATAGTGGAAATAATCAAATAAGATTTGATTTGATTACATCATCAAATTTTAGAGTGAAAAAAGAAAAAACTACTTTTTCAACTTGTATTTTCAACTTATCTCCCAAAGTTTTTACTCAAATTTCCAGTGGGAGTACTCGTTGGATGCAAAATTTAATTCCTCACCCAAGGAGTACCTATGTCGCATACTTTCGATTGACCTTGCTACACGAAAAATGAGAAATACATGAAAAACGTGATTGCAATCACGTTTTTTCATGTATTTCTCATTCTTCGCGTAGGAGGGTCCATCAAAAGTATGCAACATGAGTACTCCTTAGATGAGGACTTAAATTTTGCATTCAACGAGTACTCCCACTCAAACTTTGAGTAAAAACTTTGGGAGATAAGTTGAAAATATGACTTGAAAAAGTAGTTTTATTATTTTTAATCCTTTTACCCTTTTACTTAAAAAATGGTGAATTATCCCCCATGGTTGACATCATCATCTTGAATCCTATTGGTTCTAATAAAGTTTATTTTGGTTGTACATTTTTCTTAGGAGGCCCATTTTAGACCTCAAAATTCCCGCAATGCAAACTCCGAAAGTTCCAAAGGTGACAGGCGGGATTTGGGAGGCTAGAGGCGTCAGACAAGTGGTGACGCTAGCGTCAAGTCAATAGGCATGTACGCAAAGTGACTCCCACTCAACTTGTGCTAAGTGTCAGATTTCTATTTTCCTTAAGTACGAAAATAAAGGCTTTTGATTGGTTGGAGTGAATGACCAAATAAAAATAAAATACTATCCATAAACCCATTCCTCGTTTCAATCAAATCCAACATAATTTTGGTGTGATTTGAATCATACATATTTGTTATAAATTTTGTAATAAAACGTAATTAAAAATTAAAAATAAAGTGAATTTTATTCAAAGAAGTATATGTAATTTAATTTGGATTTTCAATAATTTGAATTGGTCCTTTGGTAATGGCAGGCTCCAATCATATTCAAAGCATGCAGGTAGAACACTCTTTGTCTGTAAAAGTTTTGGAAGCCTTGCACATGAAAGGTATTTTTTACATGGCCCAGATAATCGAGGGCTCTATCATATTAACTACTCATGCCCCTTCTCGAAAGAGGCCTCTGTGATCAGTCTAACAGGTCTCGGTGCTTTTAGATGGAACCAATATATATTGGAGCTTAAGATGGTAGGAATTTCAATTAGTGGACGCTCGGATACTCTAAGCTAGAAGGGTGTTCTACATGCAGAGAATCTTATAGTTTCCGAATTTTATAAATATATCAAGGATGCAATTAATGGTCATGGGGAACAATGTTGGTATAGATATGCCTAGAGTTGGAATGTCACAATAAAGATGATTATTTTTTGATGGTTGGGATGGAGGAATCGCATCTTAACATGGGATAATATAAACAAAAGAGGAATTGTGGCCCTAGATGGTGTCAATTCTACAGGAGGGAAGCTCAAGAAAATGTTACGCACATACTGTGTTGTTGCATTTTGGTACATGGTACTGTATGGAATCAATATTGGCCATGGTAGATATTTCTCCTCGCTTGAAAGTTACGCACATACTGTGTTGTTGCATTTTGGTACATGGTACTGTATGGTATCAATATTGGCCATGGTGGATATTTCTCCTCGCTTGAAACTTGTTTTAAATGGTGGTTTTACAAAGGTGATGTGTATAGGACCCTCATTCTGAATATCGCTTGGGAACTTTGGCATGCAAGGAACACAGTGATCTTCGAAGGTTGCCCAGTCGATATCGAACATATATGTAATAACGTTCAGAAACAGGTGGATGTAGAGAACAAATAATTTCTTTGACCGAAGGCCCAAGTTCCCTACGATATTCTAACAAACTATTCTTCCTAAGGGATAATTATATGGCACAGCACAACATGGAAAATGTGGATGTGAGGTTGTTTTTTAGTTAAGTGATATGGATCATATCTAGATATATTGTTTTGGAGGTTTTGGCACCAACAATAGAGCTAATATGTTTCTCCACATGCTCTTCTATATTTTGCAGATATATTGGTTTGGAGGTTCTAGCACTAACAATAAAGCTAATATTTTTTCTCTACAGGGTCTTCTATTTTGTGCAAGGTGAATGAGCTTAAAATTTTTCTCTATCTATGGAGATTCAAGGATTTATGTGGATTGGGAAAATGGAAAAAGTCAACTTACCTCACCTCTACTTGAGAACTGGAAGCAACACATCATAGAGCTTGAATAATATTTCATACAAATATCTTTTGAACATATCTATAGGGAATACAATGTCATGGCAGATACTTTGTCAAAAAAAGGACTTTCAATAGAGCCAAGGTATTTATAGCTTAGCTTGAGAACAAATTTTATAAAGGATCCATTCCTTTATTCTTATTTTGACCACATCTTGTGGAGAATTATTTTTTCTTTTGTCTATTCCTTAGATGTTTTCATATTAAGTCATGTCCACAACATTAGTACACATAGCTTATAAGTTTTTCTCTAATAATGTATTTGAGATATTTTTTTTGGGATGTTTCTCGTCAGCACCCCTTATTACCTAGTTCCTGATGATGACCATGAGTATATATGTACTAGATTTTCTCATAATTTAATATGAATTTTCTAGGGTTTTTTCTCTCCTGCAAATAAATAAATAAATAAACTGGAATTTGAATCACATATTTGTTATATGATTCATTAATAAAAACTGATTACAAATTAAACATAAAGCTAGTTTTCTTTGAACAGTTGGAAGTTACGTACGACAGAGAGATTAATGAGTTGTAAGTTGTGTTGTAATTACTAGTTACTAGTCAATCTATGTCTAGATCCATGTTAAATATATATTGATCAAACATTAATGGAATCAGATAGTTTAATATATAATTTTCCTTTTTCATTTAACTCCATATTATTTATTAATTTCTTCCCCATTTAATCAATGAAAAAATCATGGAACTCAGTTACTTTGAATACAAACATAGGCCCTGAAAATCCTGCAATGGAAAACTTCAATGCAAAAGAGTTCTCAATAAAAACATAGACCTTGGAAATCCTGTAATGGACAACTCCAATAGTAAATGGATCATTGGGTAGAGATGCAAAAGGAGAGACTTATTAACAATGACAACCGGAAGAAGATGTTTTTTAAGCCGTACAAGATGATTGCAGAAGATGAAGCAATGGAATATGAATGTGGGTGAAAAATAAATAAATTTTAGAATGGAGCATAATAAAAGCATCTGAATTAGGCAATGCAGACATAAAACCATAAAGTGGATGGAATTGAGCATAATACTACAAAACCCATCCAAAACATGAAACGAGACAGACAAATCTTGGGGCAGATGAGAAGAAAGGAGCCTAAAATGAAGACAAGATAGAAGGAAACTCAATTAAATGAATTGTTGCGCATTGATTTTGTCAATTAAATTGTGGTCAAGGATGCAGAATTTCACGAGTTTTTCTTGAGATACGTACAAAGAAAGCAAAGACCCAAACCAATTGCACAGTACATTTACGAACAAATGTTATCTTCAATATAAATAAAATGTGAAAACATGTTGCACAGAAAGCCATTCGCAATTTCCAAGCTAAGCAAGAAATGCCAAAATGTGAAGTGGTCATTGGAAATTAAAGGGGAGCCAGTCCAACGGAAAAGAAAGTAGCAACAGAGTCAGGATAGCGGAAATACTTTTTTCAAGATAATAGAGTACTTACAGGTAAATTACTATAACTAAAATTTCAGAGAAATAAGTACTCTACTATAGTTACGAGGACTTAGAGTAAGGCTTGCAACCCCCTAAAGATCACAAAAAACTCATTTATTCTTTGGGGATTACTATTGCATTCATGTGTAATAAACAAAGAAAGGAATTGAAACCCCTTTTAGCGATGTGAGATTTCACAAGGGAAACATTGTACCTAGTCATTGAGAAAAATTAGAAAAGATTCTATGAAAAATCATATTCTTTGGCGTATTGATTACCAACAACTAAAAATGAATTAAAGAAAAATTCCTCCACCCCAAATGAATTAAAGAAAAATTCCTCCACCCCTACTGAATGCTGGTTTTGAAGGGATTATTAAATATTCCATGGGAAATTTAACTACACATGTAGTGAGACTTAAAAGAGCCTACTGACTTGGTTAATCTAAGAGGGCACATGTAGAGAGACCACCCTACTAAAGAAGAATTCCTCCATTCCTACTCAATATATGTTTTGAAGGGATTATTAAATATTCCATGGGAAATTTAACTACACATGTAGTGAGACTTAAAAGAGCCTATTGACTTGGTTAATCTAAGAGGGGACATGTAGAGAGACCACCCTACTAAAGAATAATTCCTCCATTCCTACTCAATATAGGTTTTGAAATTATTATTAAATATTCCATGGGAAATTTATAACTGTAGATAGATTTAGAATAGCCTACCAACATGGTTATGTAATAGGGAACATGTAAAGGGACTTTTGTTTCCAACAGGTTTCAAATTTAATAACCTTCAAACAATATGTTGCTTATTGTTGAGGACTATTTCCATCATCCACCATATATTTTAACATAGAAAACATAGCAAAATTTAGATCAACTGAATTTTGGTGACCCTTCTAAAACTGAAAAAAAATAAATAAATAAATATGCAAGGACTTGCTTAACACCATAAATCTTTAATAAGTTCGGATACAAAAACGTCAACCGGCTAATAGTTTGACAAATCTATAAGTAGAGGCTTTGTTGGGTAACTAACTTATAACTTCCTAAGGGGAAGGTAGATATATTTCAACCCAAATGTGCTCAAACTAGGGCTTGGGGCAGGGGGTTTAGGAAAGCGCTTGAATTGAGCCCATGAGTTTACAGATCTCTTCACAACAGGGTATGACTAAGGAGAAATAAACAAAACCTGACACTACAGATCTCCCACTAGCATGGTGGGATAGGATGATTTGAACAAAACTTAGATTGATGAGAACGGAAAATTGATGCGTTGCAAAAGAGGGCCTTATGATATACACAATAACATGGCCAACAAAGAAGATAAATTATAGACACTGACACCTCCAATAAAAATTACTACTGAGGAGAGTTGTAAAGTACCTTGTAAAGAGATATGGGAATCGACTATCACTGCCAAAACATCGAGACCAGTAAAATAGAACTGAAATCACATATACAATATTAATAAACCAGTATTGTTAACCAATTCCATATTTAGCAGTATTGTGTTATATTTCTCTTCTAATAAAATGGTCTTCATTACTATACGCAACCCTAAATTTTTTTTTGGAAAATACACCCTTTCATGGTATAAATATAATCTCTTGAACAAGAGAAAAAGCATATGCGTAGGCCCTATTTTAGCAACCGAAAATAAAAATGTACTAAAAGAGAAGCTCAGAGTGGCAGTAAATTAGGTTTGATTCATGCCAGTATTTTCCTCATTAGCATCAGAAGAGGGAGCTTAGTATCATCATATCTTATTTTACACATTAAAAATCAAGAAAACAAAACAAGGGTGATTTAAAAAAAAAAAAATCCACGCAAAAACTTGGACTGGGGAAAACAACAAAAAAAAAACAGTCAATGTTTCACAACTTAGGTTTAATTCTATCATAATTTGTTTTTTACATCATCAGGATGCGAGACATTTGGGTCTTTTACGTGTTACCTTTACACACAATAATAACAAAAAAGGAAAAATGATTCAAACACCCAAATAAAAAACCAAGAAAAAATGTTGCTTAGTTTAGTGGGGTAGTCGACATACAACTCCAGAGGAGCAGTAATCTTATATGTTGAGCTTGATGTCTTGAGGATCATCACCGCAACCACTCAAAAAATTAAACAAAAACCCAATTCTACCATTTACCTCCATGCATTTCACGATGAAGAACTAGAAACTTAGAGGGTAGTAAAAATCATGTGAAGCACAAAACCCTAAAAACTTCCAATCACTACAACCTTTGACAAAAGCAAAGAAAAAACTCTTCCTCCATCCATCTCCAAGCATTTCACAATGACAAACTAGAAACCAGGAGGGTTATAAAGTTTGTGAAGCATAAAACCCTAAAACTTCCAGTGAAACCCTAACCGGGTATGTCTTGACTACTAATGTGGTAAACAAACACACTTCTCATTTAAGGATTAGAGGAAATGTTATAGAAGGTAACTAACCCATATTTTTGGATTGGTATTTCAAAATGGATGTTGTGGTTTATCTTTACAATTAATTTTACCCCTACAACATTTTTATTTCACATTATTTATGTTAATTTTTCATAGAGCTACATTGTTATTTTCTTTGATAGTTACATTTCTTCAATAACATGTTAAGTTCACCCAAAATAATTATATCATTGTACAAATCTACATTATTAACCATGAGAAAATGCAACTATGTAGAAATAACAACATCATCATCATCAGCTAACAAGAAGAATGTAAAATATCAGAGGAAGAGAAGCATGAACACATAGAGACACCAGGATTGGTCTGAGACTAGAGAAAAACCCACTATGGGGAAAACCCTTGCAAATTCTTCTTCTTAGATCGTCATCAAATGATTCAGCAACAAGAGTAAAATGATCCATAGATCCATATCTTTGTAATGTATAAAATAGCTAACACATGCATAATGTGACCTTACACATATCTCTGTTGACAGAACTTGATTTTGAGAACTGATATGCACTGACACTGGCTAAAGAATACTGATGAATATTGCTAATATGGAGTGAAGACTGTAGATACATATTGCAGCGGAAATACATAGAGAATATCTACAGATCTATAGATATACAACCTCAAGAGAACGAATTTGAAATATCATCAAGTGATCTCAACTACCAAGTCTTGAGTCCAGGATGTTGTCAATGACTCTTCTGAAGCGACTGTCACTAAGCGACAGATGAATGAAGACACTACACAATATATTGATTTTGATCCAAATTATATCTACCCATAAAACTCTTCAACTGCAACATTAACAATGTGAGCATGTGGTTATACTAGCCTTGACCGCGACACAGACGTTATGTTCCCGCAGTTGAGGGCCTGATCGACCCGGCACCATAATTGCACCTTGAAAAAGGTCTTCCCACAGTTCTGCTAGCTCAGTCGTCGCCTTGACAAGGCCTACCCATGGTTGTTACCCAGCACAACTGCTACCTACCTGTTCCTTCTCGTGGTTATGGCCCATAACACCCAGATCATATGTGAGACCCTGCCTGTGATCCTGATCCCTTCCGCGAGCTTCTCTTGACGTTCCTATGTGATCCAAAGATAGAAAATATGAACCAATACCAAAATAGCATGAAGACGATCTCATTAGAGAAATGTGTGTAAATGATCTTGAGGTTGCATCTATTTATAGCTTTCATGTCTGACCGCTTGGGGTTAAGGCTAACTCCACATGTGGTTAGGCTGACCCATTCCATTTCACTTTAATAAATAAATTAATTCATAATTTAACTTTCTCTTAACTGATTGGGGAAATCTATAGGTCGATTTTGGCCCCTCTCGAAAAGAGGAATTTAATGCAATGATAATCTCGACCATCTGAGTTGTCCATAGTAGAATTTGACCGCAGTTGCATAATTTAGCACTCCCTCTCAACCAGGGAGAATTCCACCTGCTAATATATGTTCATCAATCAATATGCCATTTTGTTATCTCAATGTATCATCATGTATCATCACCGATCATCTTTTTCATGTAGTCGTCATGTTTTGGATCTTTCTCATTACAAATCATCAATGCTCTTCTCATGCTTATTCCTGCTTATCTCTTGATTGTTCCTGCTCAAATGTTGAACATTCTCGAATCTAGAAGAACAATTTGTCACCGGAGGGGAGCTTAGGCTACTACCCTTCATCCATCATGTTATCATTTTGGATTCTCTGATAGCGGGCTACTACCTGAAATATCATCATTAATCAACATCAGAGAGCATATCATCAAGGAGCACATCTCGACCTGTAACCGCATCGGGGAGCGCATATCTACCTGGAATCTCATGGGGATTTTATATCTATACAACCAAATATATAGAAATAGGATATCCATCCATGCAGGGGAACCCATCTTAACCCTGGGATTACATCAGGGAGCTCAATCTCGACCTAGAACTACATAGGGTTATCTCAACCCATCCTATTACCTACTGATATTCACATCGATGACCGTGAATTTCATGTGGTAGAACATATGCATAATAATCTCCTTGGGTTGTACACCTCAAGTACACTCTCAACTCATTGGCCAAACGAGGAGCGGTATTCCTGACAAGCCCTGCTTGTGGGTATGATGCCAACTAGGGTATACTCTGCAAAGGTCAATCAGGGGAGAAACATTCTCCAACCCTATGAAGATATGGGAGATGCGTCTCAACCCTATGGGTAACAGAGGAATATGCACTATTGTCCAGAGTTCCCTCAACCCTAGGAGCCCTCTATCTTAATTCCTCGTCACCTCGTCATGGGAGCTCAAACAGGGAGGAATATTTGGCTCAATATCCTCGATCATTGTTGCTCTCATCTTATATCTGATGATTCTTGTTCATACAAGTCATCAAATCAAGTGTTATGTTAGAACATACATAATCATGTAAATCACAACAAGATACCAATCATAACAAGATATCATAATCATCATCCCCCTCACGTAGGTTTTAATCACACATGGATACCATAATCATCCTCCCTCTCACGGAGGTGTCAATCACACATGGATACCATAATCATTCTCCCTCTCATGGAGGTGTCAATCACAAGCCTAAGCTTGTCTCAAATATTTGCAATGTCTCAATGAATGGAGAAATCACAGTACCAACTATATGTATAGTGGATTCTTTTTCATCACAATGTATCCATGTCTTATCCAGATAATTATTAGATATCTCTCTAAGGAGATCTACATCATCCCTTACAGCTAGCCTTTCTAGTAGTATTTTCCTCGACCTCAGTCGTGCTATGGACCTCTCATCTATGATATCATGGAAGATCTCATACTAAGGCAGCATCCAAATGTGCTCATCAATACTAATCCCAAACATCATCAGTTCATTCATACATCTTCATATCACGAGAGAAATGTCTCAACCTTTAAAAGTAGAACGTTTCATGCAGATATATCAAAAGAAGTTTGGTGGAAATTTTGAAATAAGCGGCTCAATCATAAATTTAATCATGTTCTATACACATCATATAGGGATGGATGTTCAAAATGGAACATCAATGCTTCAATCAATTAACAGATGCCATGTCACGTTCAATCAACATTTGAACTTTAAATTAGAGTGTCCAAGGATTTAAATTACGCAAAGACATTTCAACAGTCTTGCAATATGGAATTTATTTCCCAAATTCCATAAATTGATTCATCATGCCATGATACATCATTACGAGATTCATAAGACATCTCCCTCTTACTTATATTTTCAGAGGCTCATCACTCACCAATGATAGACTATTAGAATGTATATTCAAAGCCAAAATCAAAATCAAGGCCATACCTTGGAACTCATTATCCTGACTTCACCATATGACTGTCAAATATAAACAAATATGAATAGAGGAGCTTGCGTCACACAACGCTCTCTACAAACACAATGCCTTACCATGCCAACATAACCATCCTTACATAAATAAATGTTGTGTCAATGAAGTCAGTTCATCATAGTTTAGAAGCCAAACCAAAACTATTATCAAAGACATTGATTGCATAGTATCAATTCCTTTAACCGGGTAATGCTCATGTCAAGTATTGACTTCATTTACTATCAAGCCATCAAGTTTTTCATTTAACATGTCATTATAGGCCATCATTAGAAGCAAGTGTATACACATCAAGGTTAAATTATGCATTTTCATACTAAGCCACGACAACCATTGTGCTAGGAACAAGGAGGCCAATACATAACCATACTTCTGAATACTCACATATGACATTGAATGTCACTATTCCCACACAACATTTTCATCTAGGAAAATCAAATATCGCTAGATCAAATCATGTCAAATCCAAATGTGAAATCGTGGTATGATCTATGATTCTAGACATATCTCAATCATTAAGCATCATGTCAAAAATTCCAAAAATATTTTATCAATAGCAATCATCTAAAACATGTAGCACCAATAACATATCCATATGAATTTCACAGTCATCTGCAAACACAATTTCGGTTCAAACATGAAAACTTTCCTTACTGACATATCTTACTAGTATCTGCAATACATCTGCAGAACTGTATCTTCCAGGTGACCATCTGATTTCATGCTCAATTCCAGCAATTCCAGAAATCAATTTATAATGGCACTACATGTCAGAGATCCCTTGATTCATAGTATATATCAAATTCATTGTACAAAACTTCAATTCTATGTCTATCAAGCATATCCACCTTTATGGGACTTCCTTTGCACGAGAGAGGCTCAGACCTCTATTGTAGATCAACAAATTTAGACACTCATTTATCATAAAGGGCATGTAATTTAATTTTCATACATGTCATCAACCTGTCTTTACTAGAGTCATGCAACAACATATCTGTTAGATCATAAACACATATCATGATCATCAACATTATTTCATCAATCTTTCATCAAGGATTGAACTTGAAATATTAGGGAAGCAGGTTGATGTGACAACACAACCTTATGAACAATACATCTAGTTAAAGAATTTAATTTCACCATATGTCATAACCATAGGAAGTCAGAGATCTAAAACATAAATCTCATAGATATTCCTCTATCATCATGATCGCCAATACCATGTGTAACATGATCAATAGGCTCAAGCTAGATTATTCAATAACCAACAAAGTTCAATATGTCTTTCCATGAACTTTCATCATGCTTATCACAAGTATTATCAATACCATATTAATGAGGTAAACTTCCATAAGAGATCCAACAGATCTAATGCATATCAAGAGTCAAGAGTATCATCTACTAGAGTCAGGATCAAGATCTCAAAATAATAGATGTTTGCCAAACATCAATCTATGCCACTATATCCAAGATCAACAATAAGTAGCCTTACAGAATCAAGAAGATCATCATGATCAAAAAATTCACTACCAGGTGCACCATTTCATCATAGGAATCTTAAAATCCAATCACTCTCATATGCATGCATGAGATATTTGCGAAAGAGACATTCTCAACATACCATAGAGCTTTCCTATCCATCCAATGTTATAGTTGAAACATAACATTAAAAACAATATACCATGCATGGCTTGTGGTATCATGTGCACCTTCCCATAGGCGGCTTCAATTTCCTCTTTACCTTTTCTAGATCTAGCCATCTTTCCTACACTTCAAAAAATCCTCAAGAGGGATCCACTCCTCACATCTCATCATGGAGGTTAGAAATATCCTGCTCAAATATACATGCAGGAAGTAATGACTAGAAACAATAATAAGATCCATGAGGATAAACAAGAATAAGTTCATAAATCAAGGAATACTTATCTTCAATGAGAGATGATCCTCTCCCTCTTGAACCAACCTTTAAGAGCCATCCATAGACCATAAAACAATATTTCCTCCAATCAGCAACTTTATCAATAACCAGGTCATCTGTCAAATCGATCCCAAGTACTTAAGCATCTCCACATAGGCCATATGAGGGTTGCATAGACCAAATCTCAAGACTTTACCATAAAACAGGGTTTCTCTCAAACCTTTATCCACTAACCACCTAGGGTTTTATTTATACCCTAGAATTATTTTAGGTCTCTATCATCCTCTTCTTGCTTCCATAAAAGTATCTCCATGGGGGTGATCTCCATAGCTTTTCTTCAGCCCAGCTTTGATACCATGTTAATTTTTCATAGAGCTACATTGTTATTTTCTTTAATAGTTACATGTCTTCAATAACATGTTAAGTTCACCCCAAATAATTATATTTTTTTGTACAAATCTACATTATTAACCATTGTAAAATGAAACTATATAGAAAGAACAACATCATCATCATCATCTAAGCAGTTGAATGTAAAAGATAGGAGGAAGAGAAGCATGAACACACAGAGACACCACGATTGGTCTGAGACCAGGGAAAAACCCACTACGGGGAAAACCCTTGCAAATTCTTCTTCTTAGATCGTCATCAAATGATTCAACAAGAGTACAATGATCCATAGATCCATATCTTCATAATGCATAAAACAACTAAAAATATCACAGGAAATCTATAAATAAAGGAGACCTCGAGATCATTTACACACATTTCACTCATGAGATTGTCGTCATGCTATTTTGGTATTGGTTTGTATTTTCTGTCTTTGGCTCGCACATGTGCATCAGGAGAAGCTCGCGCAAGGGATCGGGATCACAAGTAGGGTATCGAATTTTATCTGTGTGTTATGGGCCATAACCGCACGCAGGAAGTGGTTACGTTGGGCCAGAACCGCGAGTAGGCCTTGTCAAGGTCGTGATTGAGCTAGCAGAACTGCAGGAAGACCTTATTCAGATATGGATCTATGTCTAATTTATGGAAAAATCTTCAATAATTGATAACCACAGGCACTTGAAAACCATAATAAATAAATTAATTCATCATTTAACTTTCGCTTAATCGATTGGGGTGATTTATTGGTTGATTTTCGTCCTCTCTAAAATAGGAATCTAATGCAATTGTAATATTTACCATCTGAGTTTTCCATGGTGAAATTTGACCACAGTTGCATAATTTTAAAAATTTACACGACTGCATGGGAAATAGTTTTAGAGCAAAAAATTAGGTAGGCGGCAACGCTACAGAGGCGTCAAGTCAACAGGCATGTACGCAAAGAGATTTCCACTCAACTTGTTCCATGTGTCATATTTATATTTTTCCTGAAGGATGAAAATAAAGACTTTTGATTGGTAGGAGTGAACAGTGTTTTCCCTCCCCAATCCAACAAAGAAAACGCGTATCGACATAAATATGATATATAAATATTATTTTTTTAAAGTATGTCTTGTATGTTTTTGTAAATAATTTTTTGTTTTAATAGTATGTGTTGGTGCTGTTATTGATGGTAAATGTGTGAATGCGAGAAAAATAACAAGGGAAAATGCACACGTGATTGCACACACATATACATACAAAGAACACAACTTAATTTAAATACAATTATGTTGATGCTTTGTCAATGAAAATTTTACATGCTTTTGTAAATCTCCAATCAATATCAAAAACTTCTTATCAATATATGTAAACATATATTGACTTTAAAAATTCTTCTTTGTCAAAAATAATTCATCTTTTTTTCAAGAGAAAAAACCCATCATAATTATGTTAGAAATAAAGAAGTAGATAAATTTTATGGTGTGGCATATCTCATGTCCTTGCATCTTTGAGTCATAAAAATGTCTAAAAAATTATATAGTTTTTGTGTCTAAAACATTATGTTTTTACTAGTAGCTCTGCCCACATCTAAAAAGTACCCATTATGCATACTTTTGAGAAGACCCACCTTGATAAAAATTGCAAATACATTAAAAAAACATGTTTTAACACGTTTTTTAATGTATTTGCAATTTTTATCAAATGCGGGTCCTCTCAAAAGTATGCATAATGGGTACTCGTTGGATGTAGAATTTTATTTCGCATCTAATGAGTGTCTAAACTTGAAATTTGAGTAAACTAATAAGGAGATAATTCAAAAATACAAAAAGTACTTTTTTTGTTTTCCCTCCAAAATTCATAACTCTTATTTTATTAATTTAACTATTATTTTATTATTTTTCCTTGGAAGGCCACTTTTAGGTTGAAATTTCCTCTAATCAGTATATGTAGACATAGTACAACACAACGAATACACATGTTGCAACACAATGACTACACAATACACATGACACAATACATGTACACAACAACAGGTGCGACATGTACAGAATACCACATGTACACAACACTACATATACACAATACGACGTGTACACATAACTACATGTACACACCACCACCTGCACAATGTGTACACAGTACCACATGCACACAACACCACATGTACAACATGCACATAGCACCAAAGTATAAAACACCACATGCACAACACGTACACAACACCACATGATCAACATGTACATATCATGATATGCATATCACACCACATGTACATAACACCACATGCACACATAACCACCTACACAATGTGTACACAGTACCACATGTACACAGCACCACCTGCACAACATGTACACAACACCACCTGCACAATGCATACACAGCACCACCTACACAATGTGTACATAACACCATATGCACATGGCACCACTTTCACAAGATGTACACAGCACCACATGTACACAACACCACTTTCACAACGTGTACACAGCACCACATGTACACAACACCACCTTCAAAACATGTACATTGTAACCAACCTCCTCCCACATCTACCCAAGCTAACCATTCCATCATGGTATACATGTGATGAAGAGTTACTGTGATATGGTTTAACTCCCTAAGTGCAGTTAAGGAAGTCAAACTGGCGAACCAACACTTCACATACCTCCCTCAGGTGCTACAGTATCCCCAGGAGCTAATCCACCACTCCAAGTTCTCAAACCCTGAGTTAACTTATCCTTTCAATGAATTAAACCCCCAGTCGCTTGGCATGAAAAGGAATGCATGCAATTGAAACACTCCAGTTTCTCCCACAATGCCTACAAGGGAGAGACTGCAGTATTTTTCATCCAGTTCTGTGCTAAAGACTGTGAGATTTAAGCCACTTTTTAAGGGTTAGTCTCCAAACCACTGCTTGAAACTTGATGATACTTTCCGAGACAAAAAAATGACACCAAGAAAAAGCCTCTAACACAAAACTTAATCAAGTAATTTGTTTGAAAGTGTAACTAGGTTTGGTCTTCATAATGACTTGTAATTATGAATTTATGTAAAGAAGAAGATAAATATAATAAGAATTATTTTGTAATACTTGCATCATGGGTTTCATGAGAAAGGAGTTTTTATTATAGGTCAAAGACTTCTTCTTGATGTCTTTAGTGATTTTTCATCTTGTCATAAATGTATAATTTAGATTCATGTATATGAAGTGTTGTTACACTTGTAAAGGACAATTATTAATGTAAAATATGCCCTAAGACCTTGTCTAAATACTCCAAGAAAATCATCTCAAATATGATGGAAATATTTCCTTGAAAGAAGTCAGCCTACACCCTTGAAGAATTAATCTCACCCTCAGCAAGTCATTTCATCCTAAAGGATAGGAGACAGTTCCTATATATAACATGGATTGTGGCCTCATATCTAATCAAACATCTCGGTCATATCTAAAATACATACTGTGGATATCGGTGCGAAAGTGTCAAGGTTTATTCAGTGAAGAAGAAGGTTACAATTAAGTTTGTAAGGATCTTCATAAGTTTGGATTAATTCTATCACATTACCTCTACAATCTTAGTGAAGGTCGGAGATAATTTCAGGACTACATCAGTTCGGTTAAGGGCTATAATCTAGTGCAGAACAGTGCTGGAAGGAGACCGAAGGAAGAAGGCATTTGGAGACCGAGAAAGAAGATTGTTGGAAGTCAAAAGGACTGTGTCAAGGGTTGAAAAATAATATATCGACACCTTATTAGTGACAGTGTTGGACAATGCGAGAAACAAGGACATATATTGTGTATGAAGAAGGGTCTAAGAAAAAATATCTAGGGGGTCAAGGATAATTCAAGGAAGTTCAAGAGGGAGATCCCTCGGAACCGAGCTTTCCTAGTCCTGGTGCAAAGTAGTGTAGAAAATAGAAGATCATCATAGGGAGTGTATAAAGGCAATGAAAAGGTCTTGGAGGCATATTAAATTCAAAGGTCTATGTCATGGTCATGGTACTTGTTAATTGAAGATAGATAAGAAGAAATAATTTCGGGTTTTCCTCTCCAAGAGGGAGAGGTTTTGGCCTGTCTTGAAGAGCTTAAACTTTGTGTCCCTTGTGTTATGATAATTGAATTGATGAAATACACAATAATCTGACAAAGATAAATAGAGAATCATAACAAGTATAACACAAACAATGATCAAGTAAGAGAATTGAATTAAAAATTTCCCTACAAATTCTCAATAGACTTGACCTAATCAAGCCCAACTATGACATTTATTTCATCAAACATATCACAAATATGAAATCTACAGGTCTTAACAACATAGAATGGGAGAGAGAATAGAATGAGATATCCAAAACTGGACTGACAATAGGTGAACTAAGAAAAGCTACCAGCTGATCCTCAGAAGCATATTTATCATTGAGGCCTCTATTTTCTACATTTTCCATTATTTTCCTTCAATTTCCTCCTCACATGCAACTTGTGACCTTTCATCTTCCTCTTCTCCTAATTTCCATTATTTTCATAAATAAAATTTCAATTAATGCCTCATGCCTTTCTGAAGCCTTTTCCATTTCCTTTTCCAATTTCATTTAGCCATAATAACCAAGCGAAGACCCACTAGGATTTTTTGTCCACCATTTAGCTTGGAATATGTGTCCCATGACCTTGGTCTTATATTTTTTTACATGAATTGTTGTTACATAACCCTCCCCCTTGGGGGAACACCATCCTTGTTGTTCAATGACACCTATAAACCAACAAACCTATGAAAACAAAACATACTTCCCATGGAGCTTTATAACACAGCTCGTTGCAATATTTACAATGACCACTTTTGAACATGACAAACATACTTCTTACTGGAGCTTATAACACAACTCATTATGGTATTTACAATAACATCCACATACATATGCACATTTTCTTCAACCAAAAAATAATCATATTTTCTATGGAGCTTTATAAACACGAATTAATACAGTATTTACAGTAATCTACACATATACACATATGCACATTTTCTCAACCAGAAAATAAAAGGATGTGATGCATGTATCTGCAACAAGGGAATCCAGAGGCTCACACCTCCACCCTCAAAGTAATAGAAGGATTAACCTCCTTCCTAGGAATTCCAAAATCCACTTCCAAAGTCAAATCTGCACCCAATGTCCAGCGCCACAATCTGTGTGCTACTTGTTCCCTCAATGAACAGTTACCAGCTCATTTTTCCAGGTCGCACTCTGAATGTGCATATGATTCCATATGGAAATGCTAATGACAAAAACAAATACATCATCGGCCTTCCCTTCTCTACTACATAGTCCCTCAGGAAATCCAATCCCCCCATTTCATGCAGTCACACACCTTCCAAGTTTCGTGGGCATCTCCTTCTCTGCTACATAGTCCTTGGGGCGACCCCTCCCTTACCAAGGTTTCCTCGCATAGGAAGGTCCAAAAACCAAGGCATATCCCTGCCTCAAAACCATCATACTGGTCATCACATGATCATGGAAATCAATGGATACTATTGGGTACCAGTGTCCCACAATGGTCCTGCTCCTGAATGCTTTACCAACATATGACTGCCAATTCCAAATCCTTTCACTAACACTGCTAATTCTTGTAGCCGGTTTTCAACCACCCAGTTCAGGCATTTCCATGCTTTCTTGTACCAAGCACATAATTCCTTTTAGATTCAAAACAAATTGAAATAAATCCAAATCATACCTCATTGATCTCCCGTCAATAAAATACACTTGCACTTATGTTCACTTCATGTTAGAAAAATATAAACCAACTCTTGACCAAATCATCATGTATAAACATATCACATTTGGTTAGCTCAAAACACGACCATCATAGATCAAAATCATGACTCGCATGCAATCATTATAAACCATAATTATAGATCACATGTAACCATCATAAGTCAAAATAATAGAGCACATGCATAATCAAAACTAAAATAAAATATTGATACTTATCCTTCAATCGATCCTTTGCTTCTACCTTTGACCTTTGTCCTTTTCGTACACACGCTGGATTGGTTGCCACACCCGGAAAGCATCCAGTGCCTTTTCTCCTCTTTAACCACATACACATACACACAATATACATCACACACATACAACCACACATAGCATACCACACCATACATACACCTGCACCCGACATACAACACAACACATACACCTAGACACGGTGTACAACAACACAATACATACACCTACATCTGGCGTAAAATTACAACACAATACATACACCTACACTAGGTGTACAACATAACACACACACATGTCATGATACCACAACTACGTAATGCACATACACAGTACCACACATACACAAAAAAACATGTACAACATTAACACAATACCACATGTCCACAACACAACATGTATGACGTGCACAAAATACCACATGTATAACAGTACCACCTGCACAATGTGTACACAACACCACATGTACATAGCACCACTTGCACAACATGTACACAACACCACATGTACACAGTACCACCTTCACAATGTGTACACAACACCATATGCATGACATGTACACAGCACCACATGCACGACATGTACATAGCACCACTTGCACACAACACCCCATGTACAACATGTCCACATCACCACATCCACACAATACCACATGTACAATCATGCACACAGCACCTTTTGTACATATCACCACATGTAAAACATGCACAAAACACCATATGTACATAGCACTACACATACAACATGTGCATAGCACCATATGTACACAACACCGCATATCCAACATGTGCACAACACCATATGCACACTATTTCTATTTAGGCGGTAAATCCCTGCTCCAGACAGAGGCGATCCCACTAGCCCAGATTGGGTCTAGCAACAAGCAAATCATGCAAAGACATTGGTTCCTAGTTATGAGAAATACAAAGATCGCAATAAGTGACCTACCTCAAATCCCACGTTTTTTTTGTCGAAGAAGAAGCGGTGCTCTTCGTCCTTTTCCCGACAGATCACAATCCTTATGTTTGATTCGTCCGGACACCTGTACACACACAAAGAAACGACGACATACAATGTGATAGCTAAAGCGTGTAACTATATATCAGTCAAAGAGGATATAATTTATTGCATTTCATGAAATAGTAAACACATGAATGGAACCAAAATCAGAGTCGGTTATATTAATGATCACAAAAAGGGAGATTACAACCAAATGCTCTGATGCTATGATCTTCCTTCGGCGGGGCTTGCAGCAGAGCGCGTCTCAACGAAGCCTGTCGGGAATTTGGACAAAGCTCTCTCTCATGGGGTTCTTCTCGGCTCTGCTTTCAATGGTTGCCAGGCTATAGTTTTCCTCCTACAAGTTCAGCTAGCTTGCTAATGGAAAAGGAAAGCTTTTATAGATGGAGGAAGGGAAGTTTGGATCTCTATAATCATGGGATAGGCCTTATCTCTTAGGAAGGTTCCATGAGAGGTGGAAAACCACTTCCTATACATGGAGATTCGGAGCCAAACCACTCAACTTCCTTTGATGATTCATTCTGGAGTTTTTTAGAACCAAACTTCTGCCATTTATTTTTAAAAACATTCCTTAATGAGCTTGGCGCAAGTGAGACACAGGGACAGTGTGCCAATTGGCGCGCCCTCTAGTGTGGATTTCCCCTATTGGCGCGAGGGATGAACTGACTAGTCGCGCCAAGGCTAAAACACATGTTTTTATGGTTTTACAGAGGAAATTTTCTTCAGGAGAATGTTTATCCTTAGGCAAGAGGATGTTATGAAGGTGTTTTCAGGACATGTTACTGCTCACAGGTCATGGGAATATTACTCCAATGTGCGGGACGAGGGATTGCAGGGACGATGACAAAATATTGTGTAACAGATGCCCCCTAAATCATGAGGTCCGAGAGAGAGGGAGGGGTGAAATGCTTTATGAGAACGCGCCCAACTGAAAAAATTGTCGTCGGAAAACCTACGAAGACAAATACAATTGATATCTCAGATACATGATATGTGGTATGGGCACAACCATCCATAATAGAGTGTACAAAAACGGGGATCCAAGGTATTGACACATCCATCCAGTAAATAAGGATCAACAAGTAGACTCATGTATGGTCGCAGTCATCCAATCAAATGAGTCATGTAATACATGATAATAATCCTCAAATAATCCGCAGCCTGGATGTATATTAGACAAAATCCAGGGTCTTTCACTCCATCTCGACCCAAATAGAGTACAAGTTCAAGCATGTGAATATGTGAGCTGAAGTCGAACATGCAAGAACATCGTCTGATTACTAGCCAATAATGAAAGTTTTTAATAGACGTGAGAGAAACCACCAATAATGAAGATGGACCTCAAGGTACATGAGGTACAATCCACGGAATGTGAATAGTGAGCTGGCGTCGAACACCCGCGGAATCATCCAATCGAAGGTCAATAATGAAAACCTTGCGTCGAATGCGAAGAACCTGCCATTGAGGCATGCAAGCTCCAAGTTACCTGAAGGGAGTCTCTAGACCAACTTCCTAGATAATAAGCTTAAGTCGACAGGCAGTGACCTTGATTGAAGGTGGGCCATAATGTTTCCCACATCATTGACACGAGACAGAGGGGCATAATGTTTGTGAATCAAGATCGACAGAGAATCAGAGGGACGTTAAAAAATGTAGAGGCCAACTTCTCTTGAACATATCGGCGGCACGACATTGGATTTGGAAGTATTTGACATCAAAGGATCTGAGGTCATGGTGACGTGGCAAAGAACAGATGAGCAGTCAAAAGAGATTACCCAAACCCACGGAGGCAAGCAGATAACGAGATGAGATGTCCCCAACCCGACACAAATGAAGACAAGTGACATGTTCATGAGCGACATACTGCCGAAACAACTATAATATTGGTTCCATTTTCCCCCACCATTACTAGCGAGTACCCCAATTATTTTTGAAAACAAGCTTGAAGGGGATAGCATATGCTTGCGATATAAGTTTGTCCTTCGGAAAAAACCATCCTAGTACATTTAATGAGCCCTAGGAAGGAGGAACTCGAGTAACGTCATTACGACAGAGCCCGATGTCATCAGGTTTTAACGAGTCTGAAAAAAGAAGAACTCAGCATCTTTTCATGTTTAGAGAGTTTGAAAAGACAGCGGAAAAGAAAACTCCAACAGTCCCTTTTCGTAGATAGTCTCACAGATCCGAAAAGGTATAAAACTATGTCTGAGAGAACCTCCTAGTCGCGATAGGCTAGGGTATTCCTTTTTCGTAAATAATCTATCCCAGCTCAAAAAAGGGGTAAAAGTATACTGGGTAGATATCGTTTCACAGCCAATTTAACGAGCTCAAAACGAAAAGCGACTCGGCGATCTTTTCAATTTTAGAGATTCAAAAAGAGCTGAAAGGTGACTCCAGTAGTGAACTTTTCGTGTTTTTACCGAGTCCGAAAAAGTATAAAATACAACTTGTGTCATCGTACTAGTCGCGCGAAAACCTGTCGCTGCACAAAAAGCAAGTGTAAAACCCATTTTTCAACAAAACATAGTGAAATATTGGAAAAACAAGCCTCAAAACCTAAATGTGATTTTGAAAAGTTATAAATATGACCAAATAGTAAAAACATATTTACTTTTTACTTTTTACCTCTTGTGCAGAGCGATAGTGAGTTATTTTCCTGCTATCTTGTAGTGACGATTGTGGACGATCCAGTGCATTATTCTGAATCCCGTCTTTTCCAGGTAAGAGCCGCTTCCATTAGCTATGTTTTAAGCCATATTTTATAGTTTTTCATTGTGATTTGACATCCCTGAGGAAAGGATTTGCAAATTTAGGGCTTTCGGGATTGGCGCGGGTATGAGGCACGGACCCACGCCAATCGAGCTCTTTTTGCAAAGGGGTCGCGCCATCTAGCACAACTGTCACCAAAACAGTCGCGCCAACCATGCAACCTCATATTCCTCTCAAATTTCACAAAAATTGAACCAATCAATTGAATTTTCGAATGCCCAAGGGGTCTTATGATGTGTTTATGACCAATTTGATGCAGGTATAAAGCCACAATGGTGATTGAATGGAAAGAAAGGGAGCACATTGAAGAAGACGAATTGGCAATGGAGGATGAGCAATGCATGAATGCTCTTCGGAATTGCGGATTAAAGAAATTATTCTTAACACCATGTCTCGGGGCTCAGCCCAAATTGTTACAATATTTGATAAGTATCTGGGATGAGAATGAAGAAAATTTTAAGCTTCGAGATCAAGTGCTTGAACTCGAAGTGTCTGATGTCACTAGATTGTCTCGTAGAGGTCCAGTTCCGATTATGACAGGTACCAGGCCTTCTGGCGAGAAGATGTTGATGGTTATGGAAAGAGTGTGCCCAGAGGCACGAACAGGACCAGGTAGTGGCAAAGTTGACATTCACACTGTTCCCAATCTAGCACTCAGAGTGGTGCTACATACTATTACGCGGATAGCGGGGTCGCAGGCACCGCACGAAGCTACTAAAACACAACTCCTCCTGGAATCAGAATGTATGAACCCAACAATATTTGATTGGGCCACAGCCGTAACCATGAATATCAAACGGAAATTGACTAGATGGAAGAAGACCAAACTGAAGCAGTTTGGGTACGGGTCGATATTGGTATCGTTCTTCCTAGAGTGACTACCTATCTTCCAGGGCCAGGGGGCGATAGTCCCAGATCCACCTTTGAGAGAGCCACGGATGGCTCGATGGGCAACACTGATGCCCAGGGTAAGGGGTGGCCAGCAGATTTCATGGTAGCCCGAGTTCTTTGGATGGCTCCGGCGACAGTTGATCATCGTAGAGGACTGGCCCTATGCCGGTACTAATTTCACAGGAGAACCAGACCTTCTGCTCCCAGAAGGAGAGGACTGGGATGAGGAGCTGGGTAAGACTCTTTTTTATTTTGTGAATTTTATGATTTTTTGGTATACATGCATGTTCTAACAGCTGATCCTATATGTATGCATATGTTGGCCCAGACAGGCCCGCCGAGATGTCACCGACACTAGAAAATTTGGCGGAATTTCTGACGACCAATTCGTCGCTATTCCGACACATAGTCGTCGCAAGAGCGACAGTTCGAGGGTGGGAAAAACGTGGTTTTCCATACCATCGCAGTTCCGACGCACTTAAAAAGTCTCACACTATCGACACTTTTTCCGTCGCTTCCAAACAAGCGTTGCTGTTCCGAAGTTTCCCAAACCGTCACGCTTCCGACGTTTGTAAACTGTCGCACTTCCGACGAAATGTGGTCCGACGTTTTGAATGTCGCTCTTCCGACGTTTGTAAACTGTCGCAATTCCGACGAAATGTGGTTCGACGTTTTTAATGTCGCTCTTCCGATGTTTGTAAACTGTCGCAATTCCGACGCAATGTGGTCCGACATTTTGGACGTCGCTCTTCCGACGTTTGTAAACTGTCGCAATTCCGACGAAATGTGGTCTGACGTTTTGAACGTCGCTCTTCCGACGTTTGTAAACTGTTGAAATTCTGACGAAATGTGGTCCGACGTTTTGAACTTCGCTTGTCCGACGTTTTTATACTGTCGCTTTTCCGACGTTTTTAAGTTGTCGCAATTCCGACGCTTACAAGGCATCGGTATACCGACGGCGGGTTCAATTTAAAAAAAAAAATAAAACTTTAAAAGAGGGAAAACAATGTTTTGAATATATTATATGAAGTAAAAAAGTCCATGAAGTCATTACATTTTCACATCTGAAGATTGGAACCCAAATATCCATCCAGAAAAGTGGAAGTCCCACCCCAGACAATGATAGAAAAATACCCCATGTCACATACGGGGACATGATATAAAACCCAGTAACGGTCCACATGGAGATTATCGACAATCTGAGAAAGCATCCAAATATGCCCGAGGCATCTATAAGAAAGTGAAATAGCAGTATGTAGAATAGTAAAGCAATAGATAGAGTACCGACGTCCATTGTTCCAAATACAAATTAAAGTACCCAAAATCCTTGAATAGAGAAAAACGTTAATCATGTGAGGAGTGTGATATGTCCAAAATATAAAAAGACCATCAGACCATATCAATAAACCAGCAACATAGACCAACATCGCTAGTTTTGAAGGCGGAGTGATAAACATTAATCATTTTTTTTTTCACAAGAGAAAAAACGTTGTTTTGAATATATTATATGAAGTAAAACAGTCCATGAAGTCATTACATTTTCACATCTGAAGATTGGAACCCAGATATCCATCCAGAAAAGTGGAAGTCCCACCCCAGACAGTGATAGAAAAATACCCCATGTCACATACAGGGACTTGATATAAAACCTAGTAACGGTCCACATGGAGATTATCGACAAATCTGAGAAAGCATCCAAATATGCCCGAGGCATCTATAAGAAATTGAAATAGCAGTATGTAGAATAGTAAAACAACGGATAGAGTACCGACGTCCATTGTTCCAAATACAAATTAAAGTACCCAAAATCCTTGAACAGAGAAAAACGCTAATCATGTGAGGAGTGTGATATGTCCAAAATATAAAAAGACCATCAGACCATATCAATAAACCAGCAACATAGACCGGCATCGCTAGTTTTGAAGGCAGAGTGATAAACATTAATCATTTTTTTTTCACAAGAGAAAAAACGTTGTTTTGAATATATTATATGAATTAAAATAGTCCATGAAGTCATTACATTTTCACATCTGAAGATTGGAACCCAAATATCCATCCAGAAAAGTGGAAGTCCCACCCCAGACAGTGATAGAAAAATACCCCATGTCACATACAGGGACTTGATATAAAACCCAGTAACGGTCCACATGGAGATTATCGACAATCTGAGAAAGCATCCAAATATGCCCGAGGCATCTATAAGAAAGTGAAATAGCATTATGTAGAATAGTAAAGCAACAGATAGAGTACCGACGTCCATTGTTCCAAATACAAATTAAAGTACCCAAAATCCTGCAACAGAGAAAAACGCTAATCATGTGAGGAGTGTTATATGTCCAAAATATAAGAAGACCATCAGACCATATCAATAAACCAGCAACATAGACCAGCATCGCTAGTTTTGAAGGCAGAGTGATAAACATTAATCATTTTTTTTTCACAAGAGGAAAAACGTTGTTTTGAATATATTATATGAAGTAAAACAGTCCATGAAGTCATTACATTTTCACATCTGAAGATTGGAACCCAAATATCCATCCAGAAAAGTGGAAGTCCACCCCAGACAGTGATAGAAAAATACCCCATGTCACATACAGGGACTTGATATAAAACCCAGTAACGGTCCACATGGAGATTATCGACAAATCTGAGAAAGCATCCAAATATGCCCGAGGCATCTATACGAAAGTGAAATAGCAGTATGTAGAATAGTAAAACAACAGATAGAGTACCGACGTCCATTGTTCCAAATACAAATTAAAGTACCCAAAATCCTTGAACAGAGAAAAACGCTAATCATGTGAGGAGTGTGATATGTCCAAAATATAAAAAGACCATCAGATCATATCAATAAACCAGCATCGCTAGTTTTGAAGGCAGAGTGATAAACATTAATCATTTTTTTTTCACAAGAGAAAAAACGTTGTTTTGAATATATTATATGAAGTAAAACCGTCCATGAAAATAGTATCATAAAGCGGATACAGGAAATGTGCAGAGACATGTATTGTTGATATACGCCTCACACAAAAACATTGCCCAGACTCATGGCAAATTTGTCATCAAAAAATCAAAAAATTAAGAAGACTGCCCTCATACGGGGAAACCAGTCTTGAACGTTTACAAAATTCAAAAATATTACAGAGGTCCAGCACAGTAATATAATCTAAAAGCAGCCCAATTAAGTGTATCATAAAGCGGATACAAGAAATGTGCAGAGACATGTACCGTTGATATAGGCCTCATTGAACAAAATACGTGTCTTGTGACCATGGCAAATTTGTCATCAAAAAATCAAAAATTAAGAAGACTGCCCTCATACGGGGAAACCAGTCTTGAACGTTTAATTTACAGAATTCAAAAATATTACAAAGGTCCAGCACAGTAAAATAATCTAAAAGCAACCCAATTAAGTGGGCCGCGAAGCAAGAAAAACAAATTAACCAAACTACTCCTCCGGCTCCTCGACGATTTGACACCATCCTTCGGAAGGTCCAGGATCGCTAGGTGCTACCTCCACATTCATGCCACGGCTCCCCTCCTGAAGGCCCGAATGCTGGCCGGCTTTTTCCGAGCTCAGACCCGCCAAACGGGTGCATTCTTCCTCCATTTGGGCCTCCTCACGGAAAACCACAGTGACTGAAGCTGTGATTCATGGGCGGTTGAGAGAGAAATTAAAGGAAAATTGCGCAGTGCGCGTCATGGAAGAAGGTGAACTAGCGGTGGGGAAACGAGGAGCGGGGGAATCCATACGGTGGCCAGATCCTACAACCCGACCCCGCCCACTCCTAGTATTTGGATAGCGACCTGTGTAATAATCACTGGACTGGCCAGAAGATGACTCGGTTGAGGGGCTAGAGGGAGCACGCAGGGGTTGACCTCTAGTGCTCCCCCTGCGGCAACGCATCCTTTGATGCAGGCGAGGCATGGGTGCAGTACTCTCAGCAGTGGGCACAAGAGGAGACGGAGAAGAAGAATTCCAAGAAACAGAGGAAGACAGACACAGACGAGACCGAGAGAAATGAAGATATGCAATAAGGTCTAAGCAGCAGTTCAGCTGGCCACTTCTCCTTCTCGTCACAGTGAGCAGGCAATGTAACCCAGCAACTGGATCGTCTGAAAAACCATAGCGAAACGCCATTTTATCGACCCGACTGCAATGCAATCGAAGGACGCCCGTCATAATTAATCTCTGATCATTAATGAGAGCCGAAGGCCAGATCATATTGGAGCATGCAGAATTGCTAACAGGAGTGGAGGTCCGGTCTTGAACAGTGTTAAAACTTAATTAATGCGGATTTTATGTGAAAACCTTGGAACTTAATTGAACAGCATTAAAACTTAATGTGATTGATATGAAATCGCCACATCCATGTCCCATCGCCTTAAACACCATCGAATGCAGCCGATAGCAGGGCAAGTTTTGATTGAGGACACGTGGCAGAAATTAATTGGAGTGGATCTTTGTTTGGGCCGCTCGCGCAGTGGAAATTCAGACCCGAAAAATAATAGGGCGAATTTGATAAGAAATTCGCGTCACAACTCTCCCTCTGTACGCCAGCCCAACTTCGGACCCGAAAAATATTAGGGTGGAATTCATTTGGTTTTCGCGTCACAAAATTGGCCGACGTCAGCAGGCTATTTTGGAACTCGAATTTGGTTTAAATTATGGTTTATTGTCGTTTGAAGTCCGGAGGGCTTGACTTAAGAACAATTTTG